>OX333075.1:37735468-37793857 GCA_946863875.1 Alloplasta piceator | reverse complement strand
CTGCAAATCTTTGAAAGATTCTTTCCAAGATTCTAAGACTCTTCCCAAGATTCTAAAATTCTTTCCAAGATTCTAAGAATCTTTTCAAGATTCTTTCCAAGATTCTTTCGAAGATTCGGTCAAAGATTCTTGGATAGAATCTTGAAAAGAATCTTGGAGAGAATCTTGAAAAGATTCTCGGAATCTTGGGAAGATTCTTAGAATCTTAGAACGATTCTTTTCAAGATTCTTTTCAAGATTCTTTCAAAGATTTGCAGGCATTAATGGCCAGCACTGTACAATAATATTTTGTATGGCACTCGTACGAAAAACTTTTTCTGACTCGTGCGATTTGCCTTCGGCTCCTGCTGCAAACTCACACTCGTCAGAATAGTATATTGTGCAACTTGCCGCACTAGTTGCACATACTATTTTTATTGCGAATGCGGAATAAATCTCAATATAAAATCGTCCCGGTGGGGGGTTGGGGGGAGGCGAAGCTCCCCCACAGATAAGAAACTAACAGATAAATAACTAAAAAGTTAAGAAATATACAGGAAACTTAGTTAAGGAACAATGAAAATTATTTTATTTTGAACAAGAACAAGAACCACATGAGTAATAAAATAATATACGATCTGTTACGTCAACTTCAATTCAGTTTTAATATTTCGGTTGCGTTTTTGTTTTTTTTGAATTTCACCAACGTCATTCTTTTATTCAATTTCGGCAGTGTTTTTTTATCTAAATTTGCGTGTAGTCTAGTCAGTATATCCGAAAAAGAGACAAAGAAATGCAAATGGACGGAGAAAGCTGATTTTTCGATATAGTGCTGGCGGGGGGGCTTAGAAAAGCTTAACTAAAAGGGATAAATTTTGTTTTTCTGCGATATCTCGGCCCTCCGTCATGATACGAAAATTGTTATTTCATATTTTTTGTTGATTTTTTTATGCTCTGTAATTTAAGTCCTTTGAATTTTTCACGCATCATTGATCGTTGTTGAAATATCGGTCGAAAAAGTTTAAAATGAAGAGATTGAAACTTGTTTTTTGCTGTTTTCTCCTTTCTCGTCAAACATATCGAAAATATGTCTATTATCAAACTTGTAGAGCATACCGGCACCGACAATGAGCTTTTTTTCAGACAAAAATTACGATTTCGAGCGCCCCGTAAAGTTTGCAAGTCCGTGCGAAGTTTCGATTTCATTATTCAATTATTAAAATACTTTTGAAATAAGTATAACAACAAGAATATGAACCAACCGTTCACTATTTATTCGAAAAATACATAATTTTGCTTCCTCATCAGGGAAGCTTTGTTTTCATGAAATTTTTTTTTTTCGCAATTTTCATGTCAGTATGTTCAAAAAGTCCCAAAACGTCGAGAAATTACATTTAGAGAAAATGTCCGGACGTATGTGTGTGTGTGTGTGTGTGTGTGTGTGTGTGTGTGTGTGTGTACGCTTTGTGCTTTCCTTTAAATGAATATGTCTGGAAACGCTTTGACTGATCGAGTCGAAATTTGGTATATATGTAGACTACGTATGTCCCTGTTCTAAGTGCAATTTTTTTTCGAAATTGCAAAATAATTGTCTATTCGGCTGGATTTCGTATTTTCTGTAAATTGCTTGTTAGTCATCTAACTTTCGTAATCTTGCAATTACCACCCTGAAATTTTATGTGCAGATACACTTTATAATAAGGACGGTTGGGTTTGGTTGCACGAATGAACTAGATGATAAGAATGGTTAGGGTTGAATTTGGTGAAAAACGCTCAAGATGTTCGTTCGCAAATTTTTTTTGAAATTTTCGAAAAATACTTGTTCACACTGTTTCCTAATTTAGCAGCTATCGAGTTCACGTCTCTAGCACCAATACACTGGACGAAAAAAACAATTACGAATGTAATTGAACGGAATTGCTAAAAAATCATGCAAATTAGAAATTTGCACATAGCTTCTTCATTTGTTTCCGTCGTTCGTGAAGCTTCCTTTATGAGGAAGCCATGATAATAAACATACATGTCATAAAGGTGTTCAAGGAGATCCTCATAAAGGAGGGTTAACGAACGACGGAAACAAATGAAGAAGCTATGTGCAAATTTCTAATTTTGTTTTCTTTGGAATATTAATACCAGAGTCCATATTTTTTTTTCGTCGGAATACAAAATCCAGAGTCCATATTTTTTTTTCGTCGGAATAGAAAATCCAGAGTCTACAATTTTTTTTCGTTGGAATAGAAAATCTAGAGTCCATAATTTTTGTTCCAGCGTCCTTATTTTTTTCGCCGGAATAGAAAATCCAGAGTCCATAATTGTTGTTCGTCAGAATAGAAAATACCGAGTCCTTACTTCTTTTTCGTCGGAATAGAAAATCCAGTCATCGAGTCATTTATAACTTTCGTCGTTTCGACGGCCCCTGTTCACATTCTTCCTGCTCAGATTGTTCAACGAAATGTGGAGATTCTTGATGAGTAGATGATGAATGAGATGATTCTTGGATAATCCTCATGAGACAGGAAGTCGACTTTCGCGACGTTATTACAGGTTTGCCCACTTCAATTTAAACAAATAATGGAATAAACCATTCCTGCTTTTCTGCACCCGCAAGCAGCTACAGTGGGCACTCCCATAATTTGATACGTCGGGACTGGAAACGCTTTCAATTTTATTTTCCCCTTATTCTCCCTCTCTCGTGTTGCAACACATGCGTACTGTTTTTTTGTGGAAGTGATCTGTTCAATGAAATGAAATATATTTTTTTTACTTGCCAAAATCGTTATCTTGTATTATATATTCATTTCAAGCACATTAATTAAACTTGAACTAACAGTAACACTTAATTAATCGTACGTATATAATTGTAAAAAAATGTGTGTTGCCGTGGTAACCGTTAAATTGTAGGAGCGGTTAAATTATGGGAGGTCAAATGTGGGAGGGTCCACTGTATATGTATACAGAAGTAAAAAAAAAGGACGCCAAGTATCAAATCCCAAAAATTCGAATTCGAAAAAATCCCAAAAATTCAGAAGAAATCTTCAAAATTTGAAATCTGAAATAAAAAAAAAAACAAATCACATGAGCCAAGCCAAAAACTTGGCGTGCGTAAATTATGAAAGACCAAGCCAAACTAAAAAACTTGGCGTGCAGGGTTAAGAAAAATAAGCCCGGGGGGTGCTGTAGAATTTCCACGAGATAAGATAGAAAATTATTATCCCTACTCATATAGTGATAACACAGATTATTATCACTTGTATTTTTTACTGTCAAGTACAGAAGACGATCAGATAATTTGACTGCTCGCATATCTTGACTCTCCCTATGACCGTTTCTCCCCACTTCAAACCTTTGAACGACCGCGGAACATCTATGAGCATGCGTATTGCCAACATGCGTAGTGCGCATGCGCTTAGACACGTGAGTGGAAGAATGAGGAGAAAGTTAAGTTATGTTTTCGGCCCCGTCGAGTTCAGTTATCTAATCACCTACTGTACGCCCACAGAAAAAATTTATTAGAATCAAATAAAATCATGCCATTTAGTCATACTTGAAACAAATATATAAATTTATTTACTGGTGCCGAATAAATACCATATTTATATTGGTTTGTCAAAATAGCGATTTACTTACAACAAATAAATGATCTATTTAAAATATTAAATTTGAATAGCAATTTATTTACGTCAAATCAAATTTATTTTAATGTGCGCTGCGTCGTACTGTGCGCACAACATGGCGTCGCTCGCCAGCGTGACGACGCTCAGCAGTCCAGAGTTGGCATATTCATGTATATGTACGTGTTTCCGTTTGTACGTGATTTTGTGATTTTTGTGAAATGTTGTGACGTGGACGAGGAAACCTGAGATTTTCTTTGCGATTCGGGGCTCGAAGAATATATCGACATCTTCAAAAGTCAATAGGTTGTTAACACTCATGATTCACATGAGTGAGCAAACAATCAAGACTGATTGGCCAAAAAAGTTATTTACACCCAATAATAGGATGATCTCGTATATTCCCATATTAATCAAAATTTCCTAATTTCCCAGATTATTACCATATTCCCATATTAATCGTGAGTCCCAAGTTTTTTGGTTATGGATGGTCATGGAACAGATGGTCATGACCAAATAAATTCTTTATTTGTAACAAATAAAAAGTTATTAGTGGCAACTAATATAAATTCAATAAGAGCATTTTTAAATAAATTTTTTATTACTATCAAATAAATTTTTATTTGAAGGAAATAACTTATTTATTGCAGGCAAATAAATATTTCATTAGGGTCAAGTAAAAGAAGCTAAGAAATAGTGAACTTGAATTTAAATAAATCCAAATATTCGATACTAATAAAACCGTATTAGGCCCATATTTAAATAAGAAATTTTATTTGTTTCAAGCAAATTTTATTTGTTTCAAATAAATCTTTTCTGTGGGTGTAGATTGTGTGTGTAGATTACTGACCGAGAAAATTTATGACAAGGAAGTAGCTATTGTGATTCATCAATTTCGGACATAACCAAAGGTCAATAAAAGATTCTCAACTATTCCAGAAATAATGATAATATCATTGTTCCTTCATTTAAATATAAAAGTTGGACGTGATTTTTCTCAGTGAACTTTTCTCATAGTTACTCGCTAGTTTACCCTTACCTTTCGTGTATATTCTCATGGTTGCCTAATAGGGCACTTGATCAATTGTTTTCTTTTTCATCTTCTCGTTCATTTACTCCTTCGTTAAGCAATATGGTCTCGGTTTTTCCTCGCCGAGCGTATTGGTTCTTAACTCTGCACGCCAAGTTTTTTAGTTTGACTTGGTCTTTAATAATTTACGCACGCCAAGTTTTCGGCTTGGCTTATGTGATTTTTTTTTTTTTCAATTCCAGATTCCAAATTTTGCGGATTTCTTTTGAATTTTTGGGATTTTTTTGAATTCGAATTTTTGGGATTTAATACTTGGCGTCCTTTTTTTTACTTCTGAGAAGAATTTTGTGATTGATTTCACTTCTTTTTGAAAGTTGTTTCGAAATATCTTTCATGATTTAATTTATTAACATGAATTTTATATAAATTGGTGTTGAAATCGTCGAAAATGCAGAAGAACAAAAAATGAAAGTGCATGGCTTGTTGTGTATACGCAGTTGGAAATACAGTACAGTTATTCCGGTACATTCTTTGTACAAAAAAAAATTAAATTATTTCAATTGATTGATATCTCTTGTAATGTAACTATATGTGATAGGAATGCCTAAAATTATACACTGAGAAAAATATTGTTGAATGAACTGTTACATCCCGACATTTCATGTATTAGCGACATTTTTCATAACATTTTGAAGCATTTTGATATTTTTAATATTTTAATATTTCATCTTATTTCATTTCATTTAATACATTTCTTCGACTAAGATCGCGTTACGCTCTCATGATGCGCTCACTCTTGATTTCAAGAACGGAATATCCGTTACGATCGCCATAATATAAAATTTGCAGCTCGCGAGCTGTCGCCTCGTCCAAGTTATTCGGCGATGCAGCAGTTCGCGATTGTGAGAACGACAGAGTCCCTGGATTCACGCGGGTGCAAAACGACCATGTCAGGAGTTTTGCACGTGGAATGGAAATTTGAGTTCTGGAAAAAAACCAGGAGCTGATTCCTTGGTCGCTCGAGAGGGGAAAAATCCTACTCTCGAGGCGACGGAGAAATCAGTCTTAGACAAAAATTAAAAGGGTTAACACCTAAGAGCTGAGACTCCGGGTCGTTCCGTGTCCTCCCTGCGCCGTGTCGTAAATCTCGTCCTCGTGTAGGCGGGACGAGTACCACATAGTGGGTTAGTGTATCGCGAGCGCCCGTAATTTTTATATAAATATTCGAACTGTTTTTGACCGAATAATAACTAAAGAGTTGTGAATCTGGGATACTCTGTTTCCTCCCTGCGCCGCGAAATAAACCTCATCCTCGTGTAGGCGGGATGAGTACCGCATAGTGAGTTAGTGTGTCACGAGTCCCGTGTGAAACAAACTATTGTTTTTACCGTTTGTGACTACAAAAATTGTGAATCGAAAGAAAGAAAGGGATTTAACCAACGTCTCATCAAGGGTGAGCGAACTGAAAACGTGTGTTTGTGCGATATTAGGTTAGCTTTTAGGATTAAGGAATATTTTATAACACAATTCTTTTACCGACAAGTTTCGCTACGACTAATAAAATTAGAGATCTTTTAAATCGATTCCTATATTTTATTTTATAAATCAATCATTATTTCGAACGATCACCCATCTCGCGACGGGAACGGGCCCGTATGGGACGCGGCAAGGCGGCCCGAAAATTCAATGACGGTCAGTCGAGCGGGGAAAATATAACCCCGCGTTACGTCGTACGTAACAGAACTAAATTTGTAGTTGCATACACAGGACTAAATATTGATTTGGTATAACTAAATAATTAGTTTCTTGAATAATTCTGCATTTTAGTTGACCAAAATATGATTCTTACCAAAAAAATTTGAGTCGTACAACTAAATATTGAATCGTGCGTATGCGACTAAAGATTTAGTTCATTCAACCATTTTTTTCTCAGTGTAGTAGATGCCATCTATATTACAGGAAATATTTGCTATACACCCAGAAAAAGAATTTATTCGATTTAAATAAATTTATTTGAAATAAATAAAATTTTACTGAAATTTATGAGGCCACTATTCATAGAAAGCGGTACAATCAAATAAATCTTTTTTCTGGGAGTAAACACAGTGTAAAATTCAATTATAATCTAATACGCAGATATTCTCAAACAATGCTTTGTAAAACCTTTCCGTAAATTCACAATTGTCGACAAAAATAAGCAAGAAAAAGAAATTCCTATAACTATCACAGCCCTATGATCCAAATTGTTGATGGTTCAATATACATGACGTTAAAAAAAATGTTCCTTCTCCCATATAGGCTCAAAAGTTTTATTAGGTATAAGAAAGGGCGCGTGAAAATATGAGCTCTTAATATTAATGTTAACAGCGTACTCATTTTTCAATTTTCCGTAAGAATAACATGGGAAAAATTATTTTTATGTCTTCTGATTTTTATGACTAACAAACATCATCATAAGAGAAATCTACAGACAGAATTGGTACAGAATTGAACGCTCTACAAAAAAGGTTTTGAGTAACTTTTTGATAAGTCCACTTTTTCAAAAGTAATTCAATAACAAAATTTAGATTTTCGTAAATTTGGCTGATTTTTGGTTATTACACCGGAACTATTAGTTGTATCGACAAAATGTGCATGAACTTTCGTGTGAAACATAAATCAAGCTTTCGAGTCATTGTAACTAATAGTTCTCACTATAGGAATAAGAAAAATGGAACGCTTTAAGAAAATTGTGCAGCAAAAGTTTGCTTAAAAATTTCATTTTTATATTAAGAAATGACATTTATCGTAGTGTAACAGAAAATTATTATTCGATTTTATTTTGAAATAAAATTAAGAAAAAAATTATAAGCTTAATTCTACAGCACAACTTTCTAAAGGCGTTCTATTTTTTATTATTATTATAGTAAGAACTATTCTTAAACACTTCTCGAAAGTTTAATTTGTATTTCACATAAAATTTTATTCAGATTTTGTCGATAAAACTAATCATTCCGTTATAAAATCGAACAAATCTTCGAAAAATTGAACGTTGACATTGCATAACTTTTAATCGAGTGGACTTTACAAAAAGTAACTCGGAACATTTTTTCTACAGCGTTCAATTCTGTACAAAGATATATCTGTATATTTCTCTTATGATGAATCGATTGTTAGTTATCAAAATCAGATGACATAAAACGGCTCACGCAAATCCTCATTCAGATTTTTTTTATAGAGCGTTAATAAATATAGCCTTAAATTAAAGTTAGATTGTGGTTTATCTTAAAGTTTAAGTTAGATTTCCGTTTAGCCAAAAATTTATGTTAAACTTTGGGCTTAGCCTAAAATTTGAGTTAAATTTTCGTTTAACCTGAAATTTA
This sequence comes from Alloplasta piceator, assembly GCA_946863875.1. Lineage (NCBI taxonomy): Eukaryota > Metazoa > Arthropoda > Insecta > Hymenoptera > Ichneumonidae > Alloplasta > Alloplasta piceator. Next base: position 37,785,875 of record OX333075.1, on the reverse strand, counting down.
AGTTAGATTTTGGTTTAGCCTAAAATTTAAGTTCGATTTTGGTTTAACCTAAAATTTAAGTTAGATCTTGGTTTGGCTTAAAAATCAAGTTCAATTTTGGTTTAGCCTAAAATTTAAGTTAGATTTTGGTTAAGCCTAAAATTTAAGTTAGATTTTGGTTTAGCCTAAAATTTAAGTTCAATTTTGGTTTAGCTGAAAATTTAAGTTAGATTTTGGCTTAGCCTGAAATGTAAGTTAGATTTTGGCTTAGCCTAAAATTTAAGTTAAATTTTGGTTTAGCCTAAAATTTAAGTTAAATTTTGGTTTAGCCTAAAATTTGAGTTAAATTTTAGTTTGGCCTAAAATTTAAGTTTGATTTTTGTTTCGCCTAAAATTTGAGTAAAATTTTGGTTTAGCTTCAAATTCAAGTTAGTTTTTCATTTAGCCTAAAATTCAAGTTAAATTTTGGTTCAGCTTCAAATTAAAGTTAGATTTTGACTTATTAGCTATATATAATGCTATATATTCATAGATATGCTTTATATAGATAGAAAATGCTATGTGGAGAAATCTATTCTCGAAAGACTACCCTAATATATATATCATAATATACGTTGATAAAGCATTTAAATAAATCGAATCTCAAATGACTATTCCAATATAAGTTGAGACCTGAAATAGCGGCCACTTTAATATATATAGTATAAATACATGTATAAATAAAACAACATTTAAATACATAGATATACATAGAAATACATAGTACATAGATATATATATACCTGTATATACCTATATATACCTGTATATGCCTTTATATACCTGTATAAACCTATATATACCTGTATATACTTATATATACCTATATACCTGTATATACCACTATATACCTGTATATACCTGTATATACCTATATATACCTATATATAGCTGTATATACTTGTATATACTTGTATATGATTTTCCTATTTGATATTTTCCAAGATTCATCTCTGATCAAATTTAACAATGTTCATTACATAATGTAATTAAACGGTCAAGATGTTTCGAGAGTTAAGTAGCTACTTAAGTCGCTACTTAACTCTCGAAACATCTTGACCATTTAATTACATTATGTAATGAACATTGTTAAATTTGATCAGAGATGAATCTTGGAAAATATCAAATATGAAAATCATAGACATCAAGGATCACAAAAAACGACCCGTCTTGATACAATATACTTGTATATACCTGAATATACCTGTACATACCTGTATATATCTGTATATATCTGTATATATAAAGCTGCATACATATTCGTACATATGCTGTTATATGTATAGATAAATGCATCGATAATGCATATAAGAGCACTTATGCATATTGAGGCGAAAGAGAGTGGCGCGCGCCGTGTCTACCGCACACACTCATATTCCCACTAACACATATACAAGCCCCTCTCTGTAAAATCGTATCACTTTGATGCCCATAGATATACACGCCCGTGTATAAGCGCCCTTATACACGGGCTTGTATATCTATAAAGACGTGACCGGCAAACTGCTGGAGAATTTTTCTGATGATAAATATTCGGATTAATACGCCCAATATTATGATATCTCAGTATCACGTGGGCGGAAAAAAATGAAAATGGTATCAATAGAAAGCTAATTTTTTTCAAGATGACCATAGTTCGTGAATGTTGAAAAAGTTGTCTTTTTTTTTAGTAATATCGAATTGAAATGTAAAAAGGGCGTGGGCTGAGGCATATTCGCGTATATAAGAGTGTGCGGCAATCTCGACTGAGACTTAGTTTTTTTAATACTTGGGGTTGAGTCGCTGCCGCGACTCTTGATACTATGAGACGCGCTCTGACGATGAGAGCGTGAGGCATAGGTAGTCGATCGTAGCGTGGGGCACGTTACGACCTACATAAAAAAGCATATTGTCAGTACCAGTATGTTCTACAAATTTGATAATAGACATATTTTCGATATGTATGACGAGAAAGGAGAAAACAGCAAAAAACCAGTTTCAATATCTTCATTTCAACCTTTTTCGATCGATATCTCAACAACGATCAACGATACGTAAAAAACTTAGAGGACTTAAATTGTAAAGCATTAAAAAAGCAACAAAAAAGTATGTGATTACAATTTTTGTATCATAACGGAGTGCCAAGTTCTCGCAAAAAAAAAATTCATCCCTTTTTTAAGATGGCGGTGATTGCACACCTTCATTTCGGTCGGCTATTTCAAGTTAAGCTTTTCTAAGCTCCCCCTGTACTATATCCAAAAATCAGCTTTCTCCGTGCGTTTGCATTTCCACATGTATATACTGACTGGACTAGTGCGCAAAGTAAGCTTTGCGCACTCCAATAACCGTTCAATAAATGAAAAACCTACATCGCAATTATAAAATGGGTAAAAAGCTACGTAACAGAGGGCGTAAAGATACCACTTTCCCGCATGAGTAATAAAAAGGTTTTATCGTACTCGTATCATAATGTACTATTTTTTAACACTTCGCTATTTTTTGTGTAATTGCCCAAAAATGTTATTATTATTAAATTATTAGTTTATTATAATCAATAGAATTATAATAGGATTGTTTATTAGTAAATAATTTTATGTACAATAGCTATAATTTCATCACAAATTAACCACTTCAAATTTTTTAAAAGCCTGTTGTTTGTCGAAAAGTGAACTAAACAGCGAATTCTCTTTTTATATTCTTTGTTTTAGAATGTAGTTTTCAAACGAAAATTATAAAAAAAATATTCAGAACCATCTTCTATTTTTGTTCTTACTTTTTCGAAAAAATTTGAAATTTTTCCGATGATTAACATTTTAGATTTTATTTAATTTTTTTTTCTATCTTTCTTGTTCTCTCAACATCTTCAAAAATCTCCAGAGTGGTATCATGAAAAATAAGCTAGGTTGAAAAAAAATGTCTTAATTGAAACAAAAAAATAGAAAACGATAAGTCTCCACTTTGAAAACTTCAGAGAATTAACAGAAAATATCAAAGTATTTATAAATTTAAAAAAAAATTAAAAATCGCGATCATCGAGAAATTTTCGTTTTTTCCGAAAATTCAAAGAAAAACGTTGAAGATCAGTCTAAGTAATTTTTTCCTATTTTTATTCTAAAAAGTACATTTGAAATAAAAATTTGGAAAAAAACGTCCCGATAAGTCAATTTTTCAAAAGTTATAGATAATTGAAAAATAAAAAGCCAATTTTTTTGAAAAATTATAACTTTTTATCAGTTGGGTACAAACAATTAAAAAACTCTGAACAATGTTTTTGATAGAGAGTAGAAAAAGATAAACAAAATTCAGCCAAATCGAAAGGGGTCGGGGTCAAAAGTGGTCGATTTGACGTGGAATGCCCCATATACACCCCCGGGCAAAAGTTTGGATACACCTGTCGATATTTTTTGCCGCACCAGAAGTAACTCCGTCAAAAACGGTTTGACGGGAGGAATTCAGCTTTGTTTCCCCGATTTCAAATATTTTTAATGATTTTTTTTTGACCCGGTATGCACTTTTGAACGTGACCGTTTTTTGGCATCTTTTCGACCAACGCAAATTGGGCGCATAACTTCAGGATATTTTTGTTTGTCTTTTTTATCTACGGTACATTTGAAAGCGTTAGGAGAAGAGCAGTGGCCAAGTGGCTAGAGCGCGGGTCTTGTAATCCGCGGGACCCAGGGTCGAACCCCGGCGCCACCGCTGAAAAATACAGTCCGACCTCCTGGTAAGAAACCAAAAGCCCCTAAGGGGAAGAGTTTTTGTTATATATCGCATACCCCAACCAGGCGCGCGTTCCGCGCTCACTGACTCTGTCTGTCTCTCTCACTCTTTTCCGCCCGCTCAAACGATTCACCCACGCACACACACATACTTACGCACAGGGTTGCGAAATTTTTAATGAAAAAGAGATGCATTAACCATTACATTTTTAATGGCTAATGAAATTTAATGGTTAATGGAAATTATTTTCATTAACTATTAAAATTTAATGGTTAATGGAAATTATTTTCATTAACTATTAAAATTTAATGGTTAATGGAAATTACTTTAATTGACCATTAAAATTCAATGATTAGTGGAAATTATTTTCATTAACCATTAACCATTAAAATTTAATGAAAGTGCAATTGCATTAAAAAAAGTAATGCATTATTTGCAACCTTGCCCATTACAATGTAGTGAGTAATAGAAAAAATTTCCATTACCCATTGCAATGTAATGCGTAATGGACAAAACTTTGATTACAATTTTGGGAATGGAAAAATATAGATGAATAAATTATTGCAATGTTGCATTACATTTTATCGACTTAGGACTTAGATTTTCAGGTACCTTGAATTCTAAAAAGCATTTATATTATAATTACAAAAAGCATTTATATTATTATTGCAATGTAATGTGTAATGGACAAAACTTTGATTGCCATTTTGGGAATGGAAAAACATAGATGAATAAATTATTGCAATTTTGCATTACATTTTATTGACTTAAGACTTAGATTTTCACCTTAAATTCTAAAAAGCATCTATGTTAGAATTCTAAAAATCTAAGTCCTAAGTCAATAAAATGTAATGCAAAACTGCAATAATTTATTCATCTATATTCTTCCATTCACAAAATGGCAATCAAACTTTTGTCCATTACACATTACATTGCAGTGGGTAATATAAATTTTTTCTATCGCACACTACATTGTAATGGGCAGGGTTGCAAATAATGTATTTATTTTTTTTAATGCAATCGCATTGTCATTAACCATTAAATTTCCAATAACCATTAAACGTTAATGGTTAATGAAAATGCAAATGTATAAAAAAAAGTAATGCATTATTTGCAACCCTGCTCACATACGCACGCACACATCAATTTACACGACGACCTTCACTCTATTTGGCCCGAATAATCTCTCCCAGGCTGGTTTCTTAACCAGAGGTTCCGCGCACAAAATTCGCGAGCTCGGAGTTCGAGTTGGAGTAGGGGAAGCGCTCGAGTGCGAAACTGGGGAAAGTTTCTTATCACCAGGTTTCTTACCTGGAGGTCGGACTGTATTCCAATTTTTCAAGTGTTGTTCATCACCTGCAATCCTGGTGGGTTGGGACCCCACTTTAAATAATGGAATCCCAAAGACCTCATTGCGATGAGTGGGTGGTTAATTGTACGGTTTCGGTGAGGCCTGCCGACGCGGTTGTTATCGCTCGGATGGTGGTTTACCTAACTGTGCAAGCGACTGGCTCACTAGATCGCAATGGAGGAGGTAACTACCTAACCGACCGACGATAGTCGTGCTAGAGCATACTCGCATTGCTACCGACGAGCGCTTAGGTAGAGTTTACCGTCTGTATCAGTGAAGGTTTTTCTGCAGTTTTCCCTTCACTCTCGGCAGAATTGCGATACAGAATGGAAAAAGTGTAGGGTGCGGGCTGCAGCCCCGGCCTTACTAGGAAAGGGGGGGGATTAGTATAAAGAAATGCTGTACACTGGTAATAAACAAATTTGAAAGGGTTAGCAAACAGATTTTTCCGCGCAAACTTATTTCACTTTTGGCTAAAAAAGACAAATTTTGAGCTCAAAGTCTATAGAGTTTAAAAGAAAATGTCAAATATGAAAAAAGTAGCGTGGGTATACACGGAATCACCGGGAATTATTTCAGAATTTTCCCATGATTTTTTTTTTTTTTTTTTTTTTACTATTTTCGCTCGGAATTTTGATGATGACGTCCCAGCGAAAAATTACATCCGGTTAAAATTTCCGTACTTCGTGATACAATAAAAATCTAAAAAAATTCAGCAACATTTGGCATGCTATAAACAACAATAATCAATAATCATTATTGATCATTGTTCATCATTGTTTAATAAATTGTTTAAACATTTTGTTAATGACTTTTGGGCAATATTATTATTAATCATTGTTGTTTATAGCATGCCAAATGTTGCTGAATTTTTGAAGATTTTCATTGCATCATGAAGTATGGAAATTTCAATCAGATACAATTTTTCGCTGGGGACGTCTCTATCAGAGATTCGAGCGAAAATAGTTTTGAAAAAATCTTACCGCAAAATTTTGAAATAATTCCAGGCGATGACGTGTAAGCGTATACTACTTTTTTCATATTTTCCATTTTCTCTTAAATTCTGTAGTTTTTGAGTTACGTTGCATCTTTCAAAATTTGTCTTTTTAACCACACTGAAATAACTTTGCGGGAAAAAATCCTACAAAACTTTAAAAAAACCATCATGGACATTTCAATCCTCCTGCTAACCCTTTCAAATGAAGCATAGATAAAAAAGATTTAGGAAATTTCCTCAAGTTATGCACCATATTCGCGATGATTGTAAAAAAGTTCAATGAAAGGTCACGCACAAAAGTGCATACTAGATCGAAAAAAAATATTCTAAGAGGCACAGTGAAACTGAATTCCTTCTGATTAAAACGCTGTTTTTTCAACGCGATAGCGGTAGTATATGTAGAAATGTTCGTAAAGAAGAAATTCTGCCGCTGACTTGCCCGCCCTACCGCATGTGGAATAATGATCAGGCCATCCTGAAAGGACCCACTATGCTGATAAGGCAGTCTAGCCGTTTTTTGATCTGGCCATCATGACTGAGCCGCTATCATATGATGATCAAGCCCTAAAAGGGTGTGCACGGACAATATTATATTCACAAACGTACGGACATTACATGTTATATTAAATATAATAATTAGGGATGAAGCCGATAGTTTTCACTTTAGTACTCCGCCAGGGTAATAATGAATAATCGTTTCGTGAAAGTGTAAAAAGAACCCGTCGAAAACTGTTCATATTCCGATCATGCAAGGCACTGATTGAAAAACGATTATTGAATTTTTTATTGTAGGGCAGACCGGGGACAAAAGTAACAGGGTACAGTTGTAACATAGCGAATATCTCCCAAACTATAGTAGGTACCACCGTGTCCCACAGGCACATAATGCGTCTTGCAGTTCCTCACATTTGGTTACTAGGCTAGGAGACATCTGCACTAAACAGACTTGACCAGAGAGGTGTAATGGTATTGTCAGGCCCGAAGTAAACTTTTGCGGCTTTCGATAAACACGAATATCTCGATTACTGTGTTACATATAGTCATTACTTTTTTTTTCATAAGCTTCCTTGTACATTTTTGTGTCAACTTTCGCGGTTTTTAAAGCCTCCAGCTTGAGAAAATTAATCAAATTCTAACTTTGAAGTAGAAAAAACCATCTGAGGACATTTGTAACAATTTTGCCGGGGACGGTTGTAACAGTTTGTCGGTTGTCAGTTGTCATGATAATTTCACATCTAAACATTGAATCTAACGTCAAACGGACCTTTTTTTTAAGTTTCTGTGTGCAAAAATGCCTCTGCAACGCGTAAGAATCACGCAACGAGCCTGTGCCGACATGTCAACGTACGAAGAAGCGTATGAAAAGATCAAAAATGGAAAATCTATACAGGCAACCACAACACGTATTTTTGGGTTGTATGTCATGTTTCTTTGACAAGTTTGGTGTGTCTGAGACTCAATTCAATTATTTCATGATTTTTATCAATTCGATACGACTATTTCCATGTGTTGAGATTTTATCATTGTGACCGTAATATAGATCCCCGTGATAATGTTTAATGTTGTAATAATATTACATAATATTGGTCACGATGAAAGATATAATTTTGTGTTAAAATCTTATGTTACAACTAGCCCCATCGACCGTTACATCTGTCCCCATCGACTGTTACAACTGCCCCGGGGTAAGGGACGGTTGTAACAATTTTTTACACTTTTTACAAAGGCCTATACTTTTTTTTAAATTCTAGTTACAGACTCCAATATAGAACCATTTTGTAGACCATTAAATGCTCTATGCAGGGGTATACGTGTGATTTACGTAAGCATTATACTTCGGGCCCAGGAAAAGTCAAAATACAGATTGTTACAACTGTCCCCGGTCTCCCTACTCAAAATCACGACGAAAAACGATAAATTTGTTAACTGTCATCGTTTATTATGAGAAAACGTCCAAAATCGTCGATATTCTTCCAGCAGTTACTATTTTATGGAAATTCTAATTTTTTTCTAAAAAGCAAATTGGGTATTCATAAATTTAAGAAGCGTGCCCGAAAATCTAAATTACTTATGACCGAAGAATCAATGGTTTCAAAAGACGGAACGAAAATCTAACTTCGTTACCATCTGAGTTCACATAACCTTAAGGTGATGTATAATAACACGTTTGATGATTAAAACTGTTGTCAATGCCATTTTAAAAGTTCGATACCGTGAAAAAGAAATTCGTTTAGACGAATGTGGCCAGATTTTTATTTTTAATATATTATCATAAAATTATTGTATACGAGTGCGTGGCATGTGCGCGCACGTGCGTGTGTGCGCGCGTACGTGAGTCTGCGTGAGTGTGTGTGTGTGTGTGTGTGCACCGATTATTATGCATATTATGTATATGGTGTATGCCCGCTGGAATTTTCACGTCCGAACTCGGACCCTCTTGAATAATCATGAAATTTTTTTTCCGAAAAGTATTCTGAAAAAGAGAAGACTAGTATTTTTTTGTTAAGGCTGAGAATTGCTATTTTTCGTCGTACGATTTTAGTAAAAAATCCGAATTTTTCACTAACTCTCTACTCTAAACACGTAGTATCTTGATAATTCGAGATCCTATCGAAAAACGCTTTGGACAAAACTTGTTCGTTATAAAACGAGTAAAACAATTGATCTATTTTTTTTTTTAATTGTGGGCACACAAAAGTTTGTTTTTACTTCATAAAACACAAAAAACGTTTTTTTCAGCAAGTACGCTACCACGAATTATAAAATAAAAAAATTGTCAACATTCTACAGGAAATGACGAAATTTTTAAGACCAGAATGAGAATGGCAAGATCAAAATCCGCAAAGCTACAGCCAATCGAAGTTTCGTCTTGACCAAATTTTCGAGCCACATCATGCAGAACTATATGTTCTTGAAAAATTATACACAGAAATACATTTGAATATTTATTTCATTATACATACGTATATTATTTCATACAAGTATGGAAGAATATACGTATGTATAATTAAATATTACGTATATTACGTAGATTATTTCATACAAGCATAATTAAGTATTATTAAGTATCATTATGTGTAATTAAGTAAATATTCAAATGTATTTCCGAATGTAATTTTTCGAGAACATATAGTTCTGCATGATCTAGCTCAAAAATAGGGTCAAGACGAAACTTTGATTGGCTGTAGCTTTGCGGATTTTGATCTCGCCATTCTCATTCTGGTCTTAAAAATTTCGTCATTTCCTATAGAATTTTTACAATTTTTTTATTTCATAATTCAAGGTGGTGTACTTGCTGAAAAAACGTTTTTTTTTGTGTTTTATGAAGTAAAAACAAACTTTCGTGTGCCCACAATTAAAAAAAAAATATCAATTGTCTCGTTTTATGACGAATACTCGTTTTATGACGAACAAGTTTTGTCCGAAGCGTTTTTCGATAGGATCTCGAATTATCAAGATACTACTTGTTTAGAGTAGAGAGTCAGTGAAATATCGGGATTTTTTATTAAAATGGTACGACGGAAAATATCAATTCTCGGCCTTAACAAAAAAAGATGTGTCTTTTCTTTTTCAGAATACTTTTCGGAAAAATTTTTTCATAATTATTCAAGAGGGTCCGGTTTCGGACGTGAAAATTTCAGCGGGAATACCCCATATGTTATGACACATAACATTAGAGATGTCAGTAACTAGTTACTTTTGTAACTAATCACATAAAAGTTACTCGATAAAAAAGTAACAAGCCGTTATGTAGCTCATTGTCATTGCATAAGCATGGAGTAACGAAAATTTTTGCGTTAGTCGATACAAAAGTAACGAGCAAAAAATAACGCTCGTTACAAATTGTGGACATCATTGCATGACATCATGTTTTTCTTCGTAAAGAAGAATATTGTACTAAAAAGACTTTACATTTGAAATATAAACCATTCAAACTCGTTTAGAAATAAAATAGACGCAGAAAAAAAAATTGTATTTCATCAAAAGAGATATAAAATGTTTGCCATTGAATCTCTTTTTGAGGCACTTTAACGTCAAGCACTAAGGTGACGTCATCCTTTCGAAGACTACACAATAGCACCTACGATATTTCCAAATCCATTTCCATACAGTAATGACAAGAAAGTACAAATTTAGAGTGGCCGACGGATTCATAACAATCCATCGTTTTAAAAACATTAAATTATAAGATCGAGGACAAGTGCGCAAAATTAAAAAAAAAACGAAATGATAACAAAAAATTACAGGTGAGGACGGTTTCCATTCTGCGACCTCCAGTTCAACCGCACACGTGTCGTCGTGCGAGGTGTCGCGAAATTCCAGATTTGCTGACTGATGACTCACCGCGAAGTTCGAAGGACGAGACTAGGATAAGCCCTGTTTCATTTTGTTATATTCTTTTCGCAAGAATCGAGCCACACAAAGAAATCATTCTTCCAGCGTTGGCTCGACAGTAGAAGCGTCCTCCACAGAATTAACATCACGACCGGTCAATTTAGTTACGTGCGTAAATAAACGATCCCTCAGTGAGATCGTTGAGCCTGAACGGTAGACATCGTAGAATCGACACTTTTTCTATGTCATTCACAGTCATGAATAATTAATGTTTACTCCGCGCACTAACTGTGAAATGCAACTGCATCACCCAATGACTCGAGGTTGAATTTGCTAATCGCGACTGTATAGTGAACACGGGAACAAATGGTATTTGTTTCGCAACATCTGTCAATAATTACGAAAATAATTTCATCATTTTTTTACTTTTGTTTCCTACTTCTATTCTTTTTCATCATTATCTTATAAATCGATTTCGAGGGGAATAAACTTTTTGAGTTTCCGTTTTCTCTCCGATTTTGCGGTCTCTCGAGGGTATCGTAAACCCTCCGCGATTTTCCACACAACCCGACCGACCATCATGCAAAATGTATACTTTCACTTCGCTACTTAGTATGTGTCTTCCCACCCAATATTTAATTTTTCCTCCTGCCTCTTTTGCGTATAGAGCGATGGGATCAGCTTTTTATCATTGTTCTTCTCTTTTTCCTTTTGGAAGCCATCTTCAATCTGTGCTGCGTTCTACGATCTCAGTATGAATAGTTTTCTTTCACGTTCGTTGTATTCTTGTACGGTTACTGAAAAAACTGCCTCTTAATATTCACGGTCGATCGTTCGCTTTCCATTGTTCGCTGGAAATTCTAAATTCTACAACAATAAGACGAAACGCATTTCCGGTCGACGCCAGCACCATTAAAACATAACCGGTCCTTACGTAGGCGAGTTGGTCGGATCTTCTTTCGGTTTTTCATTCCCCGCGAAAAAGTATCGATATTCTTCACAGTATATGTTTGCCCCTTGAAATATTCATTTCTTTTTCAGATATCTCAGGGGATAAGTAGTGTTAAAATTGTTAATTCACAACACAAATCGCGAGAGTTTGTAGCTTTCTGGGTGAACGACCATTTGTACCTCAAGTCGCAGTAATAGGAAGCAAAAATAGAAAAATCCCAGTATGTATGCCAACATTATCGGAAAAAATTACCGACAAAAAAATTGAAAAAAAAAAGAAAAATAATCCAGATGTCACTTGGTGGCTTTTTCAGAAAATCGTTGCCTTATTGGTTTTATTTCTTCCTCTTACTATCGATAACTGACAGAATCGAAGGTTGCGATATCCTTCGTTAACTTAACGTCTTTATCTTGCTTTGATTTAACCGATAAAGACGTGTGTATAGTATGTATATATATCTATATAATAGAATTTTCGTGTACACACTCGAGGAACGTTCACTTCGAGAGCCTTGGCAGCACTGTATTCTGTAAACCCAACGCGATGTTTTTTTTGTTACAAAATATTTTTCGGTATATTACTGGATTTACACGTTGTCAAGATTCTTGAAAGGAAAAAAAATGAAATAGGAAAAGCAATGCCATCGCACGGTCGGTATCCCAGTGACATTGAGATAGAGAGAAAAAGAGAACGAGCGGGAGAGAGAAACCTTAAAAAATTGTGTACACGCGGTACGCCGTCTCGTCGTGGAGTGCCGCACGAGATCGGAGAGTGTTGCATGTACGTGCGAGGACGGAATTTGAGGTACACGTTTGTGTGTGTCGGCGAGCGTGCGCGCACGTGCGTGTCTGTATCTATGTGCGTGTGCGTGCGCGTACGTGTGTGTGTGCGCGCGCTACATTATTTGAGAGTAATATTCGTATATGCATCTTGATGTGACGGGTAATTACATCCAAAGAAGCTTACGTGTGCACTCCTGTACGCATTGGCGTGACAAAACTTATGCTCGTGCATTAGGACGCCATTTTGTGTAAGGTCACAGGAGCCATTCCAAAATGTGTGGGTTTGTGTACATGTGTGAAATTACGGTATGAGTAATGAAATTTCCAGGTGTGCGGATGCGAATCCCTTTTTCCCTGCTCGTCCACTCGGTATTTGTGTTAGTGAGTGCGTATGAGTAAACGTGCCCTCACACACATAAGCTATATGTGGTTAAGTGTGAGTGACAACGTTTAGGTCTTGGAACAAATGCACTCGTGCGTAACGCACAGCACTCTACTGTTCCTCGGGGTCATTATAATTGACTGTACATTCGACATAGAGTTCTCTACTAAGAATCGTGGCAGCGTTTCGTCGCCAAGTACTTAACAAATCAAGAGTTTAAAGCAGCAGCAAAACTACGGCGCGAACGTTGCCACACCTTTATATACTCTAATTTTCAACTTCAATTCGATTTTATTGGTAAACACGTGATTGAATAAAAGATCGAATCACACTTCACCAACGTAATATTATTTTTAATAATTGTTTGAAAAACTCCTATGTTTTACAGTAACGCCTGCTAATAATATGGCAACTACAATTATAATCATTATAATGTGAGGTTAATGATTATGAAGCAATTATTTACCTACCTCATAGAGGAATTTTATTATAATGTTCTATAAATGTCCGAATGAATGGATGATATGTATGTGTGTTGGTATGTATATACCCGTGAGCCAAAAATGAAGAAGAAGAATAATTCGACAACGGTTCAACTCATTGGACTGAAATTACGCATGTACAGCGCACCGGGGATACGTGGATTTGTGGGGTGGGTTTGGAGCATCAGGTGTGGTGCGTGCGTTCATGGAGTTCGTGCGTTCATGGAATACGTAGATTTGTGGGGTGGATTTGGGCACCGGGTGCAATGCACAAAATCGGATTTTTTTTCCACGTATCCCATGGACACACGCACCCCATGGACATACGCACCCCATGGACGCACGCGTCTCTTGGACGCACGCACCCCATAGACACACGCACCACGTACGATGCTCCAAACTGACCCCACAAATCCATGTATTCCATTGACGCACGCACTCCATGGTGAATTTATTTTATTTGAATTTTTTCTTGTTTTGTGAAAGAAAATATCACGGCCCAACTTTTTCGAGCTTCCCCAATGGAATATGATTATTGGTGTTGAAAGGAAGGTTATTACGAAAAAAATCCGAAATTATGAAAATTCGGAAAAGCCATCAAACTGCACAAAAATATCACTGCACAATTTTTTTGAGTTTCCTCGATTGAATATAATTGTTAGTGGTGTTTTAAAAATGGGTATACAGAAAAAAATTTTAACTTTCTAAATCTTATGTTCATTTTCATTTCTCCCGTAGTTTCTCACAAAAAAAAATTAGTAGGGTGCAACTTTTCCGAGCTTCTCCAATGGAATATTATTATTGGTGCTAAAAGGAAGGGTATAACGAAAAAATGTTTGGGAATTACGAAAATTGAGAAAAGGCATCAAACTGCATAATTACCTTTTAATTTGTCAACAGTCACCAAAACAGGTTTCCATTTAGATTTAGTAAGGATAAATCGAATGATTCAGATTAAATAGAATTTTGGGTTTTTTCAAAAATGAATCGGAATTACGTTTTTCTAAAACCTTCGTTCAGACTAACTCGGGCAGGTTTCGAGCTATTGAATGAAATTTTTTATACAGACTACCACTAACAATAAGGCATGCTTACTATTGCATTTGGTGAAGATAGAACAAAAGGCTAAAATTGCATGCGAGGGCATAGGAGGTTAAGCATGGTGAAATTAAATTACTACTTTAAGGATATGTAGGTACTGATAAAAGACGATAACATTCCAAAAATCGAACGTCTAACTCAACGCGTTTCCGGGAAAATAAAAAAAACTACGCCTTGCGTACTTGTTGGGGGGCTTCGCGCCGTTGTCGTCGCGCTTCGCGCTCCGTATTCTTAATCATTGTCTTAATTTATTCAGTATGGAAATACTATATTGTTTTCATGTTACTGCACTTACATTGTTTTTGATACTATTGAGTCACGTGTTTCATTCTTGATAGGGGCAACATTTCATAAAATTGGTGATCTAATTTCAAGGATTATATAAGTAGGCACTCACAACTTTAGAATATAAGGATCATACATTTTGTTTTTGTGATATATTTTGAATGTTGGTTAACATGTACCTTAGGGACGTTTACATAGGCACTCACACCGTAATTTTAACTCTTTGATTCATTGTGAAAATCGAGTAGTCTGATAAAATCTATAAATGGTTATTGAAAAGACAGATTTGAATATAATCATTATGATATAAAAGTATCTAAACAATCATATAATTTAAATGCTCTAATAGGTTATATTTGTAGAATTGTTAAAATATTAGGCAGTAATGAAGAATAATAGTGACATTTGAGATGAGCATATTTATCATAACATTTTCATCATTTAATGATTATGAGTACATTTATGATAAAGAAAAGAAGCTTTTGGTTATAAATTAATGCTCAGTTTCTTTTTTTCCACGTTTGAAACTAGCGGGTGATGACCATATTGCCAACGAAGCGCAGGTACACGAGAGTGAAGAATTTATGTACTTTTTATAAGACAAATATGTGGGTTTTTAATTTGACGCGCTCAAGCCAGCTGCTGCGTATTCTGTCCGATTATTTTTGCACCTCTTTTGCACATGGCGTACGCGGCGTACGTGACATATACAATCACTTAAAAATTTTGTCAGCGAGAAAAATTGTAATTTTTTGTGCAAAAGTTATTCACTTAGAAGTATCTACTTGTATTCAAACTTCCTGGGACATTTGTTTAGAATCATATACAAAAATTCTGTAAAATAGAAAAAAATTCATTTGTAAGCTTCCGAGTTCCAAGTACATATGGACAGAAATCGGTGTTTTTTTCTTAAAAATTGTGATTTCTTTGCAAAAATTGCAAACTTAATGTTGTCTGATTGAATTGATACTTCGTGGGACATTTTTTTATAATCATATACAGACATTGTGTAAATTAGAAAAAAATTCGTTTGTCAATTTCCGAGTTTCAAGTGGATATGGACAGAAATGGCGTTTTTTTGATCAAAAAGGTGTGTTCTCTGCAAAAATTGCAAACTTCATGGTGTCTAATTGGGTTAAAACTTCATGGGACATTTGTTTACAATCATAGACAGACATCCTGTATGTTGGAAAAATATTCGGTCGTAAACTTTCAAGTTTCAACTACATATAGTCATAAAATGTCTTTTTTTGCTTAAAAATGACTTTTTTTGAAAATCTTTGTCTCACAGTATCCGTTTGGATTTAATCTTCTTGGGCATAGAAATTACAATCATATGAAACTACCCTACAAAGGAGATTGAATTCCGTGCACAGGTTTCTGCGATCGTGGTCGGGACCACGCGAATAATGCATTGAAAAAATAATTGGATTAACATTGGAATCAAAAATAAATTTTTATTTGTAATCCCAATTACTTCAATAATAATTTATTTTTAATTTTATGTTGGGGAGTAAGGGATAAAAATATTTATAATGATAATAATAATAATAATAATATTAATAATAATTTAATCAACAATTACAACAAATTTTTATTATTATTATTATTATTAAGGATTCAAATTTCAAATTTTTTCGCGCTTTTATTTTGTGTTCCAACATCGTTATTGTTTCTTAAAAAAATATTCTTAGAATAATCATAACTTCTCCAATAACCAAGATATTCTAACTTGCTAAGAGGACAATTTTTTGTTTTTGAATGGACTTTTAAAAAAATATATCGAAAATGAAGAAAAAATAAATGTTAACCCTTGAAAGCCCGAACTTTTTGAAGTAACGCAATTTTCGTCACATTCTGTAATGAGGAATTTTTGAGGTCGCTCATTACGAATCCAAGGTCAGATTTTCAAAATTTTTAAAATTCAAGAGCTAATATGGAAGACGACTTTTTTGAAAATCGACCCGATTGGCCTGAAACTTGTTACTCGGGGTTTTCGGGATCGCTGATTACGAAACCAACGTCAGATTTTCAAAATTTAAAATGGCGGACGGCTTTTAAAAAATCGATTCATTTAGCCTAAGACTTGTCACTCGGAGGTTTTCGGGGTCACTGATTACGAATCCGATGCCAGATTCTCAAAATTTTCAAAATTCAAAATGACGGATCTAATATAGCGGACGACTTTGCTAAAAATCGATCCAATTCACCTGAAACTTGTTACCCAGGGGTTTCCGGAGTCACCGATTACGAATCCAATGTCGGAGTTTTAAAATTCAAAATGGCGAATTCAATATAGCGGGCGACTTTTTGAAAATCGATTCATTTGGCCTGAAACTTGTTACTCGGGGGTTTTTGAGGCGCTGATTATGATTGTGATGTTAGTTTTCTGAAATTCAAAATCATCAGTGACCCCGAAAACCCCTGATTAATAATTTTTATGAGCCTAGCTTCACGTAATTTCATAATTTGCAATTTTTTTGCAATTCTTATGTATATTGATTTTTGACAAAAATATGACCGTTTGAATGCAAAAGTGGTTTCGATCGAAACCGCTCGGCCTTCAACGATTAATGTCTTTTTCACTGTTTTGAGCTTCAAAAATTGATTTTCTTTCAATGCGAAATTTCTTTTAGAATTTCGATTTTTTTTCGCAATTTTGTAATACATTCATCCATCCATCCATCCATCTATCCATCCACATATCAACTCACCCATCCACCTATTCACCGACTCATCCATTCATCCATCCATCCATCCATCCATCCATCCATCCTCGCACCCATCCATTCACCTATTCACCCGTTCACCGATTCATCCATTCATCCATCCATCTATCCATCCATTCATCCAGCCATGCATCCGCCCATTCACCCATTAATCCATTCATCCATCCATCCATCCATCCAACCCGACATTGGGATTGAGAAATAATTTTTTATTTTTAATCCCAACATTGGGATTAAAAAATGATTTTTTATTTTTAATCTCGACATGGGGATTGAAAATTAATTTTTTATTTTTTATTTTTCATTCCGCGATTGAGATTAAAGAATAATTTTTTATTTTTAATCTTGACATTGGGATTGAGAAATAATTTTTTTATTTTGAATCCCGACATTGCGGATTGAAAAATAATTTTTTAATTTTTTATTCAAACTTTTTGAATTAAAAATGTCGCAGCCCTGGTCTGGACGGACATCCGACGTAGAATTTCAGGCAATTTTAATAGGCAATTTCTGTCGTAAAATGAGTGCCTAAAGGACTAAGGATCGAGAAAAAAAATTCTTAGAAACGGTTAAATGAATTTCAATGAAATTTTAGTACGTTTTAGGGACATATAAAGACCTTGAGACAGATTAACAGCCATATAGGATTTAATTATCCTGTGGAAAAAATAATTTTTTCCAAAAATCTTTTTTTAAAACATGATATGATATTTGAGCGAAATCATGAAATTACGTTTTTTAGAAAGTTCTTACACTCTCATATAACACAATTATTGGTCGTCATTTCATAAAAACAACCAATACATCATAAACTTGAATGGAAGAATATCAAATTATTTTACAAAAATCTGTAAAAAAATGAAGATTAATTAACGATATTACAATTAACGATTCATTTATGTTTTTATATTAAAAAAATTAGTAGCATTTATCGAAAAAATCTATAAAAGTACTATAAAATTGCCTCATTTATGCAAGACAAGTTTAACGAACGACCCGATTATACATATTTTTATACACAATGATACTGGTAAATAACGCCATTTACGTTCAGATAGGGGAAGTCGAAATTTGCTACTAGAATGGATATCCCCGTTGCAGAGTTACTTAGGTTTTGGCGATGCAGAGTTTCTATACAGTTATGGAATAAATAATCCAGATTTTGAATCGCTCATCCAAAAATATAATATTCATATGTACTCGACATAGAGCAATTTGCCACTGATTTAATCGCACATTGAAAAATTTGGCGACAAAGTGCGAATGCGCAAGTTTAAGAATGTTTTCGCGAAGGGTTATATCCCAAATTGAACGACAGAAATATTTACCAATAGCTGAGTGAACAATACCAATCATGTGACGTATAATATTGAAGATTATCAGAACGAGCCCATCGTCGGTGGATTTTACGAACAAGAATTATTGAAAGTTGAATATCCAGATATTTATCTGATCTCGAAAAAGTTCTAAAAAAGCACGGTTATAACATTTTTGTAAAATGGTTGAGATTTGATGATACCCAAAACACATGGACCAATGAAGCTGATTTGTGAAATTTACAGTTTTTATGATTTTTTTGTTCACCCCAAGGAACGCTTTTTCGCAATAGGAAGGATTTCGAAATGATCATGATCGAAGATTTTTTATTTATATTTCGTTTTTTTATTGAAAAAAATTATGCTATAAATATTTATAAAGTATTCTCTTAATTTATCTGATCTCGAAAAAGTTCTACAAAAGCACGGTAATAACGTTTTTGTAAAATGGTTGAGATTTGATGATACCAACAACACATGGACCAATTAAGCTTATTTGTGAAATTTACAGTTTTGATGATTTTTTTTTTACCCCAAGGAATGCTTTTTCGCGATAGGAAGGATTTCAAAATGATCATTATCGAAGATTTTTTATTTATATTTTGTTTTTTTATAGAAAAAAATTATGCTATAAATGTACATAAAGTATTCTCTTAATTTATCTGATTTCGTAAAAGTTCTACAAAAGCACGGTAATAACATTTTTGTTAAATAGTTGAGATTTGATGATACCCACAACACATGGACCAATGAAGCTGATTTGTGAAATTCACAGTTTAAATGATTTTTTTTTTCACCCCAAGGATCGCTTTTTCGCGATAGGAAGGATTCCAAAATGATCATTATCGAAGATTTTTTATTTATATTTTGTTGTTTTATTGAAAAAAATTATGCTATAAATATTTATAAAGTATTCTCTTAATTAATGTTTGTGAAAACTAAGGTTAACATCTTGAGCATTTAGCTCTTCTTCGCTAAACATACCGGGGAACATTTCGAGATCGTCCCCGAATAGTGCTCTATATGTCAGCTCATCGGACTGACCGGATTCATATCCTGAAAAGATGGATAGAAATTAATATCTCTCATGAGCATCATTAATTTAATACCCCACCCATATTCTTTTTACCTCTATCCACATTTCTTGCGGTTCCGGCAGCTCTCTCGATTTGCCGATGCTCCCATTCTATTCGGGCCCTCTCATAATCGATGCCATCGGCGTATGGAGGTGGTGGTGGTGGTGGTGGTGGTGACTGTGTTGGTGGTGACTGTGGTGGTGGTGTTGGTGGTCTTAGTGCATCATGCACTTCTTCTCCTCCTTCTCCATCATCATCATCTTCTTCTTCTCCTTCTTCTTCTTCTTCTTCTTCTTCTTCTTCATCTTCTCCCCCTTCATCATCAGCATCTAGTTCTTCATCTCCTTCTTCTCTTTCTTCATCTTCTTCCTCTTCTTCTTCTTCTTCTTCTCCTCCTCCTCCTCCTCCTCCTCCTCTTCTTCTTCTTCTTCTTCTTCTTCTCCCCCCCAAATTGGATCGTCGGCGACGAGACATCTCCGCTGTGACAGAAATTTTTTTCTCTGTTAAAATATTGAACAACTTCAACAGAATTAAATAATATATAAATGTATGGGAGATGGGAATTTGAAATTCACTTACCATGTGCATCAATAATTGGTCGGAGACGATTTACATTTTGCCAATTGAATAATCGGATCACCTGAACGGCTGAGTCCGATACATCGGATGTATGTAGCAACCCGAGATTAAACGCTGCTATAAAATCCATTTTTCGCGCAGCATACAGAATCCTCCGCAGTTTACGCAATGCTGCTGCCCGATTAATCAAACGTACATCACGTATGCACTCTTGAGGATAAAACGCCACTCTCAGTGGGGAAAAACGTTCGATCAGAAATTTAATAATGCCCGTTATATCGCTGTTGTTTCGCACTGTACTCACTTTAATTTTTTAATTTTGTACGGCCGTTCACTCTGAGTTTTAAAATAGAAGTGAAGCTAAGATTCAATCTCGATGTCACACCAAGCCCGAGAAACAAGGATGGAAATTTTCGAAAAATATATACATCTTCAAACGCAATATATTTTACCACCCAAACGACCAGCACCACCACTCGAACCACTTGATAGTTACGAGGATGCTGAAAATTTGACACTGATTCTCTCTCTCTCTCTCTCTCCCTGATGCATTGAGGTTTGCAGTGCAGCTAAGGGGGCACTCTCTACAAAGCCCTTCGTCGAGGAATCTAAATGAGGAGTATAAACACATCCACATACATACATTTACACACACACACACACACACATTTTTTTCTCATTTTCCAAAATTTATAGATTTCTAAATATTTTTATTTTATTTTTAAATGCAATGTATGAAAATGCAATGTATAAAAATGATTATCAGAACATATAAAAATTATTTTAAAAATTTATGATATATATATACTTGGCGGGGGTGTATAGTTTGGCTCTCAAACCCGTCAATTCCTATATTATCTTTCCGTTATTCTTATCCTTCGTGAACCCTTATATTTATATAATTTTTATTCATTTATTTTTATTTATTAGCTTATTGTATGGCATAGCGATTGTCGGGTGCATAATTCGACGTATCAAATCGAGGCAAATCGTCCCTATCGTAGCTCTATATATCGGGGAGGGGTCCTAATGTGATACTCAGACTGCCGGTATCGATGTAAAGTTATTTTACTATATCAAAATTTTTTCTTTTCAGGGTAATTATAACGAAAGTCATAAAAAGGGGTGATTTTTAAAATGTCAAGAATTGCAAACTTCACATGTGTCGGTTTTTATAAATTTCACTTCAGCTTGTGTAGCTGTGAAATGTCACCTTTGAGATTAAAGCCCTTGCACCAAAAAGCTCTACCTCATTTCCTCACAAGCTTAACATCTCAATGTCGCCTAACGTTTTTCATTATCTTCCCGAAAACTGAAATTATTCATGAGTTTAAAAAAGTTTTTCTCAAATTCATTATTTGATTTTTTACGTGAATCAGTGTCAATATCTCTATACTTTTTCAGCCGTGCTTTTTGTTTTAATTCTATACACGAAATCACGTGAAGTCAGACCCTCTCTAAAATCATCTGTATATCAAGCGGGAGAGTGATCCCCTCTTGATGTTATATCACCGGAAAAAACCATATGTAAATAATAGTTCAGTTTTATGATACTGGCGATGATGAGACTCAAGGCCAATTTTTTTCGGGACTAATTGAAATATTTTTCCGAACGAGAACTCTCCGATATTGATGTCTTATTTTTTATAATCTGCCAATTATATATGAAAATTCATTAAAAGTTTTATCATGATGCAAATTAAAGTTAACATTAACTACAATAAAAATTAAAATTATTTCGGATGTTTTTATTCCGATTTTGAAGAAAAGTAGAAAGCAAATATTTTTCGATCGAGAGCCCTTCATTAATATTAATGATATTCGCAATCTGTAGATGATATGCAAATGCTGCGAGAAGGATTGACACGGAGATGCCGGATAATGTATCGGGGATCCAAAGTTAGATTCATCTGGTAGCGAAACCTAAGAACTGACTAAGTAGGAAGCGCAAAGCCCCCTTTTTCGATATATGCATACCGCTGAGCATGCTGCTCGGTTTTGCCGAAGATTATCAAAAAATTCTCGTCAATGCCAAGCACGAATTAATTCTCTCACGATCCAAGAGCGATGATAATGCAGTTATTCAAACGGATGTGGAAGATAATGCAGTTAATCGACCGCCTGCGGAAGATTATAAGCTGGTGTTGCAAAAAGTTGAATGGCTCATACCATACGTGACAATTTCCGATCAACGGCGAATACAACTTTTAAAGTTTATTGCCAAAGACGCGCCAATCTCCATGAGTTTTCGCACGTGGGAATTGTATGAATATCCAATGCTTCCGGCTACGTCAAAGCACGTGTGGACCGTTAAAACATCCACTCAGCTTGAAAAACCTCGTTATGTCATTCTCGCCTTTCAGACCGATCGAAAAAATCGTGTGAAGAAGAATGCGAGCAATTTCGATCATTGTAATATTGCCGACATTAAGCTTTATTTGAATTCGCAATGTTATCCGTATGGAAATTTGAATCTAAATATAGGACAAAACCAGTATGCCATGCTCTACGAAATGTATGCAAACTTTCAGAACGCATATTATGGCAAAGAGGCGGAACCATGGCTCGAAAAGACTGAATTTCTCAATTACGCGCCTCTCATCGTCATTGATTGTTCGAAACAGAACGATTCACTCAAGTCCGGACCTGTCGATGTGCGCCTTGAATTTGAAGCAAGAGCTAATTTTCCCCCGCAAACATCAGCATATTGTTTGATCATACATGATCGTATAGTCGAGTATAGTCCGCTGAGCGGTGGCGTGAAAAAATTACTATAAAATCATATTCAGAGCACGAACGCGGGTTAGTCGTTACCGAGATGGACTTTATCGTAGATCTACAAGGCTTCAAAAGACCCATCAATGAGTTTGTACTGAAGGAAATATCAATAATTGCCGTCAATCGCAACGTGGAGCCCTTGACTCTCCACATCAAACCCGCGACACCGTGGACATCTCTACCGGCAAAGTACAAGGCGATTAACGCATGGCTAGAACGAAATTATCATGGGCTGAAATGGAATTCAGGCGAAATATCGTACAGTGCAGCTGTGAAAAAGATTCGAGCGAGCTTGGAAGGTGCTCGCATAATTTACGTCAAAGGACTGGAGAAATCATTCTGGCTGTCGAAAGTGATCGATCCCTCGATGAAGATTATCGACATGGAGACCTTGGACTGTCCATCGCTGCAACAATTACCGAAAATTCCACCAAATACGAGCTGCTCGCTGCACTCGTTCGACTCAAAGTACAATTGCGCTAATGCAAATGTGAAATCGCTGAAAAAATGGTTAAATGTATACGAGGCCTTGTACGAACGAGGAATTTTTTAAATAAAGAAAAACTTTTATTTCGTCGATAAATCATGTCTTCTTTGTTTTATTATTATTCGAAGCGTGGAAAAAATCGATACATACAATTTTCCTTAATAGCTAGCTCTAACGAAGAATGTAGATTATTATTATTATTATTATTATTATTTTTTTTTTTAAACTCAAAATAATTTTTTTTCACACTTTCAAGTTCTTGTTATGTTTTTCACGTATATTGTTCGAGAATTCACTTCCCCCCCCCCCATAACAACGCGAAAATCGTCTTTTTTTTTCTCTTAGATAATGCGGGCTTCTCTGATGTCGTGATGATGATGATGATGATGGTCCAGCAGCGATATTCTCAAATGTATGATGATGATGAGATGATTCCGTTGGATAAAGTCGCATGACATGGTGGATCCATATTTTTTCCTCACATTTGTTTGAATTCAATGCTGTTGTACTTTCCACCAAAGTAGTTCATGTACAATTGGCCATTGTGAGCGGCATCCATCATTTTCGTCAATGCGTCGCGATCATCGTCAAAGGCTTTCGCGAGCCTAGCCGGAAGGAAGACGGAAAACTCGTCGCTGACATCCACGACGATTCTCTTGCCAAATTTAGTCTCCGCGACTCTGATGTCAGATATTTGATAATCTGATTGTTGAATTAGCTCCGTCAACTTTTTTATCGGCAGAAATTCTCCCATTTTTGCCACTTTGGTGATTTTCGTGAAATCCATTTCGATTGATGTAAGTATTCCGCAACGATGATGTGATAAATTTCAAATCAGATCGCGTTCGAATGACTTTTTTAACTTGATCAATTTCTTTTATCAGCAACTCTAGGCGCGTCTTGAGTTCACGACGTTGAGATGACATTTGACCGCTGACTATGATGAAGCTTGATTCGACATGCACATTTCGCCCACCACCAAATTATCCCCGCCCCTCCCACGCAACGGGCGACGAAAAATCAACGCTTTTCTTTGTCCTCGATACTCTCTCTAGTTTCGGCTTTCTCCGTCTTTTCCTCCTCCTTCTCCTCCTCCTTCTCTTTCGCCTCCCGACAACATTGAATGCAATCTCGTCGTAGGGGTGGGGGGCTATCTATGCAATCTCCCGTTGGCCCAACCGTATACCAATGTTTTTCGCACCGTGAATATGAGATAATTTCCTCATCTTCGCGTAGATGCTCGGGTAAACGATCCCACAGCGAATTAATATCTTGCGGATACAATACCAAAATGATCTGTTTTGGCATATATTTTAAGTCACTAGGTGTCAATTCCCACACCTTTTTCCGAGGATACACTCTTTTGTCGCTCTCTTCAGCTCTTCCCTTCTCCGCCGTTTCCTCTTTCGACTTCCGACGACAGCCCGCGCAATTTCGTCGTAAGGGCGCCTTAATTTCTTCCGAATGAAACTCATCCCAATGTTTTACGCACGGTAGATATGACGTCATTTCCTCATCTTCGCGTAAATGCTCGGGTAAACGATCCCACAGCCAGTAAATCAATCGTGGATACAATATTAAAATCATCTCTTTTGACGCATATTTTAAGTCACTATGTGTCAATTCCCGCGCATCTTTCGGAGGATAATACACTCGCCCACTTGAATCCATTTTAACAGCAAGCGACACACACACACATACACAATGACGGCAGAGGATTGACTGAAATTTCTTCTCAATAAAAATGAGAATTAGCCGATATGATTCTCGATGAAATTCACGTCTCAGCCTGATCACTCTGTCACCTCAATTGCTTATCTCAAAATATCAAAAGGCATGCCGACAGAAATTCCACGAACTCCCTCTGCAACGGACGACGAAAAACTCAACGCTCCTCTTTGTCCTCTTCAGTTTTCGCTTTCCTCGCCTTTTCCTCCTCCTCCTTCTCTTTCGCCTCCCAACAACATTTAACGCAATCTCGTCGTGGTGGTGTGGGACCATCTATGCGAGTTTCCAGCATATCAAGCGTATTCCAATGTTTTACGCACGGTAGACATGAGATTATTTCTCTATCCTCGCGTAGATGCTGCGGTAAACGATCCCACAGCCAATAAATATTTCGCGAATAAAACATTAAAATGACCTCTTTCGACATATATTTCAAGTCACTATGTGTCAATTCCCACGCTGCTTTTGCGGGGTAACACACTCGCACGCTCGTGTCCATTTTACCGGTAAGCGGATCAACCATTGCAACGAGCGGCGAATCGACTAAAATATTTTTAATTGTGAATTGCGATGATCGTCTATGCAGCTATGTGTTGATAATATCCGCATGCGTCGCGACGAAAAAAGTTGGACCTTGTTTGTATACATTTGTATACATCATAAATTTGACACTCGACCCTCTGCGCGTGAGAGCGCGAGCGAGCGAGAGCGAGAGAGAGAGCGCGCGTGCGAGAGAGAAAGCGCGAGTGAGCGAAAGAGAGAGAGAGAGAGAGCGCGTGCGGGTCAACGCCATCGACGACGCCGTCATCTAACGCTTTCTTCAAAAAATCACGGGCATCTCATCGAAAATCCCAAGACCCGCCCCCCCTCCCCCGCACACACGCACATGCACGTACATACACGCACATACACGCAACACATGCTAACGAAAAAAATCTCAAATCCCCCCCCCCTCTACCTGCCACCCACGATGCACCTGCCCACCCACCACCCTCTGTGCGCAACACACACACACACACACACACACACACACACACACATGCACACGCATATACACGCAAGATGTGTGGACGAAAAAATCCCCCCCCTCCCCCCCCCTCCTAAGCCACCCACCTACCACCCACTGACCACCCGCGAGCCACCCACTCACGACGCGCAACGGTTTGTGTCTCGGCTAAGTGGTTTGTGTCTCGGCTAAGTGCCTCGAATCGCGGGTTGAAAAAGGTCGGTAAATGTCGGGGTAGGGATCTTGATCCAGAACCGGCCCTATTTCACTACTGTAATCCGTAATCTAATCAGTCGGATTATAAATGTAATCCGTAATCCAATGAGTTGAATTACAAATTATAAATGTTATTCGTATTCATCCAGTTGGGTTACAAGCTGTTCCGAAAAAAATTGGATGTTCGTGATAGTCAATTTCTCGGATTTTTTACAGTTTCGTGAATCCGTTTACCTCATATATCTAAAACTATGAAAAATAGTGCAATTTTCTAAAAGTTTGTTTGCTTACATGAAACTGAAATATGAACCATGAAATAAAAATAAAAATCAAAATTTCAAAATTAAAAAAATAAATGTAAATAAAAACTGAAAAATTAGAAAAAAATCGATTAAAATCACAAAATTTCTTTAAATGAAAACGAAACAATTTCAAAAAATTAAATATGGTGACTGTGATTTGCAAAAATCCGCAGAGGTTGTCGAATTTTTACTTTTATGAATTTTTTGGACATACAAGTTAAGGCTTGTCGCAACATGCTGTGATTTTCCGTCATCTATCCAGTCGGGTTACAAATTACCGATTTCTCGTGTAATCATTACCATCGGATTACAAATGACAAACTTAAACTGTAATCTATCCACTCGCATAAAAAATTACAAATAACATTGTTATTTAATATTATACACTACTGAAAAAAATTAAGGAAAGTAAAACATTTCCTTAATTTTTAGTGTTTTTTAATAATGCTGTATCTCAGTGAAAAATGATCGTATCGAGGTCTAAAAAAAAGCGTGTTCAAGATTCAAGTTTCTAGTTTGGTGATCTTTCAGGAAAAAATATTTCGAAGCTATAGGTTTCACGCAATTCTAAGAAATAGTGAAAAAAAATGCGGCAAATTTGTTCAAAATTTTTTTGGCTGCAGTTCTTTGGGAAAAAATTGTCTAGCTGAACCATTATATGAACCGGATAAGTTGTTTATTTACCATCAATTTCCTTTTTTTGAAACCTCGATACGATCATTTTTCGTTGAGATATTGGACTTTTGATGAAAAAGAATCCTTCTGTGTTTGGCCATTGATATCTCAGCAATCAATGATTGCACAGAAAATAAAAGGGGGTTCTGAGAACTTGGAGTAATGCTCAACAAGAATGGTCAAAGGTTGTTTGAAAAAAAAAATTCCATCCTTGCCATAAATCTGAAAAAACCGGAGAAAAAGAGCCATTTATAGTGTTCTAGAAAATCAACGGCTAAATTAAAATCATTGACTATATGACCAATGTTGAGTGTGAATTTTTCAACTCAATATACCCACGAAAGCCCTGTAAAGTTTTAATTTGATCTATTGAACGGTCTTTTTGTTTCAAGCAATCAAATTTTTGAAAAAAATCAAAGGATCATGTTTATTGTCCCTAAAGACTTAGAAATCATTTTTGAAAAGAATTTTGTTTTGCTGTTTTCCCATTTTTATCGCAAACAACATTTAAATTTATGGAAAAAAAATTAAAAACCTTTTTTTTTAAAGATTTTTTCAAATTTTTTGTTTCAAAATATTAAAAGATTATGTTTATTGCCCCTAAACACTTCATAATCATTATGGAAATGAAAAAAAAAATGAGCTTTTTCCACATTTTTATCGCAAACAGCGTTTTAATTTATGGGGAAAAAAATTTTAACAAATTTTTTTAAAATGTTTAGAAATTTTCGTTTGTATATTAAACGCTGTTTGTGATAAGAATGTGGGAAATGCTCAACAAAAATTTCCACTTCAATAATGATTATGACATTAAGGGGCATAAACATGATCCTTTAATATTTTCAAACATTTGATTGCTTTAAAAAAAAAAAACCGTTCGATAGATCAAATTGAAACTTTACAGGGTTTTTGTTGGTATATCGAGCTAAGAAAGTCACGCTCAACATTAGTCGTTTCTTCAATATTTTTTTTTTAGCCATTGATTTTCTAAAAAATCATATAGCCCTTTTTAGCCAGTTTTTTCAAATTCATGGCAAGGATGGCCATTAATCCAAAATACATTTTTTCTAATTTGTCAGTTTTTTTTCAATTTTTTTTTTTAATTTTTTAATTTTGATTTCAATTTAGAACGAGATATGAGGAGTTCTTTTTCAACCAGGCCACTTTTTTTCTCACCCTCCCCAATTTTTCCAAAATCGCCCTGTTTGAAATATTAGTCAAAAGGAACGTCCGTAATTTTTTTCGATTTTTTTAGGCGTCCAGTCGTCACGGTATCATACATCAGAAAACCCTATACATAATATATTCCTTTCTCACGCCATCCATCAAACTTCTTTCTCCCTCATCACTTCTCTCTCACGCGAAACCTCACGCCTCAGCCAATCCTAAGCTCCCTTCTAAGAAAACTCCTATATTGTCCGTGGTCCCACGGGCCTCGTTACGACGGCTCGTGGCCTCCCTCCACTCGCCTGGACCCCAACTTCACCCCACTTCGATTTTCACACTCCTCCTTTCTGCCATATCTTGACCAGTTCTCCTCCACCATCCTTACGAATTAGACGTGCACTCTCTCTAATTATAGAACTCAAATAAACGAAGGTCGTTTCAATATCCATTTATTATTCAATGCTTCAACCCGCTCGTCCGTCACAACTGGTGTCAGAAGCGCGATCCCAAAGCGCCGCAAGAAAAAAGCGATAAAACAAAAACGTGAAAATAAATTTAAAGAAGTTAAAAAAAAAACAAACGTGAAAAGTGACGAAGCGACGAAAAATCAAAAGATTAAAAAAAAAATCATCTAAAATGACCAAGCAAAGTTTCTAAAAACATCGATACAACGACACAAAATTTTTTTTTACAACTTAACTACGATCGAAAGTGAAGAAAAACCACAAATTTTACAAATATCAATTTTTTTTTACAACTTAACTACGATCGAAACTGAAAAAAAACCACAAATTTTACAAATATAAAAAAAACGCACACAAATATCATAAAAACATCGGAAACGATAAAAAAAGGCCAGCAAATATTTTGCAAAACATCGAGAAACATCAATTTTTGTGTCACATAAAAAAAAAAATAAAACATCGAAAATCAAAAAGACACACACGCACGAGTGACAAAAAAAAAGTGAACAGTGAAAAGAAGAAGAAGAAAAAGGAAAACGTGCAACGACAAAGAGAAAGAACGCCCCATATAGTGCATTGCAAGACGCGCGCACTTCGCCGAACACACATACACATACACACCAACGTCGCGCGCAACTAAATTTTGATTAACAGAAAAACGAACTTAGTGAAATTAACAATAATGAAAACACGACTAAAAATAAAAACACAAAAATGTAAAAACAGAAAATCAAAGCAATATTCATAACAACAAAGTTTAGACGCTTACAAAGTCACATTAAGAGACAAAAAACACGTGCAGTTTATTCGGGAGTGCGAAATACGCAGATTCACAAAATATGATATTCAAAATTATGAAAAACGAATTAAATTAACGAAAAGTGTCATTCAAAAGAAAATAAGCATAAAACTCAATTGAAACAGTGCAACGTGAGCAAAATGCAGAAACATAAATTTTACAAAAGCGAACTAGCGAACTACACCAAATTTACAAACACGAAAAATACTCATCGACACCTACACCGGATTCCAACGCACGCCAGATACAGCATCGTTCAAATCTAACCAAGCCAACCACGCATCTATACACAAACAGACAAAAATA
The DNA here is from genome assembly GCA_946863875.1 of Alloplasta piceator. Classification (NCBI taxonomy): domain Eukaryota; kingdom Metazoa; phylum Arthropoda; class Insecta; order Hymenoptera; family Ichneumonidae; genus Alloplasta; species Alloplasta piceator. The sequence continues at coordinate 37,755,863 of OX333075.1, read as the reverse complement.
AGTGAGAAGGAAGGAAGGAAGAAAACGAAATACAAATGAAAACGGAATAAAACCAGTTATGTATGTACAAATTATCTCCTTGGATCTATAGGTAAGTACCTTTCAAACTTGAATTTTTTTTTCTAACATTTAACATTTTACACATCTTCGTATATATTTGAAAATGTTCGTCTTCGCAAGAATCATTGTGACATATGAGCAGATACATTAGCTGACTCTCAAATAACGTGAATAAATGCGATAAACCGAAACATACTATAATAATAGTAACCTCGAATCCATACATTTTTTTCTCCCTTTCCTGTTAAAAGAAAAATTACTCTCATCACGACCTCTAATCATACAATTATAATATGCACACAGAATGCAAATAAACGACATAAATTCAGACTATGTAGAACCATTATAGTTTGGAAACAAAATTCTTTTTCTTTTTCTTTGACTCCGATTTACATTTTGAACTATCCTTTCTTGATTTATACTTTCAAAAGCAACTCGCATAAATTTAAATACCATTAGAATTTAAATATAGAATAAAGACAAGTAAAATCAAATTTTCCTCACGAAAAAAAACCGTAAAAATTTAGGCCAAAAGACTGCTTCAGTTTAAAAGTACTCGCAAAAATTAAACCCCTCATTTTTCAATTCGAAAACAAAAGTAAATACAAATACAATTGAAATACACTCGAAGAACTCTACGCGACCGAAACCGAACGACTGTATCTTAAAAACCGAATAGAGGAGGTAGAAAAATCAGCCATTACAGCTTTTATTCGAGGCTTTCTTGATGAAATTGGACATCTTCTGATGAATAAAAAAATTGAAAATTTGGATACCGCCATAAAAGAAGCATTCAACATTGAACATGAACTACAAAAACGCCAAATTGTTAATCAATATCGCACACATAATGAACCTATTTATACAACGCAAACTATGGCAGCGAAAATTCAGCTTGCCAAAACACAAAACATAATGCCTCAAAGATTTTGCGAATATCATCAATCCGTCATGCATTTTACCGCAGAGTGTACAGCCATAAGAAAATTAAGAGAACCAAGTCGCAGACTTGAATATCAGAATTTCCGCAATAATACACTAAATAATCCATATAAGTGGTATCGGAATAATTCACGCCACCAACAATGAAACACTACGTCATCACAAAATATAAACAATTCAAGAAGCAGCAACCGTAACAACAACCGATTCCGATATACTCGCAACAACGAGCAATCTGGTAGGTCGTGGATTAAATTATGTAAAAGTTCCCATGACCGACAAACTAACGAAAACGAACAAGAATTACGAAGGCTTAATCAACAGATTCGCGACCTCACAAAAATAATAACAAATTTACAAGAGAAACTCGTCCACGACTTCGCGAGGAAGCACAAAACAAATCAAAATGACCCCACTTGGGAGTACAAACATAAATGTGAAAACAAACATTACTACGAAATTTATCCCAAACCAGAAAATTTATCATCATCGGAGACGTACTATCCCGAGATCTCATCAATATTCTCTCCATCAAAATTATCCAACTTCGCTAATCACGAGTGGTCTCATCAGGGAAAGGAACGTCCAGTCTACAATTTCAGGAAAATGTTGTGGCAATACAACCCCCAAGAACGTAAAACTTTTATCACAAAAAAAGACGTATTACAAAGCATCGATATGAAAACGGAACAAGAATCATACAATACAAACATCGAACAATACAATTACGGGAGTGCACACCCAAGAATAAATAAATCAATTAACAACAACAATTATCGACTCATCAAACACTGAAGAAGAGATTGAACTCACGGGAATCGACACGGCAACAAACTTCAAAAGATAACTCTGCGGATAATAATGACCCTCAACGGCAATAACCAAGGAAAGTATACGGACAACTCTACATGGAAACTCGAAAATTACTACAAAATTGGAAAAAACCAGCCCGAAGCGTGCCTGATTAACACGTCACGGGATGGAACGGCAAACAAACCAAGCAAAACACACGGCAAACGAAACGGAAAACGACTTATATTTATCTACGCAAACGATACAAATTAACAATCCGTCACTCGAAACCGGGGACGAACAAATTGCAACAACGCAAAAACAAATGAACAATCCATGGTTCGAAAATAAGGATGAAATACAAAACGTAAAGAAAGAATTATTATAAGCAAATAACGGTTCAACACAACCGAGTAAACAAAAAAAAATAATCAATCGGCCCATGTCGGCTAGTAAACGAAAAAAACAGAATCAATCGGCCCATGTCGGCTAGTAAACGAAAAAGGAAACAGTCGGCCTATGTCTGCTAATAAACGAGAAAAAATGAAACGATCGGCCCATGTCGGCTAGTAAAGATAGAAAAAAAATGCAATGATAATATTAATAATTAGAACACTAACGGAGGACCCGGAGTCTTCAACAACAATGAAAATGCGACGACAAGGCAAACGAAATATGAAATGAGAGGACAATTGATATAGGAATCAAAACGGCAAACAACAGGAAATCATAATCGATCGAAAAGGAACAACACCAATAATCAAACGTCGACCCGAACGACTACAAGAAATTTCGCGTGCCTAATGCCAAAAGGGCCTATAATTTTTTTTTTTTGCGCCAATCGTTTTGCCAACATTTTCTAAGCCTGAAGACAAAAAAAAAATTTCCAAAGCCAAAAGGGCCTATGTCTCAAATTTTGGCTTTAGGACATTGAACATTTAGTGATTTTTTTGGAAATTATTTTTTTTTTTTTTTTGGAAAAATCTTTCTTTTTTTAATTTTTTTTTTTTTTTTTAATTTTTTTTTTTGAAATTTTTTTTTTTTTTATTTGGAAAAAAAAAGTTTAAATCATTTGTTATTATTTATTTGTTTCAACAATTTGTTATTGTTTATTTGTTCAAACAATTTGTTCTTATTTTTTTTAACAATTTGTTATAGTTTATTTGTTTAAATAATTTGTTATTGTTTATTTTTGAACAATTTGTTATTGATTCGGATCCACGATTGTAACAATTCATGATATAATATCGTGAATTTATCATGAATTATCATGAATACCTGTATCAAAATAGATTTAAAAAAAAAAAAATTTCTATCGTCAGTGCTACTGATAATTCTTGGTTTAAATATTTCTGTTCCAATCTGTCGATTCTCAGTGTATCATGCAAGGTAAAAATATGCTTTAATACAAAAAGTACTTGAAATTGGTACTTGATTTTTTAAGTACTTGTACTTTAAATACTTTAAATCTCAAGTACTTAAAGTAATAAGTACCTAGTACTTTAAGTACTTCAAGTATAAAGTACAAAATACATTAAGTACTTAAAGTATTAAGTACCGGCAGTACTTAAAGTACTAGGTACTTATTACTTTGAGTACTTGAGATTTAAAGTACTTAAAGTAGAAGTACTTTAAGTTTCGTTTTAATCAATAACAAATTACTTTCGTTTTAATCAATAACAAATTGTTCAAACAAATAAACAATAACAAATTCTTTAAACAAATAAAAAATAACAAATTGTTGAAACAAATAAACAATAACAAATTACTTCAACTTTTTTTTTTGCAAAAAAAAAATGAAAACAAGTCAAATAATTTAAACAAACGTTTAAACAAATTGCTTAAACAAATAAAAAATAACAAAATGTTGAAACAAATAAACCATAACAAATTATTTAAACTTTTTTTTTTCAAAAAAAAAAAAAATTTTCAAAAAAAAAAATTTCAAAAAAAAAAATTTTTTTTTCCAAAAAAAAAGTGCTCTGGTGCAATTTCTATTCAAAACTTTGAAAAATTTTGATTTTTTTTATACGCCCTTTTGGTTTTAGTACATCAAAATTTTTTTTTTACAGATCTTCACGTTTCAAGCAATTTTAAGAAGAATGGCAAAAAAAAAATTTTGTATAGGCCCTTTTGGCATGGACCCCTATCTTCTTGCTGTAATAGGCCCTTTTGGCATTAGGCACGCGATTTATCTATCACACCCGACACACAAAAACCGCGCATACATCATATAATCATCATCATCATCATCATCATTAGGCAAAAAAGATAGTGATAAACTTTCTCAACTCTTCAAGAACAATTCAAACATGATCAACAAAAAATGCACATGCAGCAAAAGAAGTAGAACGATTAGAGCACCCAAGTTTTCTCCTCCATTTGCTTCGTCCAAATGACAAGAGACGAACACGCTCTTAAACACAGTTCTGAACATTTGGAATACTTGTTTTCTCAATTATATCATACAAAAAATAATACACATGTACACACAAAACAAATAATGGACTAATAGTAAAAGCATATAGATGTAAGAACATACACAGCTAGAATTTAACAATTAGTTACTTAAATAGACGATTAGTTTCAGAACACTACGAGAATTAATTAAGGAAAAAGACCCGTGACAAGACATGAATTTGGATCACAGAAACTTAAATCGATCTACACAAATCACTCATACAATCAATAGGAAATATACATTCATACCATACATACCAAATACGACATACAAATACACCAGCTAACAAATACTAATGAAAACCATAATCCTTTTTCATATACCTTTAAAAATAATAATAATAATAATAAAAACAATAATATAATAATCATTTCACCAATTTTACTCAGCATTATCGTAGTATCACTTAGTATTTTCATAGTATTATAAGTAATTATACTTAGTTTTTTACATTACTTTACATTTATAATCAAACTTTAAAACATTCAAAGGAAGAGGAAAGAAAAATAGCCAAAACAGTTATATGCTTTTGCACTTCTTGACGTACATATTATCATTCAAATCCTGAATCACCACATATCTCATCCTAAATCTCCTAATCACATACAAATCAGGAAACTTTGATCAAAAAAAATATTCCATCGAAAGAAAATCGCATGCGTATCGCTCATTCGTCACACTGACCAAGTGAAAATCAAACCTTACCGATCCAGGCTAACACACCTTTCTTCCTACTAATTAAATGCTAATGAGAATTTAGACTGTTTCAGGAAGACCACAAATCCAGTAATGAAATGATGAATTTGGAAACAATATGAAATACATAACTAAACATAAAGTACACAATCTGCAAAACACTTTGGAGCAATCATTAACAGGAAACCAAAATGAGGAAAAACTGCAAAAGGAAAAAACCGATAATAGAAACAAAATTACACGAAGAAAAACTAACGACGACCGGGCTGTAAGTGGAAAAAACATGAATCATATTATTATATTGAATTTAAGCATCCTTTCGACCATCCTTATCCAAAATAACAAACCAGTCCTACTAATACAATCACTAATCCAGGCATTTAGTTGCAGATATCACAGAACTTTCAGGATTTATAGTTGAAATATATCAAACAAATATTAAAAGGAAGACCAAAAGAATTTGAAGGACGACTATATCACAACCAAAGAATAACCACCATCCAACCATTTTTCGACCAAAAAAACGAGAAGACAAAAAAAATGAAATTACCACAACACACCCTTAAAAAAAATACCATTTCATTATATCGAGTCACACATAGAACAAATTAAATGTAAATACAATTCTCATTGTATAGAAGTTATTTAAAAACTATGTAACCTACGATGAGGACCATCGTTTTTTAAGAGGGGGAGTGTCATGGTATCATACATAAGAAAACCCTATACATAATATATTCCTTCTCACACCATCCATCAAACTTCTTTCTCCCTTATCACTTCTTTCTCACGCGAAACCTCACGCCTCAGCACAATCCTAAGCTCCCTTCTAAGAAAACTCCTATATTGTCCTTGGTCCCACGGGCCTCGTTACGACGGCTCGTGGCCTCCCTCCACTCGCCTGGACCCCAACTTCACCCCACTTCACTTTTCACACTTCTCCTTTCTGCCATATCTTAACCAGTTCTTCTCCACCATCCTTATGAATTAGACGTGCACTCTCTCTAATTATAGAACTCAAATAAACCAAGATCGTTTCAATATCCATTTAATTAACATTTATTATTCAATGCTTCAACCCGCTCGTCCGTCACACGTTCAAAATTTTGAATTTTTCATTACGAACACTGTATCTCAAAAAATATTCATCAAACAAAAAAAAACATAAGAATAAAAACTTATTTACTTTTTCCACTTTATCGAAACAAATCGAAATCATAATTTTTCTGCATTGAGAAAATTGAAATTTGGTAATAAAATGAGAATAAACTTTTTTTAAACCTAATAACACACTTCCGATTTCGGTATAAATTTCACGGGATGTCTATCATTGGGTAAAAAGTCTGCGAAATTTTTTTCAGAATGGCGCCTGCAATAGTTACGTTGAGAAAAAGTAAAAACCCTGCGAAATTTCATAACTACATGGAGATTTCGCAGGGTTTTTATTTTTTTTCGTCGTAACCATTGCAGGTGTCATTCTGAAATTTTTTTCGCAGACTCTTCACCCAATGACAGACATCCTGTAAAATTTGTACTGAAATCGAAAGTGTGTTATTAGGTTTAAAAAAATTGTATTTCCATTTTTTTGCCAAATTTCCATTTTCTCATTGCAGAAAAATTATGATTTTAATTTTTTTTCGATTAAGTGGAAAAAATAAAAAAGTTTTCATTCTTTTGTTTTTTTTTGTTTGATGAATTGTTTTTGAGATACAGTGTTCGTAATAAAAAATTGAAAAACATAAACGGATGCTTAAGAAAATCTTTAGGAAAAATCACAGACGTTCCTTTTGACTAATATTTCAAACTGGCAGATTTCGAAAAAAATTGGAGAGGGTGAAAAAAGTGGCCTGGTTGAAAAAGAACTCCTTATATACGAAGTCGCGAAACTCTAAGAAAAACTAATAAACGACTTTCACAAACATCCAATTTTATTTTAAATTTTGGACGTCGAATTTAATCGTTCATTTTTTCAATTTTTAATTTATTAATTACTTTTATTTTTACTGTATATATACAAAATACTTATGAGAAGTAAAAAAAGGACGCCAAGTATTAAATCCCAAAAATTCGAATTCAAAAAAATCCCAAAAATTTAAAATTTAAAGGAAATCTTAACAATTTGAAATATGAAAATTTAAAAAATGAACACAAATCACACAAGCCAAGCCAAAATTTTGGCGTGTGTAAATTATTAAAGACCAAGCCATACTCAAAAACTTGGCGTGCAGGGTTAAGAAAAATAACCCCGGGAGGTGCTGTAGGATTTCCACGAGATAAGATAGAAAATTATTATACCCAGTCATATAGTGATAAAACAGATATTATCACTTGTATATTTTACAGTAGATGATCAGATAACTTGACCGCTCGCATAACTTAACTCGTTACCATGGCAATAAATTTGTATATCTTAACTCCCCCTATGACCGTTTCTCCCCACTTCAAACCTTCAACCGACCGCGAAATATCTATGTGCATGCGTATTGCCTACATGCGTAGTGCGCATGCGCTTAGACACGTGAGTGGGAGAATGAGAAGAAAGTTAAGTTATGTAAACGTTTCCTGTCCCATCGAGTTAAATTATCTTATCGTCTACTGTAGTTTGCTCACCATTACTGACGCATTATGTGCAATGATCGTTATGCGATTTTTGAATTTAACCGCAATTTGAGCTTCGCTCCTTATATGGTCAATTAGAATCATGAATATTCTAATACACTCGCTCAATCGTCACGTACATATACGACAATCATTGTAAATCCAGGCCTGGTCGCATTTCTGCGTACGTCATGGACTTCATCGACGTTCAATAGTTAAGATGATTATTCGATATTTAAACGATTGGCCGTTAAGAGAGGAAATTCTTCATAATTCGTTATGAAAATAGAATAACGCTACATATATTACACCAAGAAAATGTATGACAAAGAAGTAGCAACGATATTTATGATTATTGCAACCATTCAGTGCAGTGATGCTACTATGATTTATCAAATTCGCACGTAACAAAAGGTCAATAAAAGATTCTTAACTATTCCAGAAATAATTATAATATCATTGTTCGTTCATTCAAATATAAATCTTGTACAAGATTTTTCTCAGTGAACTTTTCTCATAGTTACCGACTAGTTTAGGGGAGAACGGGGTTCAAAGTGCCGATTTTCAAATAATATGTAAAAAAAATATCAAAATAAGGTCTCATCTCCAAAATTTTTGGATATGGAGTCGAAAGGTCTATTCTACTTTCAAACTATACGGTCATATTTATTAAGTCGATAATATCTTCTTGCTCAGAAATATTTTTTTCTGAAAAGTCGATAAGGAACAACCCACCCCGTCATGGGGCTGGTTGTTCCTTTCCTGAGGTAAATTGTTCGAGTAGCAATTGCAATCATCATTGATGCAGTAATAGAATATGGATACGTACAAAGTGAACAACAATAATAAAACAAATTTTTTTATGAAATCTTTAGAAAAAACTTTTAGTTTTATTAATTGCAAAATTTAGTTACATTAATAATTTTTAATCAACAGGCGGCGTCGCGAGTCCTTCTTTGTAGGCCAACTGAACATATTAATTTGATCGGAACCTTTAGGAGGCTTGTGAGCAATCACTCTCTACTTTGGTTTTTGATATAACCACGTAAGCGAGGACCATAATTCTCGGGGTCCAAGTCACGTCGACCGCTTCATAGTTTTTGGGGTCCAGGTCGACCGCTTCATAGTTCTCGGTATCCAGGTTGACTGTTTCATAATTTTCGATGGCCAAGTCAACCTCTTCATAGTTTTCGGTATCCAGGTTGACTGTATTATGGTTTTTGGTGTCCAAGTTGACCGCTCGACAATTCAGGTTCAGGTGGATCTCTTCATAGCTTTTGGTGTCCAGCGATATGGGTAAACCTGGACACCGGAACCTACGGAGCAGTCCTCCTGAACCCCGAAAACTGTCGAGTGAAATACCTGGACACCAAAAACTATGAAGCGGTTAACTTGAACACCAAAACCTATGGAGCAATGCACCTGGACACCGAAAACTATGAAGCGGTCGACTTGGACACCGAAATTTTGAGCGATCTACCAGGACACCGAAAACTATGACACCAAAAACTATGATGCAGTCAACCTGGACACTGAAAACTATGAAGCGGTCGACTTGGATACCGAAAACTATGGTCCTCGCTCGCGTGGTTCCTGTCGAAAACGAGGGTAGAGAGTGATTGCTTACCAGCCTCTCAAATGTTTCTATTAAATTAATATTTGCTGTTTGATCACAAAAAATGTATCCGCGACGCCGCCCGTAGATTGCCCGACGATTAAAATACAGTGACTTATCGTATATTGATTTTTCTGATATTTGACAGCTTAGGATTATGTCCGTTCTGGAATGAATCATTTCTGGACTGTGGCGTTCCTGGATTGTGACAGCCTACCGTTGCACACAACCTTTTTTACTGACATTATTAGCTGCTCCATCATGAGGTACGTTGTTCCGCGACACAACTAGCCCCAAGCCAATGGAACCTAAATAAACCCCAAATTCCATTTTTGAAGATTATCTTAACTACTAATATAATAGGCAAAACAGAGCCAACAATGATACTCAATAAACATTCCCTACAGTTTTTCCGACTGATAACTGCAGGTTACACATAGAAAGCTATCAAATTCATTGATATTGACCAAAAAGTTTAAATACGAAAAAATTTACTTATGTGACTATTAAGGGGGTCCTGTCAGCGTGAAATCGGGAAAAAACGGTTTTTTTTTTTTTACGTTTTACAAACTCTTTTGCATTTATTTACCAAGTCATAGACCCTTACGTTGAAAAATGGCAAAGTTACAAGCGAATCTGTAATCAAAGAATTTTGAAAATTTAGAAATCCATTTTCAAAATTCTGCATTTTTTTTCACAGATTCTGGATCATAAATAAGTAATCTAGATCATGATTAGAAAGTGGGATGCGGCTGCCTTATATTTTTTTTATAATTTTTTTTTGTTTCTAAAATAAAAATAAAAAATTCTCATATTCCTTAAGAAAGTGAAAAAAAAGATAAAAATAAAACATGTCTTGGAAAATTTTGATATTTTGCATATTTTCCAAAGTAAATAAGAAAAATCTTTTTTTGAAAAAAAAAATATTCTCATTTATTTTGAAAAATATGCAAAATATCAAAATTTTTCAGGACATGTTTTATTTTTATTTTATTTTTTACTTCTATAAGGAATATTAGGAATTAATTTTTTTATTTTATTTTAGAAACTAAAAATAAAAAAATTATTTTAAAAAATATAAGTCAGCTGCATGCCACTTTCTAATCATGATAGATATTACTTATTTATAACTCAGAATCTGTGGAAAAAATTGCAGAATTTTAAAAATTGTTTTTTCAGTTATTCCTTTTTTACACACAAACGGTCGTCGCGCCACTTAAAGGAGTGATGAATTAATTCTGCAAAAAAATAAGGCTGCTTTTGAAGTGGAATCAATGCGAAAAGGGATCTGATTCCTCGACGGAAATGACTCCTCGATTTCAGTTGGAATGCTCCAGATATATATACAATTGATTATTCATTCAGATTCTTGTAGAGTTGGTAAAAAAATAATTATTCTACTGTTGAATCGAAATTTGAATATCGCGCGATAGCGCGCTTACAACTCTGCGGACCAATCAAAACGCTTGAAAGAAATGACTACGGGCCAATCAAAAAAAATGCTCCACCTCTTCAATCGACTTGGAAAAATTATATGTTATAGAAAAAGGTCCGATTGTTTAATACAAAAAAACTGGTAATTGTATTTCGTGAGCGAGTAACCGAAAAAAAATTGCAAAAACTAAAATAATTTTTTTCGGGTAGTTCCGTTCGTGGGATTCGGCTCTTGATTTTTTCAGTAAATGGCCTTGAATATATTAAAAACATATATTTTTTTCATGAACATCAGTTTAATAGGTTCTGAGAAAAAAAATCTTCTCCAAAAATACTAGTTGTATTTTTATGTTTGTTTCTAGTGCAGCTACATGGTTGAAATTTGTGGTGAGTTTGTAATCCATCAAACACAACTTTTGGCCAAAATTTGGGACGAATGCGCGTGAGGGCCGCTCACCCCTACTTAGCCGGCTATGGCCTTTTAAATTTTTGGAACTTTTTTGAATTCGAATTTTTGGGATTTAATACTTGGCGTCCTTTTTTTACTGCTCAGAATTTTTCAGAATTTTCAGAAGTATTTTATGATTGATTTCACTCCTTTTTGAAACTTTATTAATGCTATTTATACCCAGATATATAGATAGCATTATCCATAAATACATACATACAGCACATCTATGAATATATAGCATAAAATCGAAGTAAGATTTTGGTTAAGTCTAAATTTCAAGTTACATTTTGATATAACCTGAAGCTTGAGTTCGATTTTGATTTATTAGCTATATATGATGCTATATATTCATCGATATGCTATTCATATATATAGACATAGATGATCTACATATATGGAAAATCCTATATATAATGCTATATATGCAGATATGCTGCATATATGTAGATAATTCTTTATTTAAAGGAATCGAATCCCGAAAGACCACCCTAATATTAATTGAGACCTGAAATAACGATCTCTCGAATATACATCTCATAAATACATATATATGAATATAAAGAACATTCGAATCTCAAATGACCACCCTAGTGCATATCGCTAAATATGATTTTCATAGCTATATATTTACATCCCGTGTATAAGCGTTTTACAAATTTGGCCAATCAGGTGACGAAGAAATGTTGAATAATTTTCACGATGATAGAATTGTTGAAAAAATCACCCGATATCATCATATCTCAGCATTATGTGGATGGATCAACATAAAAAAGGTATCAATGAAAGGCTAATTTTTTTTAAGATTACCATTGTTCGTAGATCTCAAAAAAGTTGTCGTGTTTTTTAGTAATATTGAATTGAAATTCAAATCGGATTCGGCGGGAGGCATATTCGCGTATAGAAGAGTGCGCGGCGATCTCGACTGGGATTCTCTGTTATTTTTAAATACTTGGCGTCAAGACGCTACCCCGTCTCTTAATAAATATGTACATTAATATTTGAAGACATCAAATCGCTGATGACCACCCAAATGTAAGTTGGTACCTGAAATAACGAATACTTCAATGTATAACATTTAAATACGTATATAAATATTGAAAGAAATCAAATCTCAAATGACCACCCAAATATAAATGGAGACCCGAAATAGCGGCCACTCTAATATACATCTTATAAATACATATATGTAAATAATAATCATAATTCGAATCTTGAAGGACCACCCAAATGTAAGATGATACCTGAAATAATAAGCACTTCAATCTATAACATTAAAATACGAATATAAATATTGAAAGAAATCAAATTTCAAACGAGCACTCTAATTTAAATTAAGACCCGAAATAGCGGCCACATTAATATACATCTTATAAATACATATATGTAAATAATAATCAAAATTCGAATCTCGAATAATCACCACCCTACTATATATCATATAATACGTATACATATAAATATTTTAAGAATTTGAATCTTGAAGGACCATCCCAATATTAATTGAGGCCTGAAATAACGACCACTCCAATATACATCTTATAAATACTGTTACGTCCCGGTGATGGTTTTTGGTTGTCCTTTTGTTGCCGACACTTACCGCGACGTACGCAGAAATGTTGTTGCTCCTTGCTATTTAAACGGGAATGTGCCCGTTAGGGATTGGAGCATGCGAGTGTGGTTGATGAGGTTTTATTTTGCCGTAGATTGAATTTGGGCGTAGCGGGTTTTATGTTGCCAAAATGATTCGTTGGTTAACGATAACAAAAATTGATTTATGAAATCGGCATCGACCAATCCGGTCGATGACTATCAAAAGTTCACAAAATTTGGCAGAATACGAAATATTGAAAATTGAATGGTTTTACCAGGTGTGTAAGTATGAAACCAGAATTTCGAAAGTATGAAACCCATTTCCCCACCTTTTGTATCTTTCCCATGGCTTATAACCGAAGGGAGATGGCTTCTCGGGTCACCTTTAACTGATCCGCCAGTTGTTGTTGTGTTTGAGCGTCGTCTTCGTCCAACAAGGTTTGCAGGTCAGCGTCTTCAAACTTTTTCGGTGGTCTTCCACGTTCTTCGTTCCTCACGTCAAAATCGCCACTTTTGAACCGTTTAAACCACTCGAAACACTGTATTTTACCGAGAGCATGCTCACCAAACGCCTCCAGAAGCATTCGATGCGATTCGGCTGCGGTTTTCTTCAGATGAAAACAGAAAAGTAGGGCTGTCCGCAAATCGTAATTTGTTGGCACAAAACTCGACATGTTTATCTCTAATAAACTAATGCTACTGAATGAAACTCGTGTTATTGTAAGTTGGAAATCTTTGTCGGATATCAATACAATAACAAGACACCGCTGACGTGATGTGTCGGTAACTGCATCGGCATCTAGCGCCACCTATGGGCCAATTCCGGTTTCATACTTACACACCTGGTAAATAATTTGTCGAACGTTCAGCAAAACATTCGTGGTTGGGGCGTGCTATATTCGCGATACGCTTCGCGCTAAGTTATCGCGAATCACAATGTTTCGCACGCGCACTAACAATAACAATTCGAGGGCCGCTGTTACACTCGCGATATAAATTATCGCACGACACTCCTAAGAAATCGCGAGGTCTACAATTATATACACGCGCCTCTCGTATACGTTGATCAGATCTTGATCTTTGATTGATTGCCGAATTCGAATTTAAATGAACCCGATTTGAAAAGGGTGGGCTTACATGTCGATGCACAGCCTCTAATACGTTCGAAACTATTGAGTTTTGATTGATCGGAATACTTAATTTTGTTGGGACTCGACCTGGTCGGACGAGTTCTCACTGAGGACATCCGTTTGTTTTTATTTTCGGAGACGACCATTCTGGTCGAGCTCCCGGTAAGAACTAACTAACTTTGAATTAGAAAAATAGGGCTCTGCACTCCGGCAAATCAAGGCGCGAGCAAAAGATAACCCTACGCCGGGCGCTGCACATTCTCGAGGTGTGCAGCATCTCACCGGTCACCGTGGGATCCCATTCATCAGCAAAATTCGCAGACGATTCTACCGTGGGATCCCCAATGGCTATTTACTCGCACGTTGATAAGCTGGTAACATGAGATTTCGAGATTTCGTCATTTCATATTATTTTATTTATTGCTGCTAATAAATTTATTTAAATTTCGTGGTATAAAGAGAAAAAATAAAATGGTTGCGACAATCAGTGGCCAAATGAACCCCGGACGTAACCATACAAATATATAAATAATAAAGAAAATTCAAATCTCGAATGACCACCCTAATATAAATTCAGACCCAAAATAACGACCACCCTAATGTGTATCCTAATGAATATGTATATAAATATTTAAAGCATCGTCTCTTGAATAACCACCCAAATGTAAGTTGATACCTGAAATAATTACTTCCCTAATATACATCGTATAAATACTCGCACACACTTGCACACAATCACTCACACACACATACACTCTTTTATATATAACGATATAACGGCCACCCTAACATACATCGTATAAATACTCGCACACGCTCGCACACTCCCGCACACACTTGCACACAGTCGCATACACACTCTTTCATCTATAAATATAGATTAAACATAGATAAAATATATATTCGCCATGCACGACGCTCATGGCTAGCTAGATATATTTTCGCCGTGCATGACGTCAGCAGCCGAAATATGATTCTCATAGCTATAGATATACATCCCGTGTATAAGCGTTTCAAAAATCTGGCCAATCAGGTGACGAAGAAATGAAGAATTTTCACGATGAACTGAGAAAATAAATTTGTTGAATCATTGAAAATTTCGTTGGCTGGATTAAATGCGGCGGACACGGACTAGCAAGAGAGTGTACAGTATGCCAAACTGAATATTTTGTTTGCTTGAAAGCACGAAAAATTGTTGGTTTAACAAAAGCTATTTTTTACCAACTGAAGTAGAGTTGCATCTAACCGGCAATTAGTCCAGCCAATGAATAAAATTGTTGATTCAATGAAAAGCTATTTTGAGTTGACTGAGTCGAGTCGCATCTAACGGGCAATTAGTCCAACCAATACATAAAATTGTTGGTTCAATAGAATATCATTTTGCATTAACTGAAATTGAGTTGTATCTAACCGGTAATTAGTCAAACCAACAGGAAACATGATTGATTTAATAAAATGCGTGTTAATTAATTGCTGCTAAACATGTTATAACAAAATATGAAACCCTTGCAAAATAATTTAATATGCATAGTTTAGCGGCCCCAAAAAGAGATAAATCGAAACAAAAGAAAAATCTGCGATCGAATTTCTCTGCCCGACTAGGAATCGAACCCTCGACCCTGCTCTACCATCATACCTAGCGTACCTAACTACCCAACACGCTACCTATTACGCTATCGCCTACTACTATGCACTTGAAAACACCCTGCAAATTGAAATTTGCACATTGCTTCCTCATCTTTATCCGTAGTTCAGATAGCTTCCTTTAACACACGGTACGGCGATCAAATTTGGCTTCCTCATAAAGGAAGCTTTGTTAACTATTGAAAAATATTAGTAATCAATATTCACATTCGATCAATTTTCGCCAAATTTGATCGCGAACAAACCTTGATAGCTATACAAGTATTGTACAAAGTTTCTGTGAAATATATTGAAAATTGTGTAAGTTAGAGTGCTTGCGCTATTTTTCAAAAAAATCAAAATTTCATAAAATTTTAATCCCTCGATGGATTTTTTCCAAATTTAATAGCGAACAACCTTGATAGCTATACAAGTTCTATACAAAGTTTTAGTGAAATATATTGAAAATTGCACAAGTTAGAGCGCTTGCGCTATTTTTCAAAAAATTAAAAATTTCATAAAATTTTAATCCCTCGATGGATTTTTGCCAAATTTAATAGCAAACAACCTCGATAGCCATATTGGTTCTGTGCAAAGTTTCAGTACGATATTTTAAAAATTGCACAAGTTGGAGCGTTTACGCTATTTTTCGAAAAATTCAAAATTTCATAACATTTTCATCCCTCGATGGACTTTCGCTAAATTCAATACCAAACAACCTTAGTAGCTATACTAATTCTGTACAAAGTTTGAATGCAAGATCTTGAAAATTTCGGAAATTAGAGCGTTTACACCATTCTTGCAAAAACGAAAAAAGTCGATAAAATCTGAACACCCGTTTGAAGTAAATTAATTTTTTTTTCAAAATGAAGAGCAATTCGTGCTTGACAAGTGTGCCAAATTTTATCTTGATATCTCGAATGGTTCTCGAGTTATTAATTATTTACATCTGAAACTCAGGATACATACACACACACACACACATACATACATACATACATACAGACACACATACATCCATCCGGCCATTTTTTCTAAATGTGATTTCTCGACGTTTTGGGACATTTTGAACATACTGACATGAAAATTGCGAAAAAAAATTTTTTCACGAAAACAAAGCTTCCTTTATGAGGAAGCAAAAGTTAGGGGTTATGAAGATTCGAATTTTTTCCGGCAAGGGAAAATCTATTTTGTTTATGAATACCTTTTTTTTCATCAACACTTTCAAATATGTATGAGAAATATATAATTCATGTATGCCAAGTATGAATCATATATCGCAAATCTATAAGAAATATATGAGAAATACATGCATTACATATACATGAAAAATGTATTATATCATACTTGTCTCATGTATGACGAATATACAAGTTTTAGCCGTTTCATATGATATATAATAATGACATATCTGCAGGGATATATGACAAATATATTTTTTTCCGCGTGGGAACAATGGTTCAGTTGAATGGACTTTAGAAAAACGAACCCATTGTCTAGGCTACCCAATAGATTATTTAGTTTTCTGAACTATTTACGTGGATTGAAGCGATGCAGAATTGGATTGTAACAAAAAATGTCATTCAGTTATTACAACCTATCAACTTTAGTTGTTTCAACAATAAATCAGTCAGGTCACCATTTCCATCCAGTTCCGACAGTGCATGGCAACTTGAGAAACTTGAATGTAACCAATGATTAGATGAACTAAATATGAGCGTTAGGTTGATGCGCATTTATCTAACAATGGTTCAGATGAATCAACTTCATCCAACAGCGTTAGGTTGATGCGCATTCATCTAACAATGGTTCAGTTGAATCAACTTTATAAAAACGAACCCATTGTGTAGGCTATTCAATGGATTATTCAGTTTTCTGAACTATTTACGTGGATTAAAGCGATGCAGAATTGGATTGTAACGAAAAATGTCATTCGGTTATCACAGCCTATCAACTTTAGTTGTTTCAATAATATATCAATCAGGTCACCATTTCCATCCAGTTCCGACAATCCAGTTCCGTAATGCATTGTCGGAACTGGATGAAAACTTGAATCAACTAAATGGAGTCAACTGTTTATATTAGTATACCGAATTATTTATTTTGTCAACTCTTATAAATATTCCGTTACTCAGACTATTCCAGGTTTGAGTCAACCAATTCGCAGTCAACTTAATTAATTTATTTGATTTGACTATTTATTTTTCTCAGTGTGATAGAATTCGAGAAAAATTCACCCGATATCATCAAATCTCAGCATTATGTGGACGGATCAACATAAAAATGGTATCAATAGAAAGCTCATTTCTTTTTAAACTGACCATAGCTTGTAAATGTTAAAAAAGTTTTCGTGTTTTTTAGTAATATCGAATTAAAATGTAAAAGGGGCGTGGCCCGAGGCATATTCGCGTATGTAAGAGTGCGTGAAAGTCTCGACTGGGATTCTCTCAGTTTTTTTAAATACTTGGCGTCGAAACGCTGCTGCGTCTCTTGATATATAATGCTATATATGCAGATATGCTGCATATATGTAGATAATAGTATATTCAAAGGAATTGAATCTCTGAGGAACACCCTAATATTAATTGAGACCTGAAATAACGATCACTCGAATATACATCTTATCGATACATATATATGAATATAAAGAACATTCGAATCTTAAATGACCACCCCAATATAATATGAGAACTAAAATAGCAACCACTCTAATGTAGGTCGTATAAATACATATATAAATATAAACAAATTTCGAATCTCGAATAATCACCACCCTAATATATATCATATAATCCGTATACATATCAATATTTAAAGAAATTTAATCTCGAAGGACGACCAATGGAGACTCGAATGACCACCCTAATATAAATTCAGAACCGAAATAACGACGACCATAATGTATATCTCAATAAATATGTATATAAATATTTGAAGCATCAAATCTCGAATGACCGGCCAAATGTGAGTTGATACCTGAAATAACGACCACCCAAATAAACATACATCGTATAAATACTCGCACACGCTCGCACACTCTCGCACACACTTGCACACAGTCGCACACACACTCTTTTGTCTATAAATATAGATAAAATATAGATAAAATATAGATAAAACATAGATAAAATTTATATTTGCTGTGCACGACGCTCATAGCTAGCTAGATGTATTTTCGCCGTGCATGACATCAGCGGCCGAAATATAATTCTCATAAGATATACATCCCGTGTATAAGCGATTCAAAATTCTGGCCAATCAGGTGATGAAGAAATGTTGGAGAATTGTCACCATGATAGAATTCGAGAAAAATTCACCCGATATTATCATATCTCAGCACAATGTAGACGGATCAACATAAAAATGGTATCAATGGGAAGCTAATTTTTTTTTAGATCACCATAGTTTGTGAATGTTAAAAAAGTTGTCGGATTTTTTAGTAATATCGAATTGAAGTGTTGACGGGGCGTGGTACGAGGCATATTCGCGTATATAAGAGTGCGCGGCAGTCTCGACTGAGACTCTCAGTTTTTTTAAATACTTGACGTCGAGACGCTGCCGCGCCTGTTGATAATATTCAGATGTGACTCGTTTTCCCTGGCATTTCACCACTGATATATCCTGCTTTTTTATCCTACCTAACAACCTAACACGCTACTTATAATGCTACAAACTACTTATGAATTCTCTATACTTATTCATACCGGGTGGTCCACGCAACGTGTACACCCGGTGTTCTTACGGCTAAAATATGCTCTGCACAAAAAAATGGTATATACAAAAGTTATACCTATAAAAAAAAATACACTCCATAGTGCAGCCTTATAAACCATGTAACTTTTGTATATAACATTTTTTTGTGCAGAGCATATTTTAGCCGTAAAAAAGGTGTACACGTTGCGTGGACCACCCGGTATAAGTAGCGGTATAAGTATCAGTAGTCGGTAGCGTTATAAGTTGCGTGTTAGGTTGCTAGGTAGGATAAAAAAGCAGGTCGCAGGTTCGAATCCCGGTGAAGTCAGCTTGTAACCCAATTGGATGAATACGGATAACATTTATAATTTGTAATTCGACTGATTGGATTACAGATTAGATTTATAATCCAACTCATTGGATTACGGAATACATTTATAATACGACTAATTAAATTATGAATTACATTTATAATCCGACTGATTGAATTACGGATTACATTCATCATCCGACTGATTGGATTACGAATTACATTTAAAATGCGACTGATTAAATTACGGATTACATTTATAATCCGACTGATTGGATTACCGATCACATTTAGAATCCGACTGAATGGATAACGAATCACATTTATAATCCAACTGATTATTTTATGGATTACATTTGTAATCCGACTGATTGGATTACGAATTACATTTGTATTCCGACTGATTGGATTTCGGATTACATTTGTAATCTATAACCTGACTGTTTGGATTACGAATTACATTAAAAATCCATAAATCGAGTAATTGAATTACGGATTACATTTGCAATTTGTAATCTGACTGATTGGATTGCGGATTATATTTGTAATCAGTAATAGGACTGATTGGATTACGGATTACATTAATAATCTCCAATCCAACTAATTGGATTACCGATTACATATGCAATTTGTAATCTGACTGATTGGATTACGAATTACGTTCGTAATTTGTAATCCGACTGATTGGATAACGGATTTCATTTGTAATCTGTAATCCGACTGACTGGATTACGGATTGAATTTATAATCTGTGATCCCAATAATTGGATTACTGATTACATTTGTAATTCGTAATCCAGAAGATTACGGATTACATTCTTAATTTGTAATTTGTAATCCAGGATTATGCTTACGCCCATCTCTGGTGACGTCAGTACTCGCAGTGAATTCAAAACACAGCCTAGGTAAATTTTATGCTCTACAAATTCAGTTATTACTATTTTTCATTTATCATGTATCGTTAACTATATGTTTAGCAAAAACCATATTGTAAAAAGTT
>OX333075.1:37669369-37735268 GCA_946863875.1 Alloplasta piceator | reverse complement strand
CTTGAAATATTTCGGAATTGATCATTGAGGCGACCATATTCATTCCTCACATCGTTGATTTCGTCATGTAAATTTACTGAATTGTTCTCGACGGTGGCGATACGAGCAGTAAGAGATGCTTGCCCCTTAGTAAGAGATGCTTGCCCCTTCGTAAGCGCAGCAACATGAGAGCGAATTTCAGTGAGATTATGATGAATGCCCGCTACTGAGTCGCGTAGTTCTTTAAAGTTGTTCTCGGATGAACGGGCGGACTGATGGATAAGACGCACGATGTCCTCGAGCTTAGTCGTCATCGGAGAACATTGACGAGAAGATTCATCAGTTTGACAAGAACGAGAAGCGTTTTCATTTGGCGGCGTATGTGCAGTAGTTGTCGAGCGATGAAAACAGCAAGGATCGCAGCGAAAATTATCCTTGGTGTGAGGATCAGAGAAATCATGACCAAATTTTTGCGAAGCGCAGGATACATGAAATAGCGATCTACACTCAGTGCATTCGACTATCTCACCCCTTCTATTACTAGAGCTACAGATGTTACATCTACCTGCCATCACGATGAATATGTCAAATTGAAGATTTTATGAATATGTCAGTAATAAACAGATAGAGCCGTGTGGGGATACACGCTATATTAAAATGAAAATTATGCGATTCTCGAGCACACAGCTGAGCTCGAAGGTATGAAATATTAATAGCTGATCAGTTCGTGAGAGTGTGCACCCACACCAGTATCATAAGTGAGCTGGAATCATCACATCGATTCGCACTATATTAGCACAGAAAATGTACAATTCATTGAGCAAGCAGCTGAGCGAAAAGGCATAAGATGCGAGACGTGCCAGAATACAGTTGATAATCGGGATACAATACCGAGATCGATCGGTGTATTATTATTAGTTCCTCAAGGGAGATCGTCCACTGTCACGCGTGTGAGTAGTAGTGGGATCGTCGATGCACACACAGTGGACTAGCACAATAGATGATAGATGAAATGTTGGTGTATAATCAGGTAATAAAGTGAACACACACACAGTAATTCCTGTTAAGCTTTAAGCGTGACCACAGACGTTCGTGTTGGTAGAGGAGAAATCCTCTGTACACGCACATGGACTCACACAATGCTGTCAGAAGCGAAGCGAAGAAATTGCGGAATTTAGCGATACTATGGTCACCAAATATTAAATAGTTATTATGACGATCATTAAAAGACTGCTATTGTTAGATTAAGGCAACTAGTAGAAAATACTTTACTGGATAAAATGAGCCCGCGTGGTGAAAAAACTATTCTCTTTTTCGGCAGTAAATGAAAAGAAATGATGGAGCGATATGATACACGTCGAGCGCGCGCACAAGCCGAGAGAGAGAGCGAGAGAGAGAGAGAGAGAGAGAGAGAGAGAGAGAGAGAGAGAGAGAGATTATATCATACTTGGCTACAAATTCTACTAGAATTTGTAGCCAAGTATGATACACACCGATTTTTATGGGTCTCAGCCGGGGGTACAAGCCACTATAGTAAATGCTGAAGCAAAGTTGCGCTGGTGGCGCCTCTAGTAGACGGGCCCTGAACTAATGCCTATGACACACACATATATATATAGATATTGTAACGTTTACGAGAAAAGAACAACAAGAATAATAAGGGCGGTAAGATATTTATTTAAAAATCAGATTCTAGTCTCCAAACGTCACGATCTTTCCAACTCCCAAACTAAACTGTTTTTCCCAAAAACAAAACATCGTTGTCACGTCGATCAAGTCCTCGTACGTCGTTTGACTTATAAAACGTAGATAGAACGATTAGAACAACGTTACATTATCCCCCACCACTTTAAGTTGCCGCCCCGGCAACTATCTAAAGAAAAACCAGGATGTGGTTGTCATGGTCCATCCAAGTTCTAAACCCGACCTTGCTACACTGTCCTGACATTCGCCCAAGTCCCGAGGGACAACCATGACTAAAAAACCTGGGAAGGACAGTGTGTACATTTCAAAAGGTAACTAAAATAAAACGGATTTCTACTTTAAAATGTACAGTCTATGTCTCAAGTCTTTGCTTAAATATTTCATTTATTCTTCAGTGTGTCTTCTTCTTTCTTTTTTTTCTTTTATTGTTTCGAAGTGATGTATCACTCTTTATCCAAGAATCGTCCTTCATGGTATAATAAATGGAACTTGATTGGTAGGAATCAGGAAAGAAAGGTGGACTTCCCAAGCATACAAATAACCTGTGAACCAACAAATTTTTTTTTTTTTTTTTTTTTTTTAATTTTTTTTTTTTTTCATTACACAAACATATAAAACGAGAATCAGTCAACCCGAAATAATCCGACATCAATGCCCTCCAGGAAAGATTTTTCTATTATTATTATTATTATTTTTTTTTTTTTCATTTTCATTTAGGCTCTTTTCCGGGACTTTAGAATATTCCTTCAATCAGCATTAATTAGAATAATCCAAGATGTATTTGGATTGAAGGAATATACCACCCTCATTGTCAAGACAGCCACCATCAAGCAATTACCGAACTCCTTATCAAGCCTGATAAGCCAATCGGCATCCACTTCCGGATTCTCCGGAAATCCTTTCAGAACGCTATTCTACACTCTCCAGTGAATGTCCGAATTCGTGTTCTGGAAATCTTTCCAGAACACTATTTTCCACTTTCCAGTGTACTTCCGAATTAGTGTTCAAGACTCCAGCCAAGCAATCCTCCATCACTTTCCGGCATCAATGCTCACTGAACTAGCACCAGAATATATATATTTTTTAAATTTTCTTCAAATACTTCAAATTATTCTTCATATGGAGCCAACCGATCAATATGAACAATTTTGAATTTTCCACGAGAACCTTTCTGAATACGAAAGACAACATCGTTAATTTTTGTCCTCACGATGAATGGGCCTTCCCAATCTCGTTGTAATTTTGGGCATTTTCCTTTAGT
Organism: Alloplasta piceator; assembly: GCA_946863875.1. Classification (NCBI taxonomy): domain Eukaryota; kingdom Metazoa; phylum Arthropoda; class Insecta; order Hymenoptera; family Ichneumonidae; genus Alloplasta; species Alloplasta piceator. The sequence continues at coordinate 37,732,324 of OX333075.1, read as the reverse complement.
TTTACGAGGACAATAAAACCAAACTTTTTGTCCAGAAGAGAAAGAAAGCATGTGCGATTTTAAATCAAATCTTGTTTTGGCTTTATCTCTCTTCAAAAGTAAATTATTTCGAACCTTATCGTGTACTGAATTCATTTGACTTTTAAGTTGAACGACGACCTCTGGAATACTGTGAGCCTCATTGTTCGTTGGAGAATTACCGAGAAAAAGATTCAGAGGAAGTTTGAGTTCTCTTCCTAACATCATCATTGCTGGAGAGAATTCAGTTGTTTGATGCTTCGAAGAACGATATGCCAAAAGGAAAACAGGGATCCACTTATCCCAATCCTTTTGGTTATCCGAAACAAATTTTGACAAATATTGAAGGATAGTTCTGTTCAAACGTTCGACTAAGCCATTCGATTGAGGGTGTAAAGGAGTTGTTCTAGTTTTTTTGATACCTAAGAGTTTCAATGTTTCTTGAAAAACTTGAGATTCGAAATTTCTACCCTGGTCGGAATGTATTTCTAGAGGAACACCAAAACGAGAAATAACGTGACTGAGGAGAGCTTCTGCGACCGCAGTGGCTTGAAAGTTGGGTAAGGGAATTGCTTCAGGCCATTTGGTAAAATAATCCATGATGACGAGAAGATATTTGTTACCATTGGTTGATTTAGGAAGAGGTCCAAGGATATCGATAGCGATTCGTTCGAAAGGGCAACCAACGTTAAAAATTTGGAGTTCCCCTTTTGTTTTAGTTGAAGGTCCTTTTTTGGTGAAACAAATTGAACATTTTCTGCACCAATCTTCCACATCTGGTTTGCAAGAAGCCCAAAAAAACTGTAGGCGAATCTTCGCTGACGTTTTATTCATACCAAAATGTCCACCGGAAGGAGAATTATGAGCCTCATGAAGAATTCTTGGAATTAACTTCCTGGGGACCAATAATTGGTAGATAATTTTAGAAAAATTCGGCGATTCCCAACGCCTGAACAAAAGATCATTCTTCAACTCGAGAGAGTCCCAATGAAGAAGATAAACTTTCATAGAAGAATCAAGATGGGAGATATCTGACCAAACAGGGCGAATATTTTCTTTCTTGTAATTCTTCAATAATTTAAGAGTTGAATCTCCATCTTGAAATTTGATCCAATCGATGTCGTTCTCAAACTCACAAATCGTATGACAAATTGATTTTTCGAATTCCAAATTCCTTTGTTCAATATTTTGGCACTTTTTGCAATCATCAGTAACGCAAGGTCGTCTGGACAAACCGTCCGCATTTCCATGATTTCGACCAGCCCGATGAACGATGACAAAATCATATTGGAAAAGAATTTCTAACCAACGCGCTACCTGACCTTCAGGATTTTTGAACGACAATAACCATTGAAGCGAAGCGTGATCAGTTCGAATAATAAATCGACGCCCGATAAGGTAATGATGGAAATGAACGACAGATCGAATCACGGCTAAAAGTTCTCGACGAGTAACGCAGTAATTTTTTTCAGCGTTGTTGAAGACCTTACTAAAGTAACTGATTACTTTTTCTTCTCTGGATTGAATTTGAGATAGTACAGCTCCAATTCCGTTATTTGAAGCATCGGTATCGAGAATAAAAGATTCAGAAGGAGAGGGATAAGCCAAAGTGGGAGGAGAAATTAGTAATTGCTTTAGATTTTCAAATGCCATGTTGGCGTCTGAATTCCACTGAAAATTAATCTTTTCTTCGGTTAAGCGATGTAGGGGTCTTGCTATTGAAGCAAAATTTTTAACGAATTTGCGATAATACGAACAAAGTCCTAAGAAACTTCTAAGCTCTTTCTTGTTCTTTGGAATTGACCAATTAATGATTGAAGAGATTTTTTCCGGACAAGTTTTAATGCCAGAACCTGAAACCACATGACCTAAATAATGTACTTCTTTTTGGTTGAAAACACATTTTTCTTTATTTACTTTTAAATTAGCTTCTCGAAGTCTTTCAAATACTTGTTTCAAATTTTTAAGATGTTCGCTGAAATATTTACTAAAGATGATAATATCATCTAAATATACAAGACAAATTTTCCAAGTTAAATCTTTGAGGACAATGTTCATTAATCGAACAAAATTCGGAGGAGCGTTGCACAGACCAAGAAGCAAAACCCTAAATTGCCACAATTCGTTTCCAAGGGTAAAAGCAGTTTTTTCTTTATCTGAATCTTCAATTTCGACTTGCCAATATCCACTTTTCAAATCAATGACGGAAAATCAGACCGCACCAGCTACTGTATCAAGGATTTCGTCAATTCGAGGTACTGGGTAACAATCTTTTTTTGTGATATTGTTAAGGAAACGATAATCGATACAAAATCGAATCGATTTGTCTTTTTTTGGGATGAATACGGGAGGCGAAGAAAAAGGACTATTGCTTGGCTCGATTACACCTTGTTCAATCATTTCTTCCAATAATTTAACAGCTGAATCTCGATATTGAATCGGAATTCGACGAGCTGACAACTTGAAAGGTTTAGCATCTCCGATATCAATTTTATGTTTGATAATACTACAACGTCCCAAATCGTTCGAATCCTTTGCGAAACTGGATTCGAAAGAAATGATAAATTCTCGAAACTGAGCAATTTGTTCTCTGGAAAGAGAATTTATAGAAGCTTCGTAAATTGTTATGAGATGTTCGGGAATTTGAATATTGTCGTGGAGATTACTTGAGAAGGTTTGTTGTACTGACACAATACGTTCACAATCTCTAAGAAAAAACTTCTGTTTCAACAGAGATTTGAATCCATCCAGTAAACCAGATTTTTGAAGGAAATCCAATCCAAGAAGACAATCTCCTTTAATCTTTGCGAAAACAACGTCTAATTGGACTGAAAGGTTTCCGACTTGAATTTTCGTAGAACGAATGGTCTTGTAAGGAAAATTTTCACGAGAAACAGTTAAAATTTTTAACTGTTTAGGTACTTTTCTAAATAAGTGAATCAAGTTTGCAAAAGTGTCCTCATTAGCGATCGTGATCTCCGAGCCAGTATCTATCATCATTTCACACGGTTTGTTTGCAATTCTTCCAGACAAAGTCAAATTTAAAGTTAAATTAGATTTGTCGATACAGCAGAAAACTTCTCGAGTTTGTAATAGTCGAGTCGATACGTTTTTCGACTCGACTTTCTCTAGTTTTTTGGAGTAGTATTTTCAGAAGTATTTTTGCAAATCTGGGAAGAAGAAGGAGTGTTTCTACAAAAACGTTTGAAGTGGCCAACTTCGCCACATGTCCAACACTCGGGAGGATTTCGTTTTTTTGCACTTCGATCAAATGAAGAGTTAACTTCTTTAGTATTGTTTGAAGTGTTAGAAACATTCAGATTAAAGTTCTTTCTGTGAGAACTGTTTTCAAAGTACTTCTGGGCAAACTCTTTGTTCTTCGATTCCAAATATGAATTTTTTTCAAGGAGATCAATCGCATGTAATTCTTTTGCTCGAATTAAAGCAGTTCTGAGAGAAGAAATATTCTCAATTCTGAGAATTCGACGAGTGTTGAAATTTGCGATCCCGGAAATGAAATGAACGCAAGCGATTTTGTCACGAGTTTCGTTGTTAGATTCAGGAAAAGCCAGAAGAACTAAACGTTTCAAATCGGTCGCAAAAATTGCGAGTTCTTCGTTGAATTTTTGTTTTCTTGCGTTAAATTCGTTGAAAGACAGATTTGAAAATTGATTGGCACCAAAACTGAAATCGAGAGCTTCCTTCAACTTCAGAAAATCTTTCATTTCTTGTGAATCCAAGCTGTCCAGAACAGTTCGAGCGGGACCTCTGAGTGAGGATGCGAGAACAATAGCTTTTTCTTCGATAGAAAAATTATTGAAAATTGCAATCATTTCGAACTGTTTGTAATACTGATCCCACGAACTATTGCCATCGAAAGTATCAGGCTTAAGATAGTTTGACGAAGGACGAGAAATTGAACTCGATAGATCAGAGGGAGCTGCGTTTAAGGGGGGTAAAACGGGAGCAATTGAATTGTTCTCGTCATGAATAATAGCTTGAGAAGTTATTTGAGAAGCAGAACGATTTGGAGCGATAGGAGGATTAGAATCAATAGAAGGAACAATATCTGTATGTTGTGTCCTTGATGAATTAATCTCTGTCAGGATGCGATCAGCAGTTTCTTTCGCAGCTTCTCTTGACGCAATTATGGTAATTTCTCGAGCAGCTTGGGTTGTAATTTCTTGGGCTGTAATTGAAGCTGCTTCTAAGGCTGCTTCAATTGCTGAATCTTTGAATCGATTTAATTCTGCTTCAAAACGAGCAGAATTCTCTTCAATCATTTTTCGGAGTTCTTCTCGAAGTTGGTGAATACGATCAGGTTCACCGCTTTCTTGTTCTCGAGACGAAGCTCGTGTCTTACGACAAGACATGATTAAAAGGATTCACAAATCCAATTTTCTTTTTTTTTTTTTTACACTTATAAATGAGTTCGTTAAACTCTTCTGACACCAAATGTAGCGTTTACGAGAAAAGAACAACAAGAATAATAAGGGCGGTAAGATATTTATTTAAAAATCAGATTCTAGTCTCCAAACGTCACGATCTTTCCAACTCCCAAACTAAACTGTTTTTCCCAAAAACAAAACATCGTTGTCACGTCGATCAAGTCCTCGTACGTCGTTTGTCTTATAAAACGTAGATAGAACGATTAGAACAACGTTACAATATATACAAAGGTTCACCCCCACTCCACGAACCAAAGCAGGTTTATTATTATTCTTATTTCATTTTAAATGTTCCAGGATACAAAAATATTATAAAAATACCAGTATATTTGTGTTGCAATATATTTCAAACATTTCGTATAAATATTAATCTGAATATATGAAAATTTAGAACATTCATTTTTACACATCGAGATATTTAACAAGCTTTTATATAAAAAAAACAACTTAACAAGATTTTTTGTATTTGCGTATCACATGAAATTAACTAGTTTTAACTTCGCAAAGTTTTAACCACACAATCAGTTTTTACATCGCAAATTTAACGAGCGTATGTATAAAGAAACAAAATTAACAATTCTTTTTCTGTTTGCGTATCACATAAGATTCATCAGTTGTAACTTTGCAAAGTTTTAACCATACAATCAGTTTTTACATCACATATTTAACGAGCTCGACCCCTCGATGTCCGGGTTGCCAGCCGAGCGCCTTGCCACTGCGCTACGCTCAACCGCTTGGCGATATGGAAACTTTACAGGCATAAAAGCTACGTATGAAACTTTGGGGTCGTTTTTCTCAAAAACTAGATCACATTGGGAAGAATCCCTTTATAGTGGTACTCTCGAGGAGTGCCCCTACAATATAGCTGAGACCCATCAAAATCGGTGTGTATCAACTTGGCACTCCCCTTGTTAGAAACTATCGATCCAACATGATTTTATATAAGGACCTTCCTTGTAGAGATTTGAATTTCCAATGAAAATAAGCCGCGAAAATTCCATTTTTTATCACTTCCCACACAGCAAAGTTGATCCCGGGACCATCCCGAGATAGTCCCAATCGTGTCCTGCCAAGATAGTACGTCTTATGTACGTCTATGGGAGAAACCAGTAAGATATTGTTCTACCCGGGATTAATATTGGATGTTTTGAGGATATCCTGCCATCACCGTGTGTAGACGATCTCAGTGCACTCTCTCATAGATGTCTCTGGGAGGTATCGGTAGGACATTGTTCTACCCGAGATTAATATGGGATGTCTTGTGGATATCCTACCGTCACCGTGTATAGACGATCGTAATGCAATGTCTTGTAGATGTCTGTGGGAGGTACTAGTAGAACATTGGTCTACTCGAGATTAACATAGGATGTCTTTAAGATATCCTGTTGCAACCGTATTTAGACGATCCCAGCGCACTCTCTTAGAGATGTCTCTGAGAGGTACCAGTAGGATTCCGTTCTACCCAAGATTAATATAGGATATCTTGAGAATATTCTGCCGCAACCGTAATTGGACGATCCCAATGCACTTTCTTATGGACGTCTATGGGAGATACTGGTAGGACATTGTTCTACCCGAGATTTATATAGGATGTTTTGAGAATATCCTGCCGTCACCGTGTGTAGACGATCGTACCGCACTGTCTTGTAGATGTCTGTGGGAGGTACTAGTAGGACATTGGTCTACTGGAGATTAATATAGGATGTCTTGAGGATATCCTATCGTAACCGTGTTTTGACGATCCCAGCGTATTCTCATAGAGATGTCTCTGGGAGGTGCCGGTAAGATATTGTTTTACGCGAGATCAATATAGGATGTCTTTAGGATATCCTGTCGTAACCGTGTTTTGACGATCCCAGCGCACTTTCTTAGAGATGTCTCTGGGAGGTACCGGTGAGACATTGTTCTACGCGAGATTAATATGGGATGTCTTAAAGATATCCTGCCGTAACAGTGTGTAGACGATCCCAGCGGACTCTCTTAGAGATGTCTATAGGAGGTCAGCCATTCCACGGCGTTAGTTCCAGACTTGCCACGAGATGGCAAAGTCTCTCACATACGGATCATGCAAATAGAATGCTTATAAAGCCGAGCGTGAACACGGACATTTGACACCGAAAGGAGTCAGACCTCAAAAGAGGCCATATTACAAGGAGTACTTGTTGTCTCCCTCTGTACTGTACCTATTTTATTGAAATTTAATTAATCAATTGAAATCAATTAATATTAAATCGAAATAAAAATAATTATCCACTGCTGAGTTGGTAGTCCAAGAGACGTCCCGAAGACATCCCAAAGACATCCCGGGACGGCAGTGGGACTATCCTATTGCGGTTATCACTACGGACATTTCAGAGCCCATGGGAATCCCATGGGACCATCCCATTACCATCACGGGACAATTAAGTCAATTGACGTGATGTCCGATAGACGTACTTGGGACGTATTGTTGCTGTGTCTGATAATTCTGGAATATCTCGCTGACGTCTTTAAGAAGTCTCGATAACATCTTATCGATATCTCCACTCTACTGTATTTGCAGTCCAAGAGACGTCCTGAAGACATCCCAGGACGACAATGGGATGATTCCATTCCGCCAATCACTGCGGACACTCTAGAGCCCATGGGAATCCCATGGGACCATCCCATTACCATCACGGGACAATTGACGTGATGTCCGAAAGACGTACCTGGGACGTATTATTGTTGTGTGGGTTTGAACCTTATGAACTTGGGCGAGCCTAGGATGTTGAGTCAAAATTTTTTCCCTTCACACAGATTATTTTTGTAGCACAATGAACGATATTTTCGGTATTGCTAAAAGAATTCCAAAAAAACGGATTTTCGACCCACCCTAACATACAGTCATATACAATGAATATTCTACAGAACTTTTGTTCTTTCTGGAAAATAAAAATTCCTGATTTTTCGAGAGAATGACTGTTCTCGAACACGTAGTCCTATAAATAGGTGTGTCTTGCTCCATCAATCAATCATTTTTACCAAAATCGTTATCGTGTATCATTTATCCACTTCACGTACATTAATTACACTTAAACTAATAGTAACGTTTAATAAATCGTACGTAATTGAAGAAAAAAAATGACAGTTGACGTTACGTTGCCCTGTGTCAAATTTCCGCAGCGTTGCAGCTGAGTTTGGAGTGGGGAGAAAGTGCGATGGGCGTCGTTAAGTAATGGGAGCTATTAAGTTATGGGGGGTTTAGTTGTGACAGCTTCCACTAGCATAGGCTGCGTTCGTCTTGAACGTTTTGAGTGCTGTGAGCGTCATATCCAGTAGCATTTTATATGCCGATGTATGCGTGTAAAGTCGGAGACACAATGACAAAAATAAAAAATAAGCAAATAAGAATCAGCCATCCGATTGGCGTAGTTTCTCTAAAGTGCACGGCGATTGGCTGATTCTTATTCTTGTCATTGTGTCTCCAGCTTAAGCGTTCGAGATAATGCAGCCAAAATTTGTTTTTGTTTATCGATGATTTTTATCTGTCATCGTCATCACGGCCGTTGTATTGTTTCCTTAAATTCTAATGTTGCAAAATATGACATGTGATTTTTTCTAGTGACAATTTGTGCAATTCGATCGAGTGTAGTGTGGTGTATCATATGGGGATGTTTTTTTTTCATTAAGGAAATTGGGTATTTCAGGAACATTATATTTCATTTAATTCATTTCTTTGCATCTAATGATAATATTTGAAAACAAAAAAATTAAGATACATAGAAGTGTGCTAATTATCAATCATTATATTATAAGACAAATAACATTTTATCAAATGGTAAGAAACGTCGAAATTTTTTGTCCAATTTGTGTTTTTTTTGGCGAAAACGCTAAAAAATTATGAATGAATAAAACAAAAATATTAAAAATTCTATGTTAAAATTGTTCAAATCATTTTAAACTCTTGAAATAGTTGAAAAGTATTTAAATGAAAGTACATGGTGAAACTTAAATATCTCGTTCACGCATCTTCGTGCAATGAGTGAAAAACTGAAAAAAAGTTATTTTCGTTGGAACCAAATGGTTCGAAAAACTGTAAAGATTCCAAACTCTACAGGACACTTCTTTGTGATCCTATAAAGAAAGTCTATAAGTTACAAAAACATTGGTTCACAGGTTGCGGAGATCTGACTCTATACGGACATAAAAATGGCTTTTTTTTCTTAAAAATTGCTGTTTTTTGGGAAATTTCATATTCAACGTTGTCTGATTGGATTGAGTCAGAAAAGGTTTCGAGATTATAGTAAAAGAAAACTGTGCTATGAATTTGAACCGGATCCGTTCATGTATTGCTGAGTTATGAGCACATACAGACGGCCGAGGGGACGGAAAATCCAAATTTTTTTTATTTGGTATAACCCACACAGCAAAATTGATCCCGGGACCATCCTGAGACAGTCCCATTCGTGTCCTGCCAAGATAGTACGTCTTATGAATGTCTATGGGAGGTACAAGTAAGATATTGTTCTACCCGGGATTAATATAGGATGTCTTGAGGATATTCTGTCGCAACCGTGATTAGACGATCCCAACGGTCCCTCTTATAGACGTCTATGGGAGGTACTAGTAAGACATTGGTCTACTCGAGATTAAGATAAGATATCTCGAGGATATCCTGTTGCAACCGTGATTAGACGATCCCAAAGCACTCTTTTATAGACGTCTCTGGGAGATCCTAGTAAGACATTGGTCTGCGCTATATTACTATAGGACGTCTTGAGGATATCCTGTCACGACCGTGATGAGACGATCCCAAAGCACTCTCTTACGGACGTCTCTGGGAGATCCTAGTAAGATATTGGTCTGCTCGATATTAATATAGGACGTCTTGAGGATATCCTGTCGCGACCGTGATTGGACGATCCCAACGCACTCTCTTATAGACGTCTATGGGAGATATTAGTAATACATTGGTCTTCCCGAGATTAATATAGGATGTCTTGAGGATATCCTGTCGTGACCGTGATAAGACGATCCTAACGCACTCTCTTATAGACGTCTGTGGGAGGTACTAGTAAGACATCGGTCTGCTCGAGATTAATTTAGGATGTCTTGAGGATATCCCGTGGTGACCATGTTTGGACGATCCCAGCCAACTCTCTTAGGGATGTCTGTAGGAGGTCAGCGATCGCGCAGCATTAGTTCCAACCTTGCCGCGAGATGGCGAACGCTTCTCACATGCGGATAATGTGAAGATCATGCTTATATAGGTGAGCGCGAACACGGATATCAATTGACACCGACAGAAGTCAGACCTCGAAAGAGGCTATATTACAAATACAAGGAGTCCTTGCTGACTCCCTCTGTACCGTACACATTTTGTTTACATTTAATTCATTAATTGAAATGAATTAAAATTAAATCGAAACAAGAATTATTATCGACTACTGCATTGGCAGTCCAGGAGACGTCCCGAAGATATCCTGAAGACATCCCGGGATGGCTGTGGGACCGTCCCATTCCGGTAAACACAGCGGACACTTTAGAGCCCATGGGTATCCTATGGGATCATCCAAAAGACGTACTTAGGACGTATTATTTTGTGACTATTAATTCTGGAATATCTCGGTGACGTCTCATAGGAGTCTCGACAATATCTTACCGATATCTCCAGTCTGCTGTGTTTGCAGTCTCAGAGACGTCCCGAGGATATCCCGGGGTGCCAATGGGACCATCCCATTCCGGTAAACACAACGGACACTTTAGAGCCCATGGGTATCCCATGGGACCATCCCATTACCGTCACGGGACAATTGGTGTGATGTCCAAAAGACGTACTTGGGACGTATTATTGTTGTGTGGGAATATGCCAACATATGTTGGTATAAAGTTTGTGTGGTTATTCTCATAAGAAATAGGTTTTTGAAAGGCAATATGTACTAATAGGCACTTTTCATCTATGGTGAGTGCCTAAAAATCGTGCAAATTTGATATTTGCACATAGCTTTCTCATTTTATTTCGTCGTTCCTCAACCCTCCTTTAGGAGGATCTCTTTGACGATCTTGATTACATGTATGTTTATTATGATGGCTTTCTCATAAAGAAAGCTTCACGAACGACGGAAACAAATGAAGAAGCTATGTACAAATTTCAAATTTGCATGATTTCTTAGCAATTCCGTTCAATTACATTATTAATTGTTTTTGTCGTCCAGTGTATTGGTGCTAAAGAAGTGAACTCGATAGCTGCTAAATTAGGAAACTTAGTGTTAACAATTATTTTTCGAAAAATTCAAAAAAAATTTGTGAACGATCAACTTGAGCGTTTTTTACCAAATTCAATCCTAACCATTCTTATCATATAGTGTATTTGTGCAAAAAAAAATTAGCTCGATACTTCTAAAAATGCGAATCTTGGAGCGTTAACAAAATTTTTATGAAATTTTCAAAAAAAAATTTTGACCTAACCTTTAACGCGGTTTTTACGAAATTTAGTAGTTTTTTTCATTGGCATTGATTGTATCGTCACAACAAAATTCAGCTCGATAGATGCAAAATTTCAAAATTTAGAAACCCAGAGGCGCAAGGCTACACGGGATACAAACTTTTCAATAGTACTGTCGCGCGACTACTACCTTAAAATGAATTAAAATTTCTTTTAATCCGTAACTTAACAGTAAATCCAAACTTTTGTATGGCCGATTTGAGTTTCCGAGAAAGCGCAAGAGGTTATTGTACATGTTTTTCAATTGGGCATTCAATGACGTTTAGTTTTCCGAAAACTTAAAGCACTCATGAAAAAATTTTGATTAGCGGGTTCGTTATAGTCTGAAAAAATATAGATGACAATCAAGGGGTGGAGCGCGTTGGTTCAGGCTGTCAACTTATCGGATCACGTGCTGTAAAAGTTATAAATGCATGAGTAAAGAAGCGATTGAGGAGAGAGAAAAGAGAAGTGAGATATGCCGCGAGGACAGAACCGCAAACAAGACTGCAGATACGAAACTTCTTCTCTCCCTCTCTCGCATCTACGCTTCTTCATGGTGCAATGCTCTGGTGAAGCGTCAATGGTCTTGTATCACCGTCTCGAAATCCAACGTGTGTATATTCTGGTTCAAACCAGATATGTATTTTATGCATAACTAATTATATAAAATTAGTGTTGAGAAAACATAACCGTTATACTACACTACTCGCGAAAATTAAAGGAACAAGAAAAATGTCCAAATTTTTCGGCGATTTTTGACAGGCCGCATTTAAGTAAAAAATAGTCATATCGAGGTAATAAAAAAAGCATTTTGAAGCTCCAAGATTCTGGTTTTCAGATTTTTTGGCCGAAAATTTTTAGGCGTTACGGTTCTCACGCAATCCTAAGAAATAGCACAAGGAACATTTTTCGCACATTTTTTACATTTTATTTTTTGGTCCACGGGTTCGGATTTTTTCCCAGCCAAACTAATGCATGAACCAAATAACTTGTTTATTCAACTTCAATTTCCTTTTTTTTTCTCAACGTTGATTTCTCGCGAAGATATCCGACTTTGAATGAAAAAGGATTCTTTTGTCTTTAACCAGTGATATCTCAGCAGCCAATGCTCGTACAGTGAATAAAAGGACAGTTTTGGAAACTGGTATAAATTTCCTACAAGATTCCTTCAAGATTTTTTGGAAATTTTCGTTCTCTACCCTCAATATTGGGTTGAAAAAAGTACAAGAAAGTCACTTTTTCCCTTGTTTTGGTAAATCGACTGCAGCTTTGCTAATATTAATGGAAAGGCTAACGTTTTCAGGAATTTTTACAACCCAATAACCCTGTAAGTTTGCAGATCGATCCATTAAACGGTTAAAAAAAATAAATAAATAAAGGATCAACGTTTTTGTTTCTAAACATCGGATAATCTTCTTAAAAATGGAAAAATTGATGTTTTCCCGAATTTGTTTACAATTCTGCATCTGCGGCCCCCATGAAAAAAAGTATAGTCAAAAGCATATTTTTCCATCTAAAATATATATGACGAATATAAAATGAATGTATGCTATGTATGAATTGAAGTGCAAAAATAGTCAAATATCAAAATATAAAAAAAAAATTAAAATCAATTAATATAAAAGCCAAGTTATATGTTAAAATCCTAAAAATTTAAATTAAAAAACTACAAAAATTTAAAATTCAAAGCCAATTCTACGAATTCAAAATTACAAAAAAAAAACTAAATTACACAAGCCAAGCTGAAAACTTGGCATGCTTAAATTATTAATGAGCAAACGAAACAAAAAAACTTGGCGTGCAGGGTTGAGAAAAATGAGCCCGGGAGGTGCTGCAGGATTTCCACGAGATAAGGTTGAAAATTATTATACCTACTTACCTTGTGATACCATGAGCATCACGTATTATCACGAGCATATTTTACTGTCAAGTATTTTGCTCATGTGTTACTGATGCATTATGTTTAATGATCGTTATGAAATTTTCGAATTAAACCGTATTTAGAGCATTGATTTTTATATTGTGAAGAAGAACCTTGAATATTTCTAATATACTCGCTTAACCGTCACGTGCGTCCACGATCGTAAATCCAGATCTCGTTGCATATTTCTGTGTACATTGTGGGTGTCATCACCGTTCAATATTTAAGATGTGTATTCGGCATTTAAACGATTGACCGTTAAGAAAGGAAAATAAAAGAAAATTCATTATAAAAATGAAATATCGTTATGTCGGTTACACCGAAAAAAATTAGTGATAAAAGAAGTACAGTACTGAGCAATTGAAGTGGGATTTTTTTGAGAGCCTGTATTTTTGCAAAAAAAAATCGAATTTTGAAAAACCTCGATACATGGTAGATAGGAAATTTCATCAGCTTTCGATTGCGACCACGCTCGTCGCGATCGGTCAAGAATTGCGGGCGTGGGAGGCCAAAAGGTGGGGGAGTGCAAAATCAGGCCTCCCGCGAGTGTCGGGATTTTAGGGTTGCGAGTGCCCCAGAGGCTCTGTGCGGTATCAAACGAAAGGGTATCACTCAGAGATTAAAAAAAGTTTCATTAGAATCGAATCCCCCACCCCCCGAGGGAGGGGTGGTGCCAAAAGGGTGAAACGGCATGTTGGGCATAATGAGAAAAGGGTTCGTCCAATCGGGTTAATTTTTTTTCGAGAATCATTTTTTTTGAGTACTCCGTGACCCTGTGAAAAAAAACCTGAGAAAAACCGCCCCTGAAATGAAAATTCACGTGTCCCGCCGGAACACATTTTCATTCGCGAGCATTTTTTGCATCGAAAAACTCGACAAAAAATTTTTTCAATTACGCCTCATTAAAAAAGACATTTCAACGAATGAAGTCGTATTTTTTTCATATTTTTCCTATGCCTGGTTCATCTCAACGAGGCATTTGAAAAACGCGTTGCGAATCGAGATTCTTTCGATGGTCGTGGCTTTCCACAATGGATGAGTACCACTGTTGAGGCTGTTTTCGATCAGTCGTATTCCCATCCCCACCATTTTTTCACGAGCCAATCAAAAGACTTCATGGGACTTAGAATATTTTCGATATCTCGTGTTCGTGCTGGAGCGCGTACCATGGAGAGAGACTCCTGTGTCGATATCCAGAACTTGAAATATTTTTGCGACAAAATTTTGCTTCCTCCCGCCAATCGAGCGACTTTTTGGCGTATTTTGCGAAACTTTTAGTTTTATTAGTCATAAAGTAACGAAGATTTATATGCAATAAATTACAATACGTTTTTAAAACGTAGATTTATTTGCATGATGATAAAATAAAGAAATTTCTTTTTCCCTGATTATTTTTCAGGTAAAAATGCATGATGGCATGATTATTAATTGTATTGCAAACAAGAATGTTCAAACGTTGAAAAAAATTAGTAGCCCTGAAAAGGACCATTTATTTTATCTTTCTCGTTTTCATCGAGTTGATTTTCAAAATTTTTAATAACTCGGGGATCGAATTTTTCTATAAAAATGTTCGATACCTCGCGCGAAGTGGAAGAGAGTGCAAGCAAAAAATAATTCTCGCAGCATACCGTGCTCGTCTCGATTTTTTTTTTTTTCTTTCATCGAGCATAGAGTTTTCCAAGTACGAAATAATTTTTGGCACTGGAAAGAGCCATTGCATTTTATTAAATTCGATCGCGTCGATCCACAAAATCCGTAAAGTCGTCGTCGTCGCTCTGAATGTGCTGAAAAAAACATGAAAACATAAATTTGGAATACCTAAAAACATCAATTTTTGACTGCAGGCAGTTGTATTCCGTTGAAAAATTTTGATGGCTCTGAAAAGGGCCGATTTTCATTTCGAGGCATCGAGTTGCGAGATGATCCAACGCTGATTCAATTAACGTAGAGTGGGGAGAGAGATGCGCACACGTCGGGCAGCGAGAGGCGACTGAAGCAAGAGCCATGCGCGCCACGGCTTTATATACACTAAAGCCAAGCGGTGGCGCATTCTGATTGGCCCGTGAAGCTAGGAAGGGGATGGCTGTGCGTACCGAGCCTCTGATTGGTCAGATGACAAGCTCCAGCATGTCTTTTGCCTATTCTTCCGAAATCAAAGATTTTTAAGGACTTGGCAAATTTTCGCGACAAAATTTTGCTTCCTCGCGCCAATCGAGCGACTTTGACGTATTTCACGAAACTTTTCGTTCATTTAGCGTGAAGTAAAGAATAATTCTATATGCAATAAATTACAATATGTTGATACAACGCAGATTTGCATGTTCAAAAAATTAAAAAATTTCTTTTTTCCTGTTTTTATTTGCTCAAATTTTATGATGGCATGATTATTTATTTTATTGCAAACAAGAATGTGCAAACGTTGAAAAGAATTGGTAGCCCTGAAAAGGGCCGTTAATTTTTTCTTTGTTGTTTTCATTGAGTTCATTTGCAGAAAGTTCAATAACTCTGTGATTGAATTTTTCGATACTTTTCCACTTCGTGGAAGGTATCGAAATAACTCGGTGATTAAACTTTCTGCAAATGAACTCAATGAAAACAACAAAGAAAAAATTAACGGCCCTTTTCAGGGCTACCAATTCTTTTCAACGTTTGCACATTCTTGTTTGCAATAAAATAAATAATTATGCTATCATAAAATTTGACCAAAAAAAATCGGGAAAAAAGAAATTTTTCAATTTTCTGAACATGCAAATCTGCGTTGTACAAACATATTGTAATTTATTGCATAGAATTGTTCTTTACTTTACGTCAAATGAACGAAAAGTTTCGTGAAATACGCCAAAGTCGCTCGATTGGCGCGAGGAAGCAAAATTTTGTCGCGAAAATTTGCTAAATCCTTAAAAATCTTTGATTTCGCAAGAATAGGCAAAAGACATGCTGGAGCTTGTCATCTGGCCAATCAGAGGCTCGGTACGCACAGCCATCCCCTTCCTAGCTTCACGGACCAATCAGGATGCGCCACCGCTTGGCTTTAGTGTATATAAGGCCATGGCGCGCATGGCTCTTGTTCCAGTCGCCTCACGCTGCCTGACGTGTCCGCATCTCTCTCCCCACTCCACGTGAAATGAATCAGCGATAGATTCATCTCAAAACTCGATGCCACGACGCCCCGAGATAAAAATCGGCCCTTTTCAGAGCCATCAAAATTTTTCAACGTAATACAACTCTCCGCAGATAAAAATGGATGTTTTTAGGTATTCCAAATTTATTTTTTTTTCAGCACATTCAGACCGGCGATGACGACTTTATGAATTTTGTGGATCGACGCGATCGAATTTAATAAAATGCAATGGCTTTTTTCAGTGTCAAAAATTATTTTGTACTTGGGAAAACTCTATGCTCGATGAAAGATAAAAAAAAAAGAAATTTCGAGACGAGCACGGTATGCTGCGAGAATTATTTTTTGGTCGTACTCTTCCACTTCGCGCGAGGTATCGAACATTTTTATAGAAAAATTCGATCCCCGAGTTATTGAAAATTTTGCAAATCAACTCGATGAAAACGAGAAAGAAAAAATAAACGGTCCTTTTCAGGGCTACTAATTTTTTTTAACGTTTGAACATTCTTGTTTGCAATACAATTAATAATCATGCCATCATGCATTTTTACCTGAAAAATAATCAAGGAAAAAGAAATTTCTTTATTTTTTCATCATGCAAATAAATCTACGTTTTAAAAACGTATTGTAATTTATTGCATATAAATCTGCGTTACTTTACGCCTAATAAAACTAAAAGTTTCGCAAAATACGCCAAAAATTCGCTCGATTGGCGGGAGGAAGCAAAATTTTGTCGCAAAAATATTCCAAGTTCTGGATAGCGACACGGGAGTCTCTCTCCATGGTACGCGCTCCAGGACGAACACGAGATATCGAAAATATTCTAAGTCCCATGAAGTCTTTTGATTGGCTCGTGAAAAAATGGTGGGGATGGGAATACGACTGATCGAAAACAGCCTCAACAGTGGTACTCATCCATTGTGGAAAGCCACGACCATCGAAAGAATCCCGATTCGCAACGCGTTTTTCAAATGCCTCGTTGAGATGAACCAGGCATAGGAAAAATATGAAAAAAATACGACTTCATTCGTTGAAATGTCTTTTTTAAAGAGGCGTAATTGAAAAAAATTTTTGTCGAGTTTTTCGATGCAAAAAATGCTCGCGAATGAAAATGTGTTCCGGCGGGACACGTGAATTTTCATTTCAGGGGCGGTTTTTCTCAGGTTTTTTTTCACAGGGTCACGGAGTACTCAAAAAAAATGATTCTCGAAAAAAAATTAACCCAATTGGACGAACCCTTTTCTCATTATGCCCAACATACCGTTTCACCCTTTTGGCACCACCCCTCCCTCGGGGGGTGGGGGATTCGATTCTAATGCAACTTTTTTTCATCTCTGAGTGATACCCTTTCGTTTGATACCGCACAGAGCCTCTGGGGCACTCGCAACCCTAAAATCCCGACACTCGCGGGAGGCCCGATTTTGCACTCCCCCACCTTTTTGCCTCCCACGCCCGCAATTCTTGACCGATCGCGACGAGCGTGGTCGCAATCGAAAGCTGATGAAATTTCCGATCTACCATGTATCAAGGTTTTTCCAAATTCGATTTTTTTTTGCAAAAATACAGGCTCTCAAAAAAATCCCACTTCAATTGCTCAGTACTGTAGCAACGACATTTCTGATTATTGCAACAATTATGTGCAGTGATGCTAGTGTAATTTATCAAATTCGGACACTACAAAAAGTCAATAAAAGATTCTCAACTATTTCAGAAATAATTGAATAAATAAATAATATATTAAATAATATAAATATTGCATAAGATTTTATCTCAGTGAACTCTTCTCATAGTTACTTTCTATGTAGTTTACTCGGTCGTTACCCCTTTTGTTTATTCGAAGAGTTGGTTGCTAGTGCACTTGTTCAATTATTTACTTTTCTATTCTCTCGTTTGTTTACGCTTCCGTTAATCGGTGGGGGGCCTGGACTTGGTTTTCCCTCGCCGAGCGTATTAGTTTTCAATTCTGCACGCCAAGTTTTTTTGTTTAGTTTGCTCATTAATAATTTGAGCATGCCAAGTTTTCAGCTTGGCTTGTGTAATTTAGTTTGTTTTTGTAATTTCGAATTTGTAGAATTGGCTTTGAATTTTTGTAGTTTTTTAATTTAAATTTTTAGGATTTTAACATATAACTTGGCTTTCATATTAATTGATTTTAATTTTTTTTTTATATTTTGATATTTGACTATTTTTGCACCTTTTTAAGTTCATGGCGTTCTTTTTTTACTTTTTAAAAGTATTTTGTGATTGGTTTCAGTTCTTTCTGAAACATCGTTTAAAATCGTTGACTCTAATAATATATTATGAACAAAATTCTTCGTCGAATGTTTGTTTTTTTATTTAGTGTCATTAATATTTGTGATGATTGAATATAGCATTTTCCTAGCTGGTTTTTATTATTCATTTACACTAGTTATTTAAACACGCTTGCGTTCTTTTTTATTCTCTTTCTCTCTTTCTCTCTGACAACTCGTTATCCATATAGATTTTTTAAAGATCTTAAACAAAAATATATTTATAAAGAATATTATTAACCCATAATTTTTCAAGCAAAACGAAATTGATTTAAATTTCGAAACATCTGCAATTTTAAGACCCTTAACATACAGAAACAAAATTATCGCCATATTATAAATATTCCATACGTAAAAAAAAACAATAATATTTCTGGAACTCTTTTAAAAATCTGCGATGTATAATTTCGCAGTTCTATCGGTACAAGACAGAAAATATTTACAAACGATTTTTTTTTGGTGAAACTTCGTTAGTTTGTTCAAAATTATTATTTTTAAATAGCTGATGAACCATTTTGAATTATTCAAAAATTATAAATGGAAAAGTAGTGAAATTAAAAAATAGTGATGGCATTATGGAATTGGCAAGGTAGTCCTCTATGTCGTACTCTACGTAGAGGATAAAATTCGATAGAAAGGCTGTCCGAGGCCTTCAGAAACTCTACGGAGAGGCTATCCGAGGATAGGCTTTCAGAAACTCTACGAAAATGCTGACAGAGGCCTTTAGAAACTCTACGTAGAGACTGAAACTCAACAGAGAGGCTGTCAAAGGCCTTCAGAAATTCTTCAGAGAGGCTATCCAAGGTCTTCAGAAACTCTATGAAGATGCTGCCTGAGGCCTTTAGAAACTCTACGTAGAGGCTGAAACTCAACAGAGAGGCTGTCCGAGGCCTTCAGAAACTCTACGGATAGGCTGTTCGAGGTCTTTAGAATCTCTATGTAGAGGCTGAAATTCAACAAAGAGGCTTGTTTGGGGCCTTCAGAAACTCTATGGAGAGGCTGTCTGAGGCCTTCAGAAACTCTACGGATAGGCTGTTCGAGGTCTTTAGAAACTCTACATAGAGGCTGAAATCCAACAAAGAGGCTTGTCCGGGGCCTTCAGGAACTCTGCGGAGAGGCTGTTTGAGGCCTTTCGAAACTCTACGTAGAGGCTGGAACGCACAAAGAGGCTGTCTGAGGCCTTCAGAAATTCTACAAAGAGGCAATCCGAGGCCGTCAGAAACTCTACAAAGAGGGTATCGGAGGCCCTTTGAAACTCTACGTAGAGGCTGAAACTCAACAGAAAGGTTGTCCAAGGCCTTCAGAACCTCTACGTAGAGACTGAATTCCAACAAAGAGGCTCTCTTCACCTCAAAAAAAGTATAATTTTGTTTATAAGGAACAAAAATGATTTCAGAATGGCAGTATCTTGTTTACAATTAATGGTCTTGAACATACTTTGTGTTAGTTCATTTGGAATAATATTCGAAAAAAATGTTCAATTTGAAAAATAAAAATGAAAATGCATTAAAAATTAGATCCTCAAATTTGAAATGTGCAAGTAGCTTCCTCATTTTTCCCGTCGTTTGTCAAGCCTTCTTTACGAAGATCTCCTTAACCATCTTTATGACATGTATATTTATCATGTTCTAAAATAATGATTTGAAAAAAAAATAAATGTAGGAAAAATAACCCCGGAAAGAACAGCCCAATTATCGTGTAATTTCGATCATTTAAGGTTGTTTAGAAGCAAATCACGTTTAATAAGAAAATTCTGAAAATTTGGTATGTTTTTCAATGAAGTATTTAAGAGGGCGTGTAAAAATTTCACGACGATTTGGAAGTTCGTTATCGAATAATTGAGATTAACAAATTAAATAAAATAAAATAGAGTCTTATGCAAACTGATAGAACTTTGCGATAAGTTTTTTTTTGACCTCTTAATTTTTCAATATCCACAATATACTGAAAGCAACGGAAAGAAAACGAAGTTTATTGATGAATATTTTTTTAATTTCTTTAAAAAATTGTTTTTAACAAAACGTTAATTTCTTAATAACGAGCTTCCTAATCGTCGTGAAATTCTTACACGACCTCTTAAGTACCTCATACAAAAACATACCAAATTTTCAGAATTTTCTCATTGTTCGTTATTTTAACCCTTAAGGAGGTTGAAGTAATGATGATAGAATTCTGAAAATTTGGTATGATCTCACATGAAGCATTCAGGAGGTCGTGTAAAAATTTCACTACGATTGAGAAGCTATTTATTGAACAATTAACATTCAAAGGTTTCATAGCTTTTAAACAACCTTAATTACATTTAAGAACTAGTCTTCTTTTCTCTGGAGGGGTTTCGCCCCCTCCGCCCCCAGAAGGGGCTCTGCCCCTTCACCCCGCCGGGGGGCTGCCACCGCCCGGACCCCCCGCTCCCGCGTGCGTCACACGCACCTCCAATCATCGCACAAAAAAACATTTATCATACACGCACACACACACACACACACACACTCGACTTTGCTCCGTGATACACATTTCAATTTATCCGTGTTAAGCGCCTGGCTGATGGTGGGGAGAGAGAGAGAGAGACACCCGTGTATAAGCGACTGTGATGCGCGCGGCGCGCGGTGGCTAGCGGCGCGGCTGGTGGTGGGGAGAGAGAGAGAGAGAGACACCCGTGTATAAGCTTCTGGCGTACGGCGCGCGGCGGCTGATGGTGGGGGGGGGAGAGAGTCAACGCGAGAGAGCGAGGTGTTAAAACTATTTGTCGAAAAATGAAGAAAAATTCATGGCAATATTACGATATCTCGAGATTGCCTGTACCGAAAAATCTGAAAATAGGCACAATATAAAAAGAAAAAATAACATTACATTGGTAAAGAGTCTTTGGATTATTGATTCAATGACGCATTTGTCTGTACGATCGAATTGAAATTCAAATTAACGGTATTTCATGGCATTCTGGAGTATATTAGAGTAGCGGCCGCGTTCACTTTGGTTTTTAAATACTTGGCGTCGAGACGCGACCGCGTCTCTTAATATATGACGGATATCGAACTTTCGGCCTCAGTACATGGCCTATGATTTTTATATGGTTAATATAGAAATTAATATATCTTTTATATATTGGTTATATATCTAATATAAATATGA
Organism: Alloplasta piceator; assembly: GCA_946863875.1. Classification (NCBI taxonomy): domain Eukaryota; kingdom Metazoa; phylum Arthropoda; class Insecta; order Hymenoptera; family Ichneumonidae; genus Alloplasta; species Alloplasta piceator. The sequence goes on along the minus strand of OX333075.1, from coordinate 37,710,948 downwards.
TATGTACGAAGGAAACATCCATGTATGTATACAAAATATATGTCAAGTATGTTATTCTTATATTTCCGATATATGAATTACAAGTTTAATTTATCAAAAACGTAATAAAACATTGGTTCGCAATGGGAAATTAAAATTCGATCATATTAAATCAGGGCCATGGGTAGGTGACTGATTTCATCAATTAAAATTTTCTGCTTTGGCGGGATTTGAACTCACGACCCACCGTCTTGGCGATCTTAGAACGTTGACGCTAACAATTGCGCCAGCGATGATTTGGAATATTTTTGTATTGAAAAGTTCTAACAGTTGCATCGCCTTCAACAATTCGTCGTTCACTATTATCAACCATACTAACGGACAGATTATTGTTCGCACGTTATTATTATAATTATTAGTACCTTTTTCATAACTGAATTCGTGATCTATGACCATCGGAATCTATAGATCTTGATCATCACGAAACCAAAAATACTACTACGCTTATACATAAATCAGGTCCCGACCATCGGTTCCATCGGTTGACATTGATTTCGGAAGATACAAACGCGAACGGCGCGTACATTTATATATGATACATATATATATACCATTTCATATATAACATATAAAATGGATCAAATGGATTTATATCGTGACATATTAAAATATAAAAGAAACATAGATAATATATCTCCACGATATATTTTGCACGTATCTATATGGGACATTTTATGTCAAATCGACCACTTTTGAACCCAACGCCTTTCGATTTGGCTGAAAAATTTTGTCTTTTTTCTACCCCATTAAAAACATTTTTCACAAAATTTTCAAATTTCTTTACCCAACCCAAAAAAAGTTATGAATTATTTTAAAAAAAAGGCTTTTGTTTTTTCAAATAGCTATAGCTTCTTCAAAAGTTGACTAATCGGGACGTTTTTTTCGAAAATTCTAATACAAAAAAAATTTAAGATATTCAAGTCTATGAAATTTTTCACTTTTCCGAGAAAAATCATCGTTTTCTCGGAAGCACATTTTTTATTTTATTTTTTTTTACTAAAAAAAAACTTCGTTCAATACCGGAAAGAATGCCGCCCAAACTAGACCGGGTGGAATTTTCCTTCTATTTTTTTTTTATCGATTAGAATTTTTTTTTTCGCAACTGGGCTTATTTCACAAAACACACCACTCTGTGAATTGTTAAGGATTTATAAAGAACCTCAGAGTTTGAAAAATTGAGAAGAAAAAAAATCAAAAGTTAAAACCCACGCAAAAATTTTGATTTTTTTCAAAAAACGTTAAAGAAGAAATAGAAGACACCTATTTATAATTTTTTTGTATTTTTTTCAAAAACTACATCCAAAAACAAAAAGAATGAAAAACATTGCCATCTGGGCCCATTTTTGACCAAGCCACAGGCTTTCGAAAAAGACATCCAACGCATATCGTTTTGAATCCGCCATTTTTCAATTTTGGCCCGTCTTTGCTTTTTATATTTCTTTTTTGATGGAAAAAAAATTCTCATCATTTATTCTATATTTTTTACGTTTTCTGATGATTTTTTAAAAATCCTAAATTAAATCTGAGAAAATGTTTTAACGGTGTTGACGACGAAACTTATAATCTAGCTTAATGGTTTCTACTAAAGACTTCCTGGTTATATACGATTGATAAACATTTATTTAATACTAATTCAAAAACTATTTTATGTTCCTTTGGCGTTTAAATACTTTACATCCTTTACTTCTATATTCTTCTGAATTTAATTTAATACTTGAATTCTCTATATTTCAAAAGCCTGGTCAAAAATGGGCCTATATGGCAATTTTTTCATTCTTCTTGTTTTTGGATGTAGTTTTTGAAAAAAATACAAAAAAATTGTATGTAGGTGTCTTCTATTTCTTCTTTAACCTTTTTTCAAAAAATAAAAAAAATTTCGTGGATTATCAGTTTCGATTTTTTTTTCTTCTCAATTTTTCAAACTCTGAGGTTCTTTATGAATATTTTACATATTTTGAAATATAAACGGAATACACTGCGACCTCGACCCGAGGAATTGTGCGGTGACCTGCTTTGCATCAGACTTGCAATAATTGCCTGACGAGCCCAAGATACCTAATCCTTGTAAGTGTTCCACACGTATGTATGCACGAACGCACACCCTCTCACGTTTGGGTTGTTAAAGACTTTACCTCCTCGTCCTCGTCAATATTCTGAATAACGCTAAAATAGTCAAATATGGGGATCTATTATGGACTGTATAAAAAAAATGTTTCTACGAAAGTTGTAAGTTTTGACTTGACAAATTTTTTGGTAAAAAAGAAATTATGTTTCCATTTTTGGAAAAAAATATGTCGGCCATCTTAACATTGTCATTTTGAGTTTCGGACAAAAAAAAAATTTGTTAACGTCCTCCTTTGAATCCTAAAAGTTTTATTGTGCACAATTGTTTATCAAAGCAGTATTTTTCGAGATAAATCAGGTGTAAGATTAGGATAAGACACCCTGTATTATGTGTCTGATAGACTATCAAAAAACTATTCCTACAAAAGTTGTTAGTTTTGACTTACCGAATTTTTTAGTGAACAAAAAAATCATGTTTCCATTTAATAAAAACACGTCAGCTATCTTAACTCCGCCATTTCGAATTTTGGACGGATACATTTTTTTTCAACGTCCTCCTTTGGACCTTAAAAGTTTCATTATACTCAATTTTTGATCAGCGCAATATTTTTCGAGATAAATCTGCTGTAAGATTAAAATGGGACACTGCATAATGGATATCGAATTTTTGGCCATTATAGTATGTATATGAATTATATATGAGGTAATCCAGCCCAAGTGTGTAGATCCGCTTCCCTCACCCTCTCGAATTTGTCATTTTTTTATATGATCGCATTGCGTCTAAAATACACCCTCATAACTTTTTCAGATTTTTCCAAACATTCCTTTAGTTCAAAAATTTTTTTGCTCTGAAAAAAACGCTATTTTTTTTAAATCTAAATTTTTTTTGAAAAAACCGTGACAATATATAAAAATTTTCAAGCTATCACCCGTAGTGGGCAGATTTTTTCTGTGTTTTGCGTGATAAATTCAAAAAAAAAACTTTTTTTAGAATGCCATTTTTCAAAAATCTAAAAAAATTCTGAAAAAACCGTGATAGTATATTAAAATTTTCAAGCTATCACCCGTAATAGGCAGATTTTTTTTCTGTGTTTTACAAGCTATTAATGTTCTCAAAATTCCAAAAAATTCTCAAATAGCTTACCTTGAGCAGATACTCAATTTGAGTACCAAAATAATTCAGTATCTGCTGAAAGTGAGCTATTTAAATTTAAATGCTTTGATAGATTATATGCACAGAATTGTTGAAATATTAGGCAGTAATGAAGAATATTAGTGACCTTTGAGATGGGCATATTTATCATAACACATTAATCATTTAATGATTATTAGTCTATTTATAATAAGTAAAAAAAAAAGCTTTAGGTAATAAATCAATGCTCAGATTCTGTTTTTTCACGTTTGAAACGCGCGGGTGATCGCAATATTGACAACGGAGCGCAAGCACACAAAAGAACCGTGTATTTTTTATAAGAGGAATATGGGTCTTGAATTTGGCGTGCTCAGGCAGTTTTTAGTTCCTCTTTTGCTCTGTACCTGGCGTACGCAGGTCTATGCTTTACATGAAAGTGATATGTGCTTGTTTACAGTCATATAGAAATTCTGTCAGTGAGAAAAATAGTCTTTTTTTGTTAATAATATTGTTTTCGTGCAAAAGTTATTCACTTAGTGGTGTCTAATTGGTTAGAAACACTATGGGACATTTGTTCATAATCATATACAGAAATTCTATAAGTTAGAAAAAAATTCGTTCGTAAACTTTTGAGTTCCAAGTGTACACGGACAGAAATAGCAGTTTTTTCGTTAAAAATTGTGTTTTCTTTGCAAAAATTGTAAGCTTGATGGTGTCGGATTGGAATCATACTTCGTGGTACATTTCTTTACAATCATATACAGACATTGTGTGAGTTAGAGAAAAATTCGTCCGTGAACTTCGGAGATCCAAGTGCATATAAATAGAATCAATATTTTTTGGTTAAAATGGTGTTTTTTGCCAAAGTTGCAAACTTAATGGTGTCTGATTGGATTCATACTTCATCAGACATTTGATCACAATCATATACACATATTGTGTGAGTTAGAGAAAAAGTCGTTAATTCCAAGTTTCAACTACATATGGTCATAAAAAGTCTTTTTTGTTTAAAAATTGCGATTTTTTCAGAATCTTCGTTTTGCAGTATCCGTTCGGATTTAAACTCTTTGGTCATAGAGATTACAACCATACGCAACTACCTTCCAAAGGAAATTAAATTCCGTACACGGGTTTCTGAGATCTGGGCCTGGACTGACATCCGACACAGCTGGATAAGCAGGCTATCTGGTTCATACATTGGTTGAACTGGGAACAAAATTTCCAAGCCCGTGGACCAAAAAATAAAATGTATAAAATTGGTAAAATTTTGTTCTAGTGTTATTTCTCAGGATTGCGTGAGTATCATAGCTGCAACGAAATTTTGACAAAAAATCTGAAAAGTAAAATCTTGGAGCTTCAGAAAATCTTTTTGTGACCTCGATACGACCATTTTTCACTCAAATACAGCCTGTCAAAAATCACCGAAAAATTTGGAAACTTTTCTTGCTGCTTTAATTTTTGCGAGTAAGTAGTGTATTTAAGGAAATTTCATCGGAAACATTGGAACCGATAACGAATCATCCAAATGAAAATGTACATATTATATCCTTCTTACAGAAAAATTTCTTGTAGAAAAAATTCTTCTATGCTTTGTTCGGAAAATCCCTCGTACAAGACGTTCCAATACTTTGGACAATTATATTTTTTAAAAAATTCCGTATGAGATGGGTTTGTGTTCCTATGAATGTGTATAATGTGTATGTATATAACGATTCTCGACATTCTCTATACCATGTTGCTCATATGATAGCGATGTATACAGTCTCGGAGCATCTACATGTGACTGTAAATATCGTATTACGTATCTCTCTTTGTATTCACATGTTCGTGCGCACAATCCTATAAACACGTAGTTTGTCGAGTTGAAGCTCGAGAATGTTGGACGGGCCTCTGGTTGGTTTTGTACATGAAGTATGGACGTACTAAACTACTTTACGTTACAAAGGAAAAGTATCACTCGCGAAGCTCGAACGAATGTGTAAGACGAGCGTGATCTCACGAACGACGGGCACTTACGTGCAACGCCAGTAGTGTATAAGTAAGTGCTTCCAACTCAGAAACTAAAATTCGTTATATTAATGATCATAGAGAAAACATATTTATTGTAATGCTCCCCGTATACCGTTTTTCAGGTTTTTACGATTATTTTTCAACCCCCCTCTCCCGTGTGTATATTCGGCTGCGGCCGTCAACAACTATACTCTCCTCTTCCTGTTATCGCAATTCTGCCAAGGCCACGGGAAACTGCAGAAAACCTTCGTCGGTATAGTCGGTTACGTACACCTAATTTCCGCCGGTAGCAATGCGAGCACGCTCAAGCCCGACCATCGTTGGTCGGTTAGGGTACCTCCTCACTTGTGATCTGTGGGCTAGCAACCACACGGTTAAGTGGGCCACCATCCGAACGATGAGAACTGTGCGGGAATCGCGCTCCACCGGAATCGCGCAACGGCCGTCCACCCATCACAATTAGGTGGTGTGGGGATTACAGCCGAAAACACTTGAAAAAATACAACATATTCTTTTAACGGTGTCGTCTGATGGATTCGATTTCGGGTCTGTGACTTGCGAGACCCGAGCTCTAGCCACCAGACCACTGCACTCCCCTATAGGGAAAATATAAAAAAAATAGTATTTTGTGCATCTAGGGCCAGAGATAAGTCTTTTTGTCGAGCGTGAAGTTTGCCGCAACGAGCGAAGCGAGGGCCGCAACCACGCGAGACAAAAGACGAATCTCTGGCCCGCGTTGCACACGATCTTTTTTTTGGAATTTAACCGTTAACAGATGCAGAATTGTGAAAAGAGTCGAAAAGAAATCAATTTCTCCATTTTTAAGAAGATTACCCGATGTTCAGAAACAAAAACGTTGCTCCTTTAATTTTGTTGGAAATTTTGATCAATCAGTCCGAAAGAACTGTACAATGGATCGATCTGCAAATTTGCAAGGTTATTGGGGAAACATTGATCTGTAAAAGTTCCTTAAAACATTAGCCTTCTCATCAATATTAGCAAAGCTGCAGTCGACTTACCAAATCAAGGGAAAAAGTAATTTTTTTGTACTTTTTTCAACTAAATATTGAGGGTAGAAAAAAAATTATTTTCCCAATACTTTTGAAAGGATCTTGTAGGACATTTATTCCAGTTTCCGAATTTGCCTGATTAATTTCTGTACGACCACTGGTTGCTGAGATATCAGTGGTTAAAGACAACAAGATCTTTTTTCATTCAGTCGGATATCTCCGCGAGACGTCAACAAAAAAATAACAAAAGGAAATTGAAGCTGAAGTAACAGGCTACCTGGTTCACGTATTGGCTTAGCTGGAAAAAAATCTTCCAAGCCCGTGGACCAAAAATAAAAAGGTGAGAAGTAAAAAAAAAATTCTTTCGCGCCATTTCTTAAACTTTCGTAAGAACAGTAGTTCCTAAAAACTTTTGACCAAAAGATCTGAAAACAAGAATCTTGGAGCTCCAAAATGCTATTATTATGACCTCAATATGACCATTTTTTCACTGAAATACAGCCTGTTGAAAATCACCGAAAAATTTGGAAATTTTTCTTGCTCCCTTAATTTTTCCGAGTATCGTATTTTTCGTTGAAACTTTTTTCAACTTTTGACGCGTGAGATTTTTTACATTTATAACTCGCAGGACCGTGTAACCACGACGTTTCATGGGGTGCTAGTGTGACGTTGTCGCCACATCGTTTTTCAACAAATTTACGAGGAAATTTCACATTTTGTGAGTATTCACATTTTATGAGATATTTTCAATTCTTTATTATTTTTAGGTATATTAATTCGTTATAACGCATTTTTTTCAAGAACCAGTCCAATTTACGCATGATTGAGAAGGGCCCTACTTACACGCCCTCAAAATACGGCCCCCTGCGAAAGGACTACCTTTAGACAGACGGTCGGAACTGCATATATGATATGGAAGATTTATGGTAATGATCGCATGCTTAATAAGTATAAGATCGGTCAATCTTAGGTCTGTTGCACAGACGATTGGATCTCTTAGAAATTCTAAAAATAATGTGAATGTGAGGTTTTAAGAAATATTTGCAAAAAATTCTTGGGTATCAAGCCCTATATATGTTAACCGAGCAACGTTTCAATGTTATTCCTATAGTTCAAGTACCATTGTAGCAGTCAATCCATAAGAATGTATAATGTTTTGAGCCGATATAAACGTTAATAAGTGAGAGAGAAATTACAAAGAATTTAATGAGGATTGATGGACGAGTCTAGGAATGAAATCTACCATCTACCAATGACATCCACAAATCGCATCAAACGATTTTATGTCGAGTATTACCGGAATTCAACAAGTGATTGTTGGAAAAAATCGTGCAACCAACCGAAGAAACACTGTAACGAAGCTTGGCCCCTCAAAGTCGCAGTGTTGAAGGACTGTTTACCGAACTCAACTGTATGAGGGTTTCACTTAAATTAAGGAACCAAAATGGTTAGTAGGCTTACAAATTTTTAATGAAGCATCTGAAAGGGGCCAATTTTAATCATAAACCAAAGAGAAAGTTGTGGGAAATTTTTAAGGTTCACACTTTGTTTAGGTTAGGGTCTTCAGGGTGAAACGCAGGCTCGTTCCCTCTGTCAAATCTCGGAAAGCAGTGATTTTTACTTTTGAGCATCAATAAAGAGTACCTAAAGGGTTTTAAATTTTGAAACGGCGATATTTAGTATGGTTTAAATAGTTCTAGCGACGTAACTATGTGTGCTCAGCTTTTTAGGAATTTTTTGAAGCTTTGATTACCCGTTAGATTAAATACGTGGTCTGAAGTTCTGAAGTTCTCTATAAAATGAGATTGGCCATTTTTATGTAAACATAACTATTGAAATTGACATTATTGTAGTTCCCACACAGCAAAAATTGATCCTGGGACCATCCCGCGATAGTCCCATTCGTGTCCTGCCAAGATAGTACGTCTTATGAACGTCTATAGGAGGAACCCGTAAGATATTGTTCTACCCGGGATTAATATTGGATGTCTTGAGGATATCCTGTCGCAACCGTAATTAGACAATCCCAACGCACTCTTTTATAGACGTCTGTGGGAGATAGTGGTAAGACATTGGTGTACTCGAGATTAATATAGGATGTCTTGAGAATATACTGTCACAACCGTGTTTAGACGATCCCAGTGCACTCTCTTATAGATGTCTCTGGGAGGTACCGGTAGGACATTGTTCTACCCGAGATTAATATGGGATGTTTTGTGGATATTCTGCCGTCACTGTGTGTAGACGATCGTACCGCACTGTCTTGTAAATGTCTGTGGGAGGTACTAGTAGGACATTGGTCTAATCGAGAGTAATATAGGATATCTTGAGGATATCCCGTCACAACCGTAATTAAACGATCCCAATGCACTCTCTTATAGACGTCTGTGAGAAGTACTAGTAGGGCATTGTTCTACCCGAGATTAATATAGGATGTCTTGAGGATATCCTATCGTAACCGTGCTTTGACGATCCCAGCGTTTTCTCTTAGAGATGTATCTGGCAGGTTTCGGTAAGACATTATTCTACGCAAGATTAATATAGGATGTCTTGAGGATATCCTGTCGTAACCGTGTTTTGACGATCCCAGCGCACTCTCTTAGAGATGTCTTTGGGAGGTACCGGTAAGACATTGTTCTACGCGAGATTAATATGGGATGTCTTGAGGATATCCTGCCGTAACCATGTGTAGACGATCCCAGCGGGCTCTCTTAGAGATGTCTGTAGGAGGTCAGCCATTGTTAGTTCCAGACTCACCACGAGATAGCAAACGCTCTCACATACGGATCATGCAAATAGAATGCTTATTAAGTCGAGCGTGAACACGGACATTTGACACCGAAAGGAGTCAGACCTCAAAAGAGGCCAACAAGGAGTTCTTGCTGTCTCCCTCTGTGCTGTACCCATTTTATTGAAATTCAATTAATTAATTGAAATTAATTAATATCAAATCGAATCAAACATAATTACCCACTGCTGTGTTGGCAGTCCAATATACATCCCGAAGATATCCCAAAGACATCTCGGGATCGTAGTGAGACCATCCTATTGCGGTAATCACTGCAGACATTTCAGAGCCCATGGGAATCCCATAGGACCATCCCATTACCATCACGGGACAATTGACGTGATGTCCGAAAGACGTACTTGGGACGCATTATTGCTGTGTCTGATAATTCTGGAATATCTAGGTGACATCTTTAAGAAGGCTCAATAATATCTTATCGATATCTCTACTCTGCTGTGTTTTCAGTCCAAGAGACGTCTCGAAGATATCCCGGGACGGCAATGGGATGTTCCCTTTCCGGTAATCACTGTGGACAATTTCGGACACTTTAGAGCCCATGGGAATCCCACGGAACCATCCCATTACCATCATGGGATAATTGGCGTGATGTCCGAAAGACGTACTTGGGACGTATTATTGTTGTGTGAGTTAGCATCGATGTCTTATTCAAAGTATTTGTCAACGACTTGTTGTTGACTGGCCCATCTTGACAACATGTATGATTTGTAGAAAAAACTGAATTAAAAACCGTCTATTGCAACATGAACCGTGCAAAAAATCATCGAGGGAAAATGTCCATTTAGAAATCATTGAGTTGAGAGAGGTATTCTGTACTCATGACAACGGATTGAGTTTTATAAATGTTCAAGGCAATGTGAAAGGGACGGATGCAAACTTGGACGATGGTCGCGTGCAGTAGGAACCGTTGAGATTTTTGGCCATGCGCAAATAAGCACATTACCGAATCTCAAAATGATTTAAGAGATTCTTGCGGTATTGTGCCTCATAAGTCGACATGTAGTACGCCGAGAATACAAAAACGTTGACTCTGTTGATAGAACTCACGGCAAGAAACTTTTTCCGCTAAGGTGCCGCGGGTGGCCCATTAGAATGTTCATACAATGTTGAAGTAAGGGTGAAAATGTTATGAAAATTATGTTAAAATAATATATATGGTTTATGCTTTAATTAAATGTAATTATTGGAATATCGCACTAAAACTTAATATACTTAATGTATATAGTTATAAAGTTTTTAAGAGAAAGTACAAAACTCTGCAAATTGATAATTAGCACATTGCTTCCTCATCTTTTGGCATATTCCATAGAGCTTCCGTTATCAGGGACCGGGAATATCCAGGATCTCCATGATTTTCCATAAAGAAAATTTGTGAACTATGAAGAATAACGCAGGAGTCATTGGCATATTTTGAATTTGCCGTTTTTTTTCCATCTAGTCATAAATGACAAAAAATCAGGAAATTATACTATTGAACTATTATTATTACTATAATCCGGATGCGTGGTACATTAATCACACGATAACTGAATAATTTTGTTATGCTCCATATTCTGTCACGGTCACTAACTAGATAAACGTCCATAAGGAACTGCTCAAAATATCAACTTCTCTAAATTGGAACTTGTTCAATTGTCATATCAAAAACGGAACGGGCGCTATCGGTAAAACCAGACGGATTGACATTGCCTGGAGACAGGAAAAGTATGTAGGTACTTCTAATAGAAATTTAATGGCGAAACTATTAAAATTAATTAATTTACCTATTGAATTTTGGATTTTTATATTTTCCAATGCACAAAACGGAAAACTAGACATTTTATGTTCTACATGTCGAGTAGTGAACTCGGAAAGTTCAGGAGAGACTAACTGGCATCTTAATTTTGCGGAGCGTGATAGAATGATCCTTTTGGCAGTACCGTGTCAAGAATTTTAAAATTTATGTGTCATGTTAAGAATTTTAAAACATCGAAATCGAAGCTTCTTTTTATTTGCTCCCATAACGCAACGTATTAACCGTGAGCGTGAGGCTTAAAATTATGAATTTCTTCCGAATCAATATTCTGGCGCAATGATAAGAGATCAGTTTCAGCTCCAAAGTAAACAAAGTAAACACAACGAAATTTTCCCGACTACTTGGTCGATCATCTCTGCCGAGATGAGTGATCTCGATGAAGTTACACAATAACTTCGATATAAACCTTTCACTCGATGTAACAGGAGATGGATCTTGCACTGAGAAAAAAAGTCGTTGAAACAAGTACATCGGTTAGTTGATATATAAGTCGATTGATTTAACTAAAATTTGGTTACACTAGATGAGGATTAGTCCGTTCTTGGAAATATTGATATTTTTTTTATTTGAATCAACTGAATCAGTACAATCAATTTTTTGTTCAACGGACTGGAAATATTTGTTTGTTTCTACTTGATTCAAATATATTTTCATTATGTATTTATTTGAATACGATTTACCAAAGTATCTAAACAATTTTGTTGAAAATAACAAATATTTTTTGTATCCAATCGGATTGAAATATTTAAGAAAAGAAAAATTTTGTTTAAATGAATGTATATACTTTAGTCAACATTTTCTTTAAAGTAACAAATAATTTGGATAGATGGATTCTTTTGTTATGTGATTCAACTAAACTGCATCGATCGCGGACTATAGATCAATTGGTGATGTCAATGCCTAAGAAAATCATTTGACAATTTGATTTGGTCGGTACAACTATTATGATTTTGTTATCCATAAGGCTAAAATCGGTTGCTTTTCACACTACATTTACACTCAGCAAAGTGGATAGTCAAATCAAATAAATAAAATCAGTTGACTCCGAATTGGTTGACTCCGTTATTCAACCCTGGTATAGTTTGAGTAATGGAATATTTATAAGAGTTGACAAAATAAGTGATTCGCTATACTAATATAAACAGTTGACTCCATACAGTTGATTCAAGTTGTCATACAGTTCATTTAAGCTGCCATGCATTGTCGGAACTGGATAAAAATGGTGACGTGACTGATGTATTGTTGAAACAACTAAAGTAGATATGTTGCGATAACTGAATGACATTTTTTGTTACAATCCAATTCTGCATCGCTTCGACCCACGTGAATAGTTCAGAGAACTGAATAATCTATTGGATAGCCTGTAAAATGGGTTTGTTTTTCTTAAGTTGATTCAACTGAACCATTGTTAGATGAACGATAAATGTGCATCAACCTAACTTTCATATTTAGTTAATCAAATCATCGGTTACATTCAAGTTTCTCAATAATCGTAACAAATTCATCCGTTGAATTCGATAAAGTTTATATTGTACGGATAACATCAGAGGTTAAGCGAATGAGGAAAATTATATTCGTTTAACTTAAAACACAGGTTCCACACTGAGAAAAAAATGTTTGCACGAACTACATTGGCGGTCGAATACGTTCAAATGAATATTTTGTTGGTACAATTTAACATTTTTTGCCTGAATAATCTTTTGGTCAGCCGAAGCGCAGAATTATTCAAGAAACTAATTATATAGTTAGACCAAATAAATGTTTAGCTGAACGTATTTGACCGCCGATTCAGTCCATTCAAACATTTTTTTCTCAGCGCGTCTTCAGTACCAGATTATCGATCGGAATCATTTTCATTAAACTATTTCTGTTATAATATAGAACGTTCGAATACTTAAGGCCGAGATGCTGCGGCGTCTCTTGAAATGTCACATATCAATTATTAACTGAGAAAAATTCTTTTTGAATAAACTTATCGTTAGTCGCATACGCACGACCAAATATTTATTTGGTCTAACTAAATAATTAGTTTCTTGAATAATTCTGCGCTTCGGTTGACCAAAATATTATTTAGACAAAAAAATGTTGAATTGTACAACTGAATATTTAGTCGTGCGTATGCAAATAACGATTTAGTTCATTCTATTTTTTTTTTCTCAGTGTATGTTTGCTTCCTCCCGAGTATTTATTAACAAACAATAAACATCGTAAAATTGCGTGCACTCGGCCATTCTAAGATTTTATCTTATGTATTTTTTCTATGTACGATTGGAATTAGCGAGCAGATTGTTCACATGAAAAAAGGTATTCATAACCAAAATAAATTTTCCCTTGCCGGAAAAAATTCGAATCTTCGTAACCCCTTAACGTTGTTCAAGTGCATAGAAGTAGTCGATAGCGTAATAGGTAGCGTGTCAGGTAGTTAGGTACGGTAGGTAGGATGGTAGGTAGGGTCGAGGGTTCGATTCCTGGTCGGACAGAGAACTTAGATCGGAGAATTGGCGCAAATTTTTCGTTTTCTTCTATATACACTACGATCTCGATTTATGCAGCTTTGACATAAGCAAGAGTCCCCACTATGCGGCGGATATCGATCGACGTGGCACATGGTGTGAGAGCGCCGGTGTGAGAGCGGACACGGCTCCCGACTGGTGTGAGATGCGCGTGGACTCACGGGCGACATTTGCGCAGCTTCGATTTATGCAAGTGTCTAGCGGTGCCAGTCCCGCCGCTCTTGCTTAAGGGCAGGCTAAACACCCTCCCCCCCGCCTTTCCGCTCTTGTGAGTGCGAGAGAGAGCGCCTATAGGGGTCGTGTGAGAGCGAGAGAGAGGGTCTTTAGCCTGCCCTTAAGTTGAGATCGTAGTGTATCTCTTTTTAGGGCCGGTAAACAAGGCATATTAAGTTATTTTGCAAGAGCTATATATTTTTCATAACATGTTTAACAACAATTGATTAACACGCATTTTATGGAGTCAATCATTTTTCCCGTTGATTGGACTAATTACCGGTTAGATAAAACTCTATTTCAGTTCATGCAAAAATAGCATTCTATTGAACCAACAATTTTATGTATTGAATAGACTAATTGCCGATTAGATGCAACTCGATTTCCGTCAACTCAAAAAAGCATATAGTTCGATAAGCCGTACATAAAACTTGGTTGACATAAACTTTTTGTGTATCAAACATATATTTTGTCGTTTATACCTTATCTTTACTGAAAGACTACAGATCTTTGATTAACAAAGACAAAATGTTGGTCAAGAATCGTTTTTGTTACGGATATCTTAACAGTGACGTACTCGATACAACAAAATTTTTATTCGTTAGGATACATGGGTTCTTGTTTATTTTCGTAATTTTTTGTTCGAATAGTATATTATTTTGTGAATTTTATTTTAGGTGTTGAGCTATAACAAATTACATATTAATTGAAGATATAATTATTTTTAGACTAACAAAATATTACGTTCAAAGTTTTCCAATATGTTTATGCAACACTCAATTTTGTTGATCCAAATTACGATTTAGTTCTGTACTCAACTAAATATTTAGTTGACTGTAAAAATATTTAGTCTTGCGTATTCGACTAAATAATTTGGTAGCCTCAAACGAATTTCGAGCTTTTCAACTACATTTTTTTCTCAGTGTAGGTTTCTCAGCTTGGAACTCGATATTCAATTTTTCGAAAATATCCCAAACATAGGACAAAAATGTTATAAATACTTTGAATATTGGTGATTTCAGCTGACCCAAAATCGTCTGAGTCGAATTTAGATTCACCTCAAAGCATTCATTGCTGAAAAAAAGAATCAGTGCTTCCCAGTATTCAAGTATGCGATCTACTGCATCCTATGATGCGATAATACGTTATAGAAAATAGAAAATATTATTTAACACGACGTAGAAAGCCGTAGTGTCTGTAAGGGATGTTACCGTCGAGAGGCATGAAAAATGTATGAACTTTGGCAGTTTTTTTCATATAAAAGAAATACTTTTCGAACTGGATTTTAACGTATTTTATTGTTCTATCAATAGAGAATAAATTCTGTTTTTTTTAAATCCAAAATGGTGACTCTAGCTTCCGTCAAATACAGCCGTGCACAGCGTGTTTTGGTCTGCGCAGGGTGCTCCACAACTCTGCCAGTTCATCCGAAACAAAAACAGGTTGAAAATTATTAAACTAGATTAAATTCGGGGGGCCTTATCGATTTTCGTTTTCAAAAAAACCTCTGAATACCAAAATGCCAACCTTTGAAAAAAACCCAATTTTTTCCGTATTTTTTTTTTCTTTTTTTTTATTCAACGGACGAAAAAACGATTCTTAAATCAATTTTTGATAAAAATTGCTTCCTCATGGCCCGCAAATTAAATTTCCTTTCAATTGTGCAGAGTGAATCGGTTCATTGGTTGAAACTGTAAAGCGTTTCGCGCGCTAAAAGATGTTATTCCCAGAAAAGCGCATTTCAGTTTGAAAAATTATAAAAAATCTTTGACAATTTACTTGAGATATGAAAATATCCTTTTACCCACGTATTCTAAACACTTTAAGAATGCAAATAATTTTAAAAAAATCGAATATTTCATTGTCATGAACGGTAACCACCCCTCAAGCGATAAGAAAAACTATTAATCAGATTTCTCTGAGACAGTTGACTCTCCGATACAGATTCTCTTTCTACAAATCTAAAATTCACGAGTGCATGAATAATTCGAGTTTTCATGTGTCCAATACTGTAATTATGTGTAAAAATAGGCTATGCACGTTTGACATGAGTGCTAAAGAGCTATCTTCCTCGCATATATAGGTCACGTGGCATTCTTATAATTTCAGTATTTCTCCTTCACGAAGTCTTTGCAGTGGAGCACAGTACAGTTCGACCATGCGTTCAGTTGAGCCGTGGAAACTTGGTCGCTAAGGGTACCCTCACATGGCGGATACTTTTCGTATTACGTAACTTCGTAATCATTCGGTCGATCGGATTATTTACATACACATTTGCGTGTAGTGAATCGGACCATTGAACTCAAGGTATAACTGGAACACTCGCTGCCGTGGTGGGGGTAGCGATTTTGCGATCCGACAGAGATAGCTTAGCGGGGTATTTCTGTCCTTCTTTGTACAGTCGAGTGAGAAAGTTTAAGTCATATGACTACCTCATTATACACAGTAAACTGTTTAGCCAGACTAAAATTTTCGCCTGGCGGTATATGGTGCAATATGGTGCAAGAGAGACAAGTATGATCGCTAAGCTATCTTCCTCGGCACGTCCCCCATCACGGCAACGAGCATTCCAGTTATACCTTGAATTCAGTGAATCGGTCGATCCAATTAATTGCACAAATTACGCGATACGTAAAGTACGCGCTATATAAGGGCACCTTGAGAGTTTTGCAAGAGAGGAAGTGCTCGGATGGGTCGTTCCCTTCTTTTCCCTCTCGCACTCAAGCTGAACCTCAACTGAACCCCGATGGCATAAAAACGTTTTGAATTAACAAATGGCGTACCATCGTAGTACATTTCATAAAAAAAAGTATTGAATTCACGATACAGTAGAGGCTCAGATAACTTGACTCAACGGGACTGCAAACCTTCACATAACGTAACTTTCCCTCATTCCCCCACTCCCGTGTCTAAGCGCATGCGCACTACGGTTGTTAGCAATACGCTCGTATGCTCGTCGATGTTTCGCGGTCAGTCGAAGGTTAGAAGTAAGGAGAAACGGTCGAAGGAGAAGTTAAGATATGTGAATGTGTTGCCATGGTAACGAGTTAAGCTATGCGAGTGGTTAAGTTATGCGGAGTTAAGTTATGTGAGCGACTACTGTAATTGTATCGAGTTTTCAACACTGTACTCGACCTGAGGAAGAGCCTCAACTCATAGGCGTTGAGAGGTTGAGTCGAAGCGACAGCAACGTCATGGGTACTATGATAATAGCTCGAAGTAGAGTCTCAAACTTTGGCCAGTTCCTCTTCTTTCCTCCATCTTCTCGCCCAATATAGGCCGATGAACTAAGATCATATGGGTTCCAGACTTAGGAAGGTTAAATTTTTTTATTGAGAATGTTGGTAGACGGGTAACGGGCACCCGAGGGGGGGGGGTGGCACGATAACGGTAACGAGACGACGACGCGTTGTCTGTCGCGCACGAGACCCGCATCGTGGGATCAGTAATGTCTCAAGCAGAGTGAGTGAGAGTGAGTGAGAGAGAGAAGTGCGTGTGTGTGTTTGTGTGTGTGTGTGTGTGTGTGTGTGTGCGTGCGTGCGTGTGTGTGTGCGTGCGTGTGTGTGTGTGTGTGTGTGTGTGTGTGCGTGCGTGCGTGCGTGCGTGCGTGCGTGCGTGCGTGTGTGTGTGTGTGTGTGTGTGTGTGTGTGTGTGTGTGTGTGTGTATGTGTGTGTGTGTGTGTGTGTGTGTGAGAGGGAGAGAGAGAGAGAGAAAGGGGGGGGGGTCAAAGAGGCCTGGAGCGGACATTTTCTTCTTCTTTGGAAAAGAAAAAAATCAACGATTTTTTATCAATAAAATATAATCTATTATTTGTATTCCTCATTCAACATAGACGATTTACCTATTCCAGAATAAAAATGTCACCCTCGAAATTCATCAAACAAGACAAATAATTATCAAAGCTGAACAGAAAGCAGTTAATTCGTTAACCATTAATTAACGAAGTTAATATATTGCTCAACTATTCAACATTCAAGTTAAATTAAAAAATTATTAACGGTCTTCTTAACTTTCGTTAAATTGAACTTCCGTTAACTGTATTCCGTTACATTGATTATTGACATGATCTTGTTTGTTTGAATTGCGTGCGAATGAAAAAAATAGTGTTAGCACTAGTGGGAGTAGCAATAATGAAGAAGAAGATAATTGTTTCAGCACTGTTACTCAGTCTGAAGAGAGTTCTAAAGGCTACAAATTTCTGAAAAACAAAACCCAGAATTTGACAAGAATTTGGCTGGATTCAAAATCAAAAGACTCTATTTCAGATGCTGCCTTTTTAGGTGAACCAGTTTAAATAAATTTATTTAATAGATATAACACTGCTATTCCATCTAGTGCTGCAGTAGAACGTCTTCTTTCTACAAGAAAAAATATTTCACGGACTTAATGATCGTCGCTTACGGATGATAATTTTAATACACTGGACTGTCACGATAATGAATGAAGGAGGGCGGGGTTCGTGTTCATTGCAGTGAGAGGCATACCTATAGATATGGTGCTTAGACCTTGACACATTTGGAACAGAGCCATATGTGAAATTTTGCTGGGCTCTAATTGATATAATGTAAGCCCCACACATAAAATGCGCCTCATACAATGTAAACAATACACGTACGCTTCTGAGTTTTTCTTGGAACGGAACGTGTCAAGCCCCGGCTTCAAGATTCGTTAATTAGACTGGGTGTACATATGTATCGTGAAAGTCTAGTGCATGCTAGAATTTATTAAGGGAAAAGCGTTAACAAAAAGTTACCGCTTTAACGATTATCGAAGTTAACTTTTTGAGTAGCGAATTAACGATTAACTAAGTTTACTTTTGAATTAACTTTGCCCACTTTTTATAATGATCAAGAATGATGAATTTAGAAAAAAATTTCACAAAAAACAGCTGTTTAAAAAAATACTTTGGGACGTATATCTTTGTAATCGATATCCTTCTCATTTACTATATGCATTCTAAGATGATAAGAATGCTGATGACTTTTTAATTATAAACAATAATAATAATATGATCAGCAAAATTGGTAGCGGTCTTTCAGGTGATTTTGTGCGCTGATTTGGTGAGCCCTAGCTGTTGTCTATTGCAGCACGCTGCAGGGTAAACGCTGATCATGAGAGCATTCGGACTCTTGTCGAGCATTTTTTTCTCCCATTGATATCAGAATTTTTTTGGCAGAAGCTGTCGGGTTCTCGATAAGCGGCTGTCCGAGTTCCACGGCTTTCATGAGGAAGCGCACGCACGCGTGTATATATTCATCGTATTTTACAATTATATATATGGGGTGTTCCATTATACATTGATGTCTGGCTGAACGTCACCATTTTCCATTCGATTTATAATACATTTTTTGTTAATCTGCAGTGTCACGAATTTTGGTATTAAAATTTTGTATGCTCCACTTTTTTATGAAGTTTGGAAAAATGCTACCTTATTTATCGTCAAAAGTTGAAAAATTTTTCATACTTCCTCTTGTTGGATAAACCATTCATATGTAATAAAAAGAAAGAGCATGACCAAGATAATGATGCTTGGTTAACCTTTATAAACTTTTTTTTTCTTAAGTAAGATATTTGTAATGTGAAAAGAACAAAATGGCATGGACCTAGAAAAAATTAAGTTCCATACTTTAATATCGTGAAAGACGCAAGTCCAAGATAAAAATAACGTTGTGGTTTCAACCTCACAGGGCTACATTACGGCTTAATTCTTCCAGATTTTTTTTTTTGCATCTTTTAATTGATGAGTTATTTTAAAGTATTGGAATTTGAGTACGGTCAAAATTCTTTTGAAAAATTAATTCTCTGTACTGATTAGGTTAAGCGATATTAAAAATTAACAGCTGAGTCGGGCTCGCACAATTAGGGTTCCGTACCAATACTATAAAACACCTATTTTTATTAAACATATTATAAAATATTCACATGTTATGGAGACCTAACATCATGTCAAATACCAAATTCCTACTTTAAGATATGAAACACTAAAAACATGGTGAATTGAATAAAAATAAATGATCATGAGGGCGGGGGTCGATCGATTCCATACGAATGCTTAATGCACACGTGCATCGCTCGCTAGAAGTGTCTTGCTATCTGCATCTCCGTGTTTTTCTCAGTACCTCCGTTATCTGTGCATATTGTGCGCAATCAGTAAGCACGAGCACCACGTTTTGCGCAATAAGTCGAACATTGGCATGATAAAATGGAATGCCGGACAAAATATTGTGCATTTGTAACAATAAAAAGATTGATCGCATTGAGTTCTCGCTTTTATTCTGCGTATCATTATTTTTTATTCGCTTCCTCCTCAAGTTTCTGTTAACAGTTGAAATTGTATTGAGAAACTTGAAATTTCATAATTTCATTAAATATGAAAATACCTCGACACATTATTAAATTACTTTTATTACAAGATAGTTACGCACCCTCGTAAATGTAATATCAGTAGCGGGAGTTTATTAATTTTATTTCAGCAAGTTGACACAAAAAAAAAAAACGGTTGTCACTTAAAATGCCGATATGAATTTAATAGGGATACCAATTCGATAGCCTTAAAGATTTTTTAGAGTTGTATGCAACTTTTTCTTCTACCCCGAAAATTCAGAACGATTTTTTACACCAATGTTAAACGAACGAATCAACGAATGAATCAATTTTATTAGAATTCAATAAAAATCTTTGCATTGTATAATGTACCAATATTGTAGAGTTCTTAAAGTTGGATTCTTTCGTGAGGAAACAAATTATTGTACTATCAATAGTCGAAATTGTCTTCTTTGCACTTTGTACAGTAAAAAATGTTTGAGAGTCTGCAGTAATTTTTCCGTCAGACGGACGAAACGAAAATATAGTGAGTGAGATGTTTCTTTGAATTTGAGGAAAAATCGCCGGTTTAGTGTCACATCTGGCGTAAAGCTTCAAGAGGTTTGCAAAAGGTTGCCCACATATGAGACATTTTTCACGAAACAGTCACTTTTTTTTCATCTTCTCAAATATTTCTTGTATTTTGTCAGATTTTGTGCTAGTTTGATTACTGTCGGTGAATAATTCTGGATTTCCAAACCCAGGCGCTGACACGGGAGTCAGGTTGTTTTTTCTACGAGATATAAATATATTCTTATAGTATATTGTAAAAAGTATAGGCCATATGAAATAATGTTGAATCACAAAATAATTATTTCTTGTGCGCTTTTGTAATGTAATTGCGCTCTGAAATTTAGTGACGTTGTAATCAAATTTTGTATTGTCCAATGATACCCCTCTTCGAGTTAGTTTTAGAGAATCTTTAGGTATATATGTATATATATATCGGTAGACTGTAGCAAGAAAGTCCCTGAAATATTTCTGTGGCTAACCAGCAGAACGGGTTAAGTTCATTTTTTCGAAAAAAAATTTCGATTATTTTGAAATCCGGTACGCTCTTTGAAACTTAGTCGTTTTTCGACTTTTTTCATGTATAATTTTTTTTTATTAATTTGACCCGCTTTCGTGGAACTAAATTTCAGATATTACCAATGAATATAACGTAATTAACGTCTTTCGGAATACAAATTTTAAACTCCATTAAATTTTTCGATTTCGGTACTGAAAACTGCTCAGAGCCCATATACTAATCCAGGAGCCTGCAACCATAAGGGGTTTAAGGACAAAAGGCTACCCGGGTAATGGAGTATTAAGACATTAAGATTAATAATCATTTGAAATATATTTAGATTTGAATTTTACGCAGTTTTAACGATATACGTTTTCACTCTTGTAAGGTATAAGGAAAAAAACGACGTACTATCGACTGAAGTAAAATTAAAAAATATCTATTTTATGTTAATAAATAATACAAATTTCAATATTGAGAAATAATAAATTTGCTTGTTGCAAACTCGATCTATTCAATCGTTGTATAATTTAATCGTTGTTATCAGCTCAGGAATTCATGATACTTCGTGACAAACTTCCGTATTAAAAGGAAATGAACTTATAAAAAAAAATTTCCACAACTTTTTGAAATGAGAAGTTGAAAGAAAATCCTAAATGATCATTGTATCTAAGGGAATCTAATGGAAAAATCATCAACGAAATTAAAGAACTTGAAGGTTACACATAATTGAAATGACGAAAAATTTTGTGTGTTTTTATTTTGCTCCGCCATTTTATAGATACTATATGTTATAACATACAGTATTACACATATGTAATATATTGAAGAGTATATCATAATATTTAGTGAATTTAACTGAATATATTTGGGTCATTCCATGTTAAATCGACCAATAGTTGGAATCGACCCCTTTTAATTTCTATGAAATTTAGTCAGAGGTTTTTGTTTATCATTAAACGAAGGTTTGCCAAAGGAAAAAAATTGACAATTTTTTTTCGGAAGTTATGCAAAATTCAAAATCTCACCATTTTTTCAACTTTGCAACTTTATTTTTTAAATATCTCGAAAACTATTATGGTTGGGAAACTCGTTCTAGGTTCGTCTTGAACTCTTAAAGAGTATACTTGGGGCTATGAAAGAAAAATTTTCGAATTTTTTTTTTTTTTAAATATGAATTTTTGAAATATGATAATTTTTTTTTACCTCCAAGTTAAGTAAAGTTGACCATGTATATTACTTATAAATGTATATTAAGTTTACGCTTACAACTCTTTACCAAATAATAAAAAACGCAAATTAAAATTATGTTTCTGTTCTTACATTCTTATGTCATTAATTGAAATTCTAACTACATTACAAAACTACATGATTGCTCAACATTACGTTACTGAGAGGTACAAAACAATTATTTTTACAAAAATTCAAAAATTCATATTTAAAAAAAAAAAACATTATCCTGAAAATGTCAGGATCTTTTAAGATCAGTACAAGGTATTTGTAGAAAAAAAATGATACCAAAAGATTAATGATGATCGTGGATTTGCACGATTTAAAAAAATTCAAAATTCTCCTAATTCATCATTTTTCAAAATTTTTTTTCCGAATATTTTTTTTTCGTAGCCCCAAGCATAATGTTTAAGATGTTTTGATGTTTTTTGTGTATATATGTATGTAATATGTGTAGTGGACAACTGTATATATATATATATATTTGTTACGGTCAATGCACTTCATGAATTATATGATGGACGTGGATGGGGGAGGGGAGGAATGAGTAAAGTACTTCTACAATGTTCGATATACAATGTCGAATTCTTATGCGAGTGACGGATTTAAAAAAGTCGAGTATTTAATTATCAGCATTTAGGCGATTTGCGTTTGCAAGAAGAACATGAAATAAATTTCCATTTCGGTATTTTTTTTTCTTTAAATTACTCATGAAATGTGATGTTTTGTACGCAACAGTGAATTTCAACACCAAAATAAATTTTTCCATTTAACAGTCGAAAAAAATTTCATGATGTTAGAGTATATGTTTTTGTTTCTTGCATGGAAATGAATCTTTTTGATCTGATAGTTCCACCAAAATTTTGATATATTACAACCCTCCAGAAGTAAATGGAATATGTAGAATGTTCACTTCCGGTTTGCCATGTGGTCGAATTACATACAGGAATACAAAAATGATTGGTAGCGAGAAAAAATTCCAAATATTTCATGAAACTTTTCATTTCGGAAGGGAGGGGCCTCAAGCATAAATTTCTAATAAATCACTCTCACCCTTGGTTTCGCAAACATCGCACAAGACCATCTTCGGTCGCGCGAGATATTTATCCACCCCCCCCCCCCCCCCACACACGCACGTTTAAATCCACATTTGGGCAGAGACAGTTTTCAAATTATCCAAATTAACAAAATTGTCCACTGCTGCAATGGGTGGAGTTTTTGTTCTATGATCGTAAAAATCCCAGGATCGAAGAGTGAACTGTAATTTTGAAAAAATTTTCCGATGCCGGCACGTCGCGTCACGAATACTGCCACTCGGTGATGTTTCACGAAAGTGCTAACGGTTTGACAGCTAAGCCACTACTGTGCTTGGTATCTACAGTGATTCTACACAGCTCAACAGGAGCGCATATGGGGGGCATTCGAAGAGGGGTCAAGAAGGGTAGCTTCATTGTAGAAGCCAGACGAGGACACCGTCAATGGCGGCGGAGTAGGGACAGAAAAAGGGAGCCCCAGATCAATATTAGGGCGTAGACTCAAGGGCAAAAGGATATGACCCAGCGCAGCTACCCCGTTTCTATTGGGTTTTCGGTTACTCCGAAATATACCTATAACGAGAATGACACCGGATATTGGATACGTTTTATTTATGAATTAGAAGTACTTAAACGGAATGTAGGACACGTTTAAAAAAAAAAATAAAAGAATTCCAGATTAGAAATTTTTTTCGTTAAGACATCTTATTAATTTTGAAGAGGTGGCAATAAAATTTTCATTCGTTCGAGTCGATTATCAAGTTTAGAATGATTTTCAAATACTGGATTATATTCAGGATGATTCTACGCTATGAGGTCTTTTCTAATTAACATTTTTTTAAATTAATATATATATGAGGCATTCCACGCTATTTCGATCAAAGTCTTGCCTTGATGATTTCGATTTTTCTCTAAATTTTGTATAAAACAAACGCATTGAAAAAAAAGTTTCAGAACTTTTTGGTAACGCGTTTCTTGGATTTTTTTTGAAGGGACCTCTATGTAAAATCTGAAAAAATTCAGAATAATCTAATAAAATAGAACAAAATTTTTGGGCTCTATTCCAAAATGGAGATTTTAATACTCTATGAGTAAAATTCAAAAAATTGCAAAAAAATTTTTTTTTGCATTTTACTCATAAAGTATTAACATCTCAATTTTGGAACAAAGCCCAAAAATTTTGTTATATTTCATCAGATTATTATGCATTTTTTCAGAATTTACAAAGTAGTCCCTTTTTTCAAAAAAACAAACTAAAAAACGTGTGACCAAAAAATTCTGAAAAAATTTGAGAATTTTTTTTTCCATGTGTTTTATTATGTAAAAAATTTAAAGAAAATCGAAATCATTAAGTCAAGATTTTGATCGAAACAGCGTGGAATGCCTCATATGTATATGTGTTTCAGTCCATCAGTTTTTTTTCAAATTTCTGCACCATGATTATTATTACTAGGACTAAAAACGACAGGTAGAAAAAGAAGTCGACATTGTGAATTGGATAAAACAGATATAACGCCCAGAGATCGGCAGTAATAATATTTACAAGCGCATTTTCGGTAAATATTATCAATTTTTTGGAAATTGATAATTTTCGGTGTCCAGGTCTACCGCTGCGTATTTCTCGGCGTCCAGGTCAACCGCTACGTAGTTTTCGGTGTCCAGGTCGACAGCTTCGTAATTGTCGGTGTCTAGGTCGACAGCCTCGTAGTTGTCGATGTCCAGGTCGACCGCTACGTAATTTTCGGTGTCCAGGTCGACCGCTGCATAGTTGTCGGCGTCCAGGTCGACCGCTACGTAGTTTTCAGTGTCCAGGTCGACAGCTTCGTAGTTGTCGGTGTCCAGGTTGACCGCTGCGTAGTTTTCGGTGTCCAGGTCGACTGCTTCGTGATTTTCGGTGTCCAGATCGACCGCTGCGTATTTGTCGGTGTACAGGTCAACCGCTACGTAGTTTTCGGTGTCCAGGCTGACAGCTTCGTAGTTGTCGGTGTCCAGGTCGACCGCTGCGTATTGTGGGGTGTCCAGGTCGACCGCTGCATAGTTTTCGGCGTCCAAGTCAACCGCTACGTAGTTTTCGGTGTCCAGGTCGACAGCTTCATAGTTGTCGGTGCCCAGGTCAACAGCTTCGTAGTTGTCGGTGTCCAGGTCAACCGCTGCGTAGTTTTTGGTGTCCAGGTCAACAGCTTCGTAGTTGTCGGAATCTAGGTTGATACCTTCATAGTGATTGATTCCCAGGTCAACCGTTCCGTAGTGTGAGATGTCCAGGTAGACCGCTCCGTAGTTTTCAGTGCTTAAGGCTCAAGGCCTCTCTGCTTCTAACATTATGATGTAAAATAAGATGATGGTGTAATATGATGATGATAATGTAAAAGAGCGATGATTGTGTAAAATGATCCAAATGATCAAATGTAAAAGGTGCAAACGATTAAATGTATTAAATGATGATGATAATGTAAAATTATGATGATTATGTAATGTGATGATGATGATGATGATGATGATGATGATGTTATATGACGGCTAAATAAAACGGCCGAAACCTTTGTATTAAATATTACATGTGGTGTATGATTTTAATACAATACGAACCCGTCGAAAATTTTATTAAAAAACATGATGTTTACGCGACACAATCTTATCGAAAATACTGGTATATACAAGTATATTAAGGTATATACAGGTATACAGATATTTTACATCTAACGGAAGAAATTTTGAATTAGCGAGAATTCTCAAAGAGAAAATTCTCTCTGATTAAATTTTTTTTTAAGTTTCTTCAAGTTTGATATCAAATTTGGTATCAAGTTTTTATAACGTCCTAAATGATAAAAAAAATTCATTCTACATTTGTTCTTCGTGAGAAACTATTGAATTAGAAGAGACGTTTTTCAATTTTTCTTCTGATGAAAAAAATCTGTAAGGAAAGAGGATTTTAAAAGAAAGAAAGACAAGAAAAAAGAAATAATTTTTTTAATGATATTGATATTAAATTTGATATCCAATTTCTTATCAATTTAATAAAAATTATTCTTTCTTTCTTTCTTTCTTACTTTCTCCAATAATTCTCTCTAATTAAATCATTTCTCAAGAAAAAAAAAATTCATTTTCCTTCTAATTAAAGAAATTTTTAATTAGAAAGAATTTCTCCCGAGAGAAAGAAGAATTCTCATTAAATTGATTTCAAATTGGATATCAAGTCGATTAAAAAAATTGATTAAAACAGAAATAAGAAATTTCTTTTCCAAATAGATAATTTCTCAGATATAATAAATTTTTGATGAAATTTAATATCAACTCGCTAAAATTTTGAATAAGAGAAAATTTGAAATGAAAGAAAGAACGAAAGAATATTTTTCAAAAATTCCCTTTATTTCAAAATTTGATCAAGTTGATATCAAATTTCATGATATGAAATTTTTATTAGAGAGAATTTCAAATAAAAGAAAGAACGGAAGAAGCATTTTCATGAAATTGATATCAAATTTGATATCAATTTCATAAAACTTATTCTTTCGTTCTTTCTTTTTTTTTTAATTCACTCTAATTAAAAATTTGATCAAGTTGATATCAAGTTTGTATCAAATTTGATATGAAGCTGATATCAAACTTCATAAAAAAATTATTATTTTTGACAAATTGATTGGATTTGATAAGAGAGAATTTTTAAAAAAAGAAAGCACGAAAGAAGAATTTTTCTAAAATTAATATGAATTCCTCTTTCTTTCTTTTTTTAGAAATTCCCTCTAATTAAATGATTTCTCGAACAGAATAAAATTTCAATAAAATTTGATAGGAAGTTGATATCAAAGTTGATATCAGCTTCATATCAAACTTGATATTGATAACTTATTCTATGATGAGTTATTCTTTTTGAAAAATTATTTAATTAGAAGAGACATTTTTAATTCCTCTGCTAATTAAATAATTTCTCAAAAATAATAAATTTTTCATGAAATATGATATCATTTCGATTAAATTTTTAATTGAAGAGAATTTGTAAAAAAAAGGAACGAAAGAAGTATTTTTGTAATATAGATATCAATTTTTCTTTCTTTCCTTCTTTAGAAATTCCCTCGGATTAAATAATTTCTCAAAAAGAATACATTTTTCATGAAATTTGATGAGTTATTCTATGATAAGTTATTCTTTTTGAAAAACTATTCAATTAGAAGAGAAAATTTTAATTCGAATGAATTTCTGCAGAAAGAAAGGAGAATTCTTATTAAATTGATATCAAATCGGGTATCAAGTTGATATCAAATTCGATAACAAGTGGATATCAAATTCGATAAGAAGCCAATATCAAATATGATATCAAGTTGATATCAAATTTAATATAAAGTTTATGTCAAATTTGATATAAAGCTGATATCGAATTTGATATCAATTTCATGAAAATTCTTGTTTGTTTTTTCTGTAGAAATTCTTTCTAATTACATAATTTTTCGAAAAGAATAACTAATCATAGAGCTTATCACAAATAATGAAAAATTTATTCGTTTTGAGAAACTATTTTATTAGAGAGAATTTCTGAAGAACAAAAAAGAAATTTTTATTAAATCCATATCAAGTGAATATCAAATTTGATATAAAGCTGATATCAAATTGAATATCAAAATGAATATATATTTCATAAAAAATTGTCTTCCTTTTTTTCTTTTTTCAGAAATTCGCTTCAGTCGATGATTTGATGGAATCCTTCTTTGGTTCTTTTTTTTTTACACTGTCTCTAATTTAAAATTTGATCAAGTTCATATCGAATTTCATCAAAAATTTATTATTTTTGGGAAATTATCTAATTAGAAGGGAATTTTCATATTTCTCTTATAATGCACTTTTTAATCGACTTGATATTCAATTTGATATGGATTTAATAATAATTCTTCTTTCTTTCTGTAGAAGTTCTTTCTAATTAAATATTTGATCTGAACGAATAACTTATCATAGAATAACTTATCAATATTGAATTTAATATCAACTTCGTATCAAATTTCGTTAAAAATTTATTCTTTTTGAGACATGATTTAATTAGACAGAATTTCTAAAGAAAGGAAAAAGAAACTTTATTAAACTGACATCAAGTTTATATTATCAAGTTTATGTTGAACTGATGTCAAGCTTATGATATCAAAACTACGTAGCGGTTGACCTGGACGCCGACAACTACGCAGCGTTCGACCTGGACACCAAAAACTACGCGGCGGTCGACCTGGACACCGACAACTACGAAGATGTCGACCTGGACACCAAAAACTACGTAGCGGTCGACTTGGACGCCGACAAATACGCAGTGGTCGATCTGGACACCGAAAATCACGAAGCTGTCGACCTGGACACCGAAAACTACGCAGCGGTCGACCTGGACACCGACAACTACAGAGCTGTGGACCTGGACACCGAAAACTACGTAGCAGTCGACCTGGACGCCGACAACTACGCAGCGGTCGACCCGGACACCGAAAAATACGCAGCGGTCGACCTGGACACCGACAACTACGAAGCTGTCGACCTGAACACCGAAAACTACGTAGCGGTCGACCTGGACGCCGTCAAATACGCAGCGGTCGACCTGGACACCGAAAATCACGAAGCTGTCGACCTGGACACCGAAAACTACGCAGAGGTCGACCTGGACACCGACAACTACGGAGCTGTCGACCTGGACACCGAAAACTACGCAGCGGTCGACCTGGACACCGACAACTACAGAGCTGTGGACCTGGACACCGAAAACTACGTAGCAGTCGACCTGGACGCCGACAACTACGCAGCGGTCGACCCGGACACCGAAAAATACGCAGCGGTCGATCTGGACACCGACAACTACGAAGCTGTCGACCTGAACACCGAAAACTACGTAGCGGTCGACCTGGACGCCGTCAAATACGCAGCGGTCGACCTGAACACCGAAAATCACGAAGCTGTCGACCTGGACACCGAAAACTACGCAGAGGTCGACCTGGACACCGACAACTACGGAGCTGTCAACCTGGTCACCGAAAACTACGTTGCGGTCGACCTGGACGCCGACAACTACGCAGCGGTCGACCTGGACACCAAAAATTACGTCGCGGTCGACCTGGACACCGACAACTACGAAGCTGTCGACCTAGACACCGAAAACTACGTAGCGGTCGACCTAGACGCCGACAACTACGCAGCGGTCAACCTCGACACCGAAAACTACGCAGCGGTCGACCTGGACACCGACAACTACGAAGTTGTCGACCTGGACACCAAAAACTACGTGGCGGTCGACCTAGACGCCGACAACTACGCAGCGGTCGACCTGGACACCGAAAACTACGCAGCGGTCGACCTGGACACCGACGACTACAAGGCTGTCGACCTGGACACCGAAAACTACGTGGCGGTCGACCTGGACGCCGACAAATACGCAGCGGTCGACCTGGACACCGAAAACTACGCAGCGGTCGACCTGCATACCGACAACTACGGAGCTGTCGACCTGGACACTGAAAACTTCGTAGCGGTCGACCTGGACGCCGACAACTACGGAGCGGTCGACCTGGACACCAAAAACTACGCGGCGGTCAACCTGGACACCGACAACTACGAAGCTGTCGACCTGGACACCGAAAACTATGGGGCGGTCGACCTGGACGCCGACAAATACGCAGCGGTCGACCTGGACACCGAAAATCATGAAGCTGTCGACTTGGACACCGAAAACTACGCAGCGGTCGACCTGTACACCGACAACTACGAAGCTTTCGACCTGGTCACCGACAACTACGAAGCTGTCGATCTGGACACCGAAAACTACGTAGCAATCGACCTGCACACCGACAACTACGGAGCTGTCGACCTGGACACTGAAAACTTCGTAGCGGTTAACCTGGACGCCGACAACTACGGAGCGGTCGACCTGGACACCCAAAACTACGCGGCGGTCAACCTGGACACCGACAACTACGAAGCTGTCGACCTGGACACCGAAAACTATAGGGCGGTCGACCTGGACGCCGACAAATACGCAGCGGTCGACCTGGACACCGAAAATCACGAAGCTGTCGACTTGGACACCGAAAACTACGCAGCGGTCGACCTGTACACCGACAACTACGAAGCTTTCGACCTGGTCACCAAAAACTACGCAGCGGTCGACCTGGACACCGACAACTACGAAGCTGTCGACCTGGACACAGAAAATCACGAAGCTGTCGACCTGGACACCGAAAACTACGCAGAGGTCGACCTGGATACCGACAACTGCGAAGCTGTCGACCTGGACACCGAAAACTGCGTAGCGGTCGACCTGGACGCCGACAACTACGCAGCGGTCGACCTGGACACCGAAAACTACGCAGCGGTCGACCTGGACACCGACAACTACAAAGCAGTCGACCTGGACACAGAAAACTACGTAGCGATCGACCTGGACGCTGACATCTACGAAGCTGTCAACCTGGACTCCGAAAAATACGCAACGGTCAACCTGGACATCTCAGAAAGCGAGAAGTTAATTACTTGTTATTATTATTTTCGACCAATTGACGATTATTCGGGTAATTGAGAATATTTTCAAACCAATTAATAATTTTTCTGAAAATTCATATTATTTTTCGACCAATTACCGATTATTCAGATAATTGAGAATATTTTTCAACCAATTACCCATTTTCTGATTATCGATATTATTTTTTGACCAATTGCCGATTATTCGGATAATTGAAAATATGTTCAAACCAATTACCCATTTTCTGAGTAATTGATATTATTTTTGGACCAATTACCGATTATTTGGATAATTGGAACTTTATTTTTTCCCATTAATCATTGGTGGGTAATTGATATTATTTTTCGACCAATTACCGATTTTTCGGATAATTGAAAATACAATTTCGTATAATTTCAATTTCTCATCAATTGGTATTTTATCTTTTTAAATTATCGATTTTTCGTCAATTGAAAAATTCAGAATTATTTGATGGACCGAGGTACATCATTATTCATGGTGACATAAATCTTTGTTTCTTTCCAGTGAACATCATTCTATAGCTGGACACGGTGGACTATGTTTTGTAGTCATGAGCTATTTTTAGACGTGAGTATTTCTAATAAAGTCGGATATCTGGAATTATCTCGTAAGCTGGTTTGAAAATAATTAATCACCAAATCAATATTTGTATCGGCTCACAAAATGCGATTTAACGATTAGATAGAATGAACTTAATTTGATCGTGAAAGCGTCACTCTTACTATTGCCTCGATAATTTTTTAATACTCCGGAATTATGTACAATCTTTGAGTGTATAATTCAGAAGTAAAGTTGTGAAATCAAAAGGCATCATTTGAAGTGTTTTTTATATCGATATATTCAGTAATTACTCATTGGGAAAGAACTTCAAATTTGCGACGAGATTGCTGAACGTTTTAAACGATTTAGATCATGATATTGGAGAAAATTAATTTATAATACACATCAATATTCCGGCTCGTCTGTTTGGCCGAACACTTATTGACCTTGGACCTCGCCCCAGTAAAAAAAAATACAGCCGCCCTGTAGTCGGTAAGTAGGGCATCACAGGATTGAACACTCGGACACTTATAATCTGGTAGGCTTGTAAAATGGGAGAGCTGTCAAGTGGCAGGGAGATTTCGTGATAGAGATTTAACTGGAGAGCTGTTTATTGGGAAACTGGTTATGTGGTGAAGATATTATTTAAGAAAGTTATTATTTGGTAGACATTACTTCTAGTAGGTTTGTTATTTGGTATGGTTATTGAAACGCTTTTATTTGGCAGATATGTTGTACGGTAGGCTTGTAAATTGGTAGTGATATTACGGTAGTATTTTATTGCGGTAGAGATGTATTTCTGGTAGAGAAATAAATGGTAGAGCTGTCAATGTGCTCAAGTTTACAGATTTAACAAGGGAAATTTTAGAAAAATATAATTATTGTTATTTCATCGTCGAATAATTGATAATACAAATGACAATTAAAGTATAATTTTTTTATTGTGGTTGGAATTGAACTTTGAAAAATGTCATAAATTAATTTTCTATTTTTCAGATCTAAATTATATCGTTCACGCAATAACTTTCCAAGATTTCCATTTCGAATCGTGGTTACTCGCTTTATAAAAATCGAATTTATATCCTTCAGGAATTCTCAGCCGCCGTATTATCGTACTTCCACAAGATAGATTTCGATTACTCTTAACGGAGGCAAGACAAGACCTTTGGGAATAGAATTTTTTTCTTTCTTTTCACTCCGTGAGAAGATGTGTATGGAGACTTTCACACCGAGCCACGAGCATCGGAGTCTGATCTATGTTCTTTAAGAGCCAAACGTGACTTATTAATCAGTTCAATGCGAATATATGTATGGATGTAACGTTGGCTGATCGTAGCGAAAGGCTCATGCCAAACCGAGGACTCTCATCAATGTATTTTACAAAAGTACACTGGGACCAGAGCCGCATGTAAAATTTGATGGGCCCTAAATGATACAATGGCAACACCACGCATACAATGCGCTACATTAGGGTGTCCGTTATTTCCCAAGTTGGGTTTTTTTTGTTTGCGCCTCCTCAGTTTTTAGTTTTCGGTATCAACAAAAATATCGAACAGAAATGAACGCTTAATTTTCATATTAACTCGCGCCTAAATCATGATACATTTCCCATTCAAACAACATGGGATTTTTGCACTTTTTACATTTAATTATTCTTCGTTAAAACAAATGCAGCTACAATAATGAACGATGTATATTTTGGTAGGAAATTGAACGCTCTAAAAAGGCGGTCTTTTATGTTTTTTTGATAAATTCATCCCTTCAAAAGTTATTCAAGGTTAAAGTTGTGTTCATGTTTTCTTTTCATCGTTTTTTAAATATTTTTTTTCCACTATAAATTTGTTGATTATAAGCGATTGGCCTAAAATTAACATATTTCTGTATAAATTTTAGTGCTCAAATTGTTTTTTTTCATTTACTTGGTATATTAAGGTAAATAAACGAAAAAGTTGAATAAAATCACATTTTTAATTTATTGTTTCGTTTTGTACCTTACCGTCATCTATGAGCAATCTATTAGAACTTCAAGTTATAGTCATATTTATCGAATTTTGGTTTTGACAACGAGAGAGAGACCCATAGAACCTCTCCGGGCGGAGTGAAGCCAAAAAGTTGGGTTTATCGGACGAGTTATCCCCTCAGTAGTAAGATGTCGCTAGCAGCGCCTGGGCTTGTGTGCGCTCATGTATGAGTTGGGAAGTGATCACAGACACAGACGCACACATGCCTACTGTACAAGCGCACACAAGCTTTCGTTTTTTGATCCTAACGTATCACTTAACATTATACATAAAGTGATTAAAGCGTTTGAAAATTCTGAGAAATCGGATTGCGATTCTTCTGAACGCTATATAATTAACCCCCAAAAACACCAAAAATGGTGTACAAAAATTATGGAGACAAGTACATTTACAAAAGTATCTCTCATTCAGTCTTCTTACAAAAAGTTGTGAAATAAATAGACATGAAACTCACAACACACATTGCCAAGCACATGTTTCCCAATGTAACATCAACTGTGTAATCATGATTTTAGGGGTGGAGTCAAAATTAAAAAATTAGAAAAAATCTTGTCGGTAAAAATTTAAGAAATAGCGAAATCAAGTGAAAATTGTTGACAAAGGGAAACTATCAATGAAAAAAATAATCAAAAAAATAAAAAGTACTTGGCGAGTTCGTTTTTAACGGATGATCAGTCAAAACAGTTTTTTAGTTAACAGGTGAAAACCAGGTATGTGTTGGTCGCAGAAAGTATAATTCGATTTCGTGAGGGATAATGTAGAGGATAAGTGACTATAACACACGTGTATTTACATTGTGCAAGGATGGCTAACTATTTTATTCTTCTCGTTGCGTTTACTTCTGTACAGCTTGGCGTTAGTAGCGAGACTAGACCGGCGAGAGCGTGCTTGCACCAAGACGCCTCGATGAAAGTCGAACAGTTCCGACATTACCCGAACGACTCTCATACATTCGATAAGCTTCGTTCACACCGGAGAGACAGATAATGCGCGATAAACTCATTCACACCAACAGTATGCTCAGTGAAAAAACTCGTCAAGTACTTTTTATTTTTTTGATTATTTTTTTCATTGATAGTTTCCCTTTGTCAACAATTTTCACTTGATTTCGCTATTTCTTAAATTTTCACCGACAAGATTTTTTCTGTTTTTTTTTTATTTTGACTCCACCCCTAAAAATCATGATTTACGATTTACGATGAATTCAAACAAATGTGATATACACATATTGACTGGATGCACGTTTTGTAAACGAATAATTTCTATTTACAATGAGGGTTTTGTTAAACTACCATTAAATTTAAAGAATTCTTTAAAATAATGCATGAAAATAAACTAAAACAAATGCGACTATATATATATATATATATATATATATATATATATATATATATATATATATATATATATATATATATTAACTCGATGCACGTTTTATAAACAAAAAAATTAAATCGATACTGCAGTTAGTACATATAAAGTTGCTCGGGAAGACAGCTGCATCGATATTTATTTTTTAGGTTATACATGATGATCGGTACGTAGGTTTCTGCATTCATCATTTTGGTTTTTTGATCCGCTGTTAGATGGTGCGAAGATATATTTCTGTGTGGTTTGCTTTATCGTCCCACCACGAGCCAATCACTGAGCACAGAAATTGTATCAGCGATTGGGATTGGCTCGTGCAGTGGGAATTCGTTTTGCAAAAAATTGAGGAAGGAGAAAAACCATGATCGTCGTAATATTCAGAAAATAACAATATAAATTCGATATCTTCCATATGCAAACACCTGTATCATTCATTTGGATGTCGACGGAAAGAGAAGAAAATCGCGAACAAAACGTGCATTTTAAAAATTTTCTACAACGTATATTTTAAGTATAATCGAAAAAATCTATTTCTTAATATCAAGAGTCGCGGCAGCGACTCAACGCCAAGTATTAAAAAAACTGAGAGTCAGTCGAGATGCCGCGCACTCTTATATACGCGAATATGCCTGAATCCACGCCGCTTTTACACTTCAATTCGATATTACTAAAAAACGAGACAACTTTTTTAACATTTTACGAATATACTTTTCTTAAAAAAAAAATTAGCTTTCCATTGATACCATTATTTTTTTTTCCGCCTATGCGAGGCGGAGATATCATAATATTGGGCGAATTATTCCGAATATTTATCATCAGAACAATTCTCCAACCGGTCACGTCTCTATAGGTTCACAAGCCCGTGTATAAGCGATGTAATACGATTTTAAAGAGAAGGGCTTGCATTAGTGTGGGAAAATATGAGTGTGTGCAAGAACACGGCGTATCCCCACCCCGCCAACCGTAGTCTCGGGCTCATACACAGGCTTGCATGCATATTCTATCTTTATATATAAAAACGAGTATATGTCTGTATGTGCGAGTGTGTCGAATATTTTTTTATATATACGATGTATATTAGGGTGGTCATTCGAGATTCAAATTTTCTTTATTATTTACATATATGTATTTTTTAAATGTATTTTAGACTGATTTGAATGGAATTCGGACACGTTACAAAGGTATGAAAAGGCTATTTACAGAAAAAATAACAGCTCATAATCCTCATAATAACTAATGAAAACTGCAATCAGTAATTATTTTTTTCTCCAGGGTCACGTTCTGGCACAATTATGAAAATAATTTTTTTTCTGTGTTTTACTATTCCATATAATGTCCCCAAATTTCAAATTCATCGAAGAGGTACTTTATATTTAAAAAAAATAGAAACCCATTTTTTCATGTAATTTTTTTTATTTTTTAAAATATGTAGTACCTCTCCGATCAATTTGAAATTTGGAGATATTATCTGAGATAGTGAAACACAATAAGAAAATTGTTTTCATAATTGTGCCAAAAAACACGACAAAAAATCTATATTATCTATATCTATCTATATCTTCTGTCTATCTTCTATCTATATCTTCTCTATCTATCTATATCTACTTATCTATATCTATATAAAATCTTTTTTTACGACAAAAAATCTATATTTTTGGGGAGTTTGATCTAGTTCTGACCAATAGATTTTATAAATGGGTTTCATGCACATGGGTGTATAATGGGTGTATACTGTATACACAACAAGCCATGCATTTTCATTTTTTGTTCTTCTGTATATTGGACGATTTCAACACCAATTTATATAAAATTCATGTACATACATTGAATCAGGAAAGATACATCGAAAGAACTTTCAAAAAGAAGTGAAATCAATCAGAAAATACTTCTGAGAAGTAAAAAAAGGCCATCAAGTATTAAATCCCAAAAATTCGAATTGAAAGAAAATCCCAAAAATTCGAATTTAAAAAAAAATCCCAAAAATTCAAAATTTAGAGTAAATCCTAAAAATTTGAAATCTGAAATTAAAAAATAAAAACACAAATCACACAAGCCAAGCCAAAAATTTGGCGTACGTAAATTATTAAAAACTAAGCCAAACTAGAAAACTTGGCGTGCAGGGTTAAGAACCAATACGCTCAGCGAGGGAAAACGGAGTCCCGTCGCCCTTACCGTTTAACGAAGGAGTGAATAAACGAGAAAATAAAAAAGAAAACAATTCATCAATTGCACTAGTAAGCAACCATGAGAAACAACACAAGAGGTAACGGCCGAGTCAGCTAGTGAATAACTATGAGAAAAGTTCAATGAGAAAAATCTTGTACAATGTTTATATTTAACCGAAAGGATCATGATCATTATTTCTGGAATAGATGATAATCTTTTATTGACCTTTTGTTATTTCCGAATTTGATAAATCATAGTAGCATCACTGTACATAATGGTTGCAATAATCATACATATCGTTGCTACTTCTTTGTCATAAATTTTCTTGTTGTAATATATGTAACGTTATTATATTTTCATAACGATTTATTTTTTATTTTCCTCTCTTAACGGCCAATCGTTTAGATATCGAATACTTATCTTAACTATTGAACGTCGATGACATCCGCGACGTCCGCAGAAATGCGACGAGGCCTGGATTTGCGATGATTTTCGTGGATGCACATGACGATTGAGCGAGTGTATTAGAATATTTAAGATTTTAATTGACCATACAAAGAGCGATGCTCTAATTACGGTTGAATTCAAAAATCGCATAACGATCATTGTACATAATGCGTCAGTAATCATGAGCAAACTACAGTAGACGATCAGATAACTCAACGCGACGGGACCAGAAACGTTCGCATAACTCAACTTTCCCCTCATTCTCCCACTCACGTGTCTAAGCGCATGCGCACTGCGCATGTTGGCAATACGCATGTTCATAGATGTTTCGCGGTCGGTCGAAGGTTTGAATTGAGGAGAAACGGTCATACGGGGAGTTACGATATGCAAATGTGTTCCCATGGTAATGGAGTTAAGTTATGCGGGCGTTCAAGTTATCTGATCGTCTACTGTACTTGACAGTAAAATATACAGTTGATCGTAATCTGTGTTAACACTATATGAGTAGGTATAATAATTTTCTACCTTCTCTCGTGGAAATCCTACGGCACCTCCCGGGCTTATTTTTCTTAACCCTGCACGTCACATTTTCTAGTTTGGCTTGGTCTTTAACAATTTACATACGCCAAATTTTCGGCTTGGCTTGTGTGATTTGTGTTTTTTTTTTTAATTCCAGATTTCAAATTTTTAGTATTTTCTCTACATTTTGAATTTTTGGGATTTTTTTAAAAATTCGAATTTTTGGGATTTTTTTTTCATTCGAATTTTCGGGATTTAAGATATACTCCTGTGTATAAGCAAGATCCTTGCTGTACAGAGAGTCCGCTGGAAGCTCCTCGGGTCGGTAAGGTTAGGTAGTGTACTTGTCTGGAGTCGCTATCGCGACTCTTGACACCGATAGTGATATTAAACAAGTACGCTTCGCGTACTTGTTGGGGGGCTTCGCCTCCCAAACCTCCCCGCGCTTCGCGCTCCGTATTCTTGATCATTGTCTTGATTTATTCCGTTGTGATCGAATATAGTTTGAATGTTGGTTATAACAGGTCCCTTGGGGACGTTTTAATGGATTTGAATATAATCAAAATATTATTCGATATATAAGTACAGTGTACGCTCCTACAACTGAATCTCCCATGACTTGACCGCGCTCATAACTTAGCAACACGCTTCCATAACTTGACGACCCCGATCACGTTTTCTTCCCACTCCAAACATACACAGGGCAACATAACCTCAACTGTCAAATTTTGTTTGTCCATTACGTACGACAATTAAGTGTTACTATTAGTCGTTTTCT
Source organism: Alloplasta piceator (assembly GCA_946863875.1). NCBI lineage: Eukaryota > Metazoa > Arthropoda > Insecta > Hymenoptera > Ichneumonidae > Alloplasta > Alloplasta piceator. The sequence goes on along the minus strand of OX333075.1, from coordinate 37,672,392 downwards.
TGAAGAAACGGGAATTTTTATTTTCCAGAAAGAACAAAAATTCTATTTTTAGTAGAATATTCGTATGTATACACTACACATAAATGTATATGAGTCATTCCATGTCAATTCAACGACGTTTTGTCGGTGACCCCCTTTGATTTTTATTATTGTTTAATATGTTATTACACATGCAAAAAGAAGTATCCATGTACATTTTCAGCTCTCTATCTTAAACCATACCGAAGTTATTGATTTTTGCAAAAATATTCTTAAAATAATCATAACTTCCACAATAACCACGATATTCTAATTTGCTAAGAGGTCATTTATGTTTATTTTTCAATGTGGGGGAGACCGAGGCTGGTCGTGACAGAGGAGAGTTGTGTTGTACAAAGCTGATTTCTAGGCCCCTGCGACCGTCAAGAACGGGAAACTTTGCTGATTCATTAATTTGTCAACCCACCATTAAATGTCATTCGCGCGGTTAGTCCACGGAAATCGGTTGTGATTTTACGACGGTAGCGTCACAAAAACTGGCCAAAAGTAAATTTTCGACCAATTTTACGATATCCTATTCCTCGATGGGTATTACGTTAGAATTATTGCGATATTTTTTCTCATGTGCATACACTCTTCAAGTTTCATGGCATGTTTTTGTTTTTTTGGTTTCATCACGTATTTGACGGTTGAGAATTCTGATTCGGAACAAAGTACGATAGAAAAGTTGTGACAAGCTGTCACAACTCTCCTATTTTGATTTTTTCTTACAATAATGTTTTGTAGTGTGACTTCACATGTTGAATTATTTTTTATTTTTTCAGATTTCCTGAAATTTTTCAGAATTCAAATTTTTCGAAATTTTACAGAATTTTTCAGAAAGGTTGATTAATGCAATAAAGTGTTGATTTGGGTATGCGGCCGTATAGAGACAATAGTGAAGGAAGAATCGGCTGCGATTCGGCCAGTGGGTCCAAATGACAGTAGACAACTTTTTCGGTACCAAAAAAAATTGCCCACTGAATCGCAGCCGATTTGTCCTTATGGCTGTTTTGAGCTAAAGAAATGGATTTTCTATGAATGGGACGCCTTCAAATTTTTTCAAAAAAATCATAAAATTCTACGTAAAAAACGAACTTTTCAAGATTTTACCGAAGATTAGATTCAAATAACTTCTCATATGGAAAGAAATTTTGTTCGACTTTTTCCTCGTAATTTCGATATTTTTTCCATCCATGACTAAAATAGTTGATTTCAATGATGTTAAAATAAATAATTTGACTTCTCTCACATATTTTTTTTGAAAATTATAATAATTAACAATTGCAATTACAATTTAAGTACACTTTGCACTTTGTTCAATTTCTTTACATAAAAATTGTAATTCTTAATGTTAATATAATTTACAAAAGAAGTATATAAGAGAAGCCAAATTATTTATCTTAACATAATTGAAATCATCAACTATTATCCTAGAACTAGTCCTAGAAGGAAAAATGATCAACATTACGGAGAAAAAAAATCGATTTTTTTTTTAATAAGAAGTTGTTTGAATCGCATCTTCAGTAAAATCTTAAAAATTTTGTTTGTTTACGTAGAATTTTATATATTTTTTTTAATCGAAGAGAACCCATAGAAAGTAAATCGAATTTTTTAGCTTAAAACAGCCAAAAAGACATTAACATTTTTTTTCTATATTTTTTCGACAATTGTAATAGCGAGAATTGAGTAGATTTGATCATGTGTGTCTGTCAATTTAATGCGAAAACGAAAAATCAAAATCGACTCTGAACAGAGAGGCGATGGAACCTAAGACGAGCCGGGCGTATCTTTTATATTCTAGCTTTGGCTGTCGCGACGAGTGGCAGTGAGAGAGCATAGGCTGCATTCGTCTTGAATGTTTTGGGCGCTGTGAGCGTCTGATCCATTAACATTTTATATGCCGATGTATGGGTGAATTCTGACACGGGTGCACTGCGCTTGAGCGCTGCATAATCTGGCGTACCTATTCGTCAAATTTGATTTCGCGCGCCACAATGCCACGCTCGAAATTAATTTTGACCAATGGGTACGCCAGATTATGCAGCGCTCAAGCGCAGTGCGCCCGTGTCAGAATGCCCCCTATTCGTGCTGTAAGCGTGTAAATAAAGCCGTAGACACAATGACAAAGATAAGAAATCAGCCATTTGATTAACGTAGTTTCTCTAAAGTGCGCGGCGATTGGCTGATTCTTATTCCTTATTTCTTATTCTTGTCATTGTGTCTCGAGCTTAAGCGTTCAAGATAATGCAGCCAAAATTTGCTTTCGTTAATTGATAATTTTTATCTGTCATCGTAATCACGGCCGTTGTATTGTTTACTTAAATTATGATGTTGAAAAATATGACATATGATTTTTGAAAGTGACAATTTATGCAATCCGATCAAGTGTAGTGTGGTGTATTGAGTGGGGATGTTTTTTTTTCATTAAGAAAACTGTGTATTTTAGGAACATAAGGTTATGTTTCATATAATTTTTTTCTTTGCATGGAAGTAATAATAATATTTGGAAACAAAAATTTAAATACTTAGCAGTGTACTAATTATCAATCATTATATTTTAAAGAAAAATAACATTTTATCAAATTGTAAGAAATATCCAAAATTCTCTTCCAATCAGTGTTTTTTTTTGGCGAAAACGTTAAACAGTTATAAATGAATAAAACAGAAATATTAAAAATTCTATGCTGCAATTGTTTAAATCATTTTAAACTCTTGAAATAGTTAAAATCTATTACAATAGTGAAGGAAGAATCGGCTGCGATTCGGCCAGTAGGTCCGAATGACAGTGGACAGATTGTTTGGTATAACGTTTCGATCCTAATTCGGGTCCTCTTCAGATTTGTTATTTGTAAAATTACATTCTTTTTTGTCTTATTTTGTATGATATGTTTTACATTATAAGCTTAAATGTTATGTGTCATGACTGACCTGAATTTGTACGGGTAATTTACAAAATGGTGAACAACCTGGGACCAGAATATTTGAACAGACAAATAAAAAGA
>OX333075.1:37361169-37669169 GCA_946863875.1 Alloplasta piceator | reverse complement strand
TTATGCGATTTTTGAATTTAACCGTAATTAGAGCATCGCTCTTTATATGGTCAATTAGAATCTTGAATATTCTCATACACTCGCTCAATCATCACGTGCATCCACGAAAATCATCGCAAATCCAGGCCTGGTCGCACTTTTGCGTACGTCGCGGATGTCATCGACGTTCAATAGTTGAGATGAGTATTCGATATTTAAACGATTGGCCGTTAAGAGAGGAAAAAAAAAGAAATCGTTATGAAAATATAATAACGTTACATATATTACACCAAGAAAATTTATGACAAAGAAGTAGCAACGATATTTATGATTATTGCAACCATTATGTGCAGTGATGCTACTATGATTTATCGAATTCGGACATAACAAAAGTTCAATAAAAGATTATAAACTATTCCAGAAATAATGATTATATAATTGTCCGTTCCATAAAATATAAGCCTTGTACAAGATTTTTCTCAGTGAACTTTTCTCATAGTTACTCACTAGCTTACTCGGCCGTAACCTCTTGTGTTTTCTCTCGTGGTTGCTTACTAGTGAACTTGATGAATTGTTTTCTTTTTTATTTTCTCGTTCATTTACTCCTTCGTTAAACGGTAAGGGCGACTGGACTCCGTTTGCCCTCGCCGAGCGTATTGGTTCTTAACCCTGCACGCCAAGTTTTCTAGTTTGGCTTGGTCTTTAATAATTTACGTACGCCAAATTTTTGACTTGGCTTGTGTGATTTTTTTTTTTTTTTATTTCAGATTTCAAATTTTTACGATTTCCTCTAAATTTTGAATTTTTGGGATTTTTTTTTAAATTCGAATTTTTGGGATTTAATACTTGGTGTCCTTTTTTTACTTCTCAGAAGTATTTTGTGATTGATTTCACTTCTTTTTGGAAGTTCTTTCGAAGTATCTTTCCTGATTCAATTTATTTACATGAATTTTATATAAATTGGTGTTGAAATCGTCCAATATACAGAAGAACAAAAAATGGAAATGCATGGCTTGTTGTGTATACACCCATTATACACCCATGTGCATGGAACCCATTTATCAAATCTATTGTTCAGAACTAGATCAAACTCCACAGAAATATAGATTTTTTATCGTAAAAATTTAATATGATTTTTCCAGATTGTTAAAAATAAGGTTTTTCAGTTATTCTTGATTTCGAAAAAACGTTGTTTTACGATTGTGGCGTCATAAATGCGACGAATGAGGTTAATTTTTGGTAATTTTTGAGAGTTTTGAATATAGTTTCGATTTCTTGGAGTGAAATTCTCGATTTACAAAATCCGGTGGATTTATACACAAAAGCAAAAAAGTAGTTTTTCGAGTCGTTCAAAGTACCCAATTTTCAAAAAATCATAACTCGTACAAATCATTTTATTTTGGGCTAGCGATTTAACAACAAGGTTTTATATCATGGTAGAGAAAACAGGAAAATATCGAGAGTATGATCGGAGACATCGATTTTTTTGACCAGCTGGTTTCACGTCAAATATCTATATCACTGATAAACGAAAACAGATAATTCAAAAAATTCTGAATTTTTTACATGAGGTCCCCAGATATGTACTCTTTCAAACCCATATCTACTGAACATTAACAAATGGTTCATATATTCGGAAAAAAATCTTCGAAAATCAACATGCTCACTATTTTTCAATTTATTATATCATTAAATATTGATTTTTGTCTTCTAAAATGTCTTTCTATTTCTTCCATCGTTTTTCTTGTAAGACTAATTATCTCTATTGCTTACAATGAGAATATTTATGAAAGATAAATTTTTTTAAATATGAAAATTTCCAAAATAAATATTTATTTTTTAGCCATTTTCGCATTGTAAGCAATACTGATACCAAGTTTTACAAGAAAAAATATAGTGGAAATACAAAAACGTGTTAGAAGAAAAAAATCAATCTGTAATGGTATAATTGATTGAAAAATAGTTATAATATGGATTTTCAGAGATTTTTTTTCGAATGTATGAAACATTTGTTAATGTTCAGTAAATAACGGTTTAAAAGAGTACATATCTGAACACCTTATATAAAAAAAATTTCAGAATATTTTGAATAATCTGTTTTCGTTTATCAGTGATATAGTAAATTGAACGTTAAAAAAGGCGTTTTTGAACGTCCCGCGCGCCCTCTAAAAAAATTCAAAAAATCGAACCGTTGCACAGAGACCTTTATTTCAACGATATCTTCGATTTTTTAGGGTAGCCAACAGTTTTTGATTTTTTCGATTCATCCTTATATATATCCATCGTTAACAATTAATTTTTTTGCAACGCCCCTTAAAAAGCTTCCGTTTAATGAAAAAACGCGAGGTGAATTTTTTTTATTTCAATTAAAAATATCGCGTGTAATTTTTTCGGTAATTATTTTTTTTTCTCCAGGATAACGTTTTGGCATAATTATGAAAACAATTTTTTTATTGTGTTTTACTATCCCATATAATGTCTCCAAATTTCAAATTGATCGGAGAGGTACTTCATATTTAAAAAAATTTTTTTTATTAAATCGAAAAATGGGTTTTTTTTAAATATGAAGTACCTCTTCGATGAATTTTAAATTTGGGGACATTATATGGAATAGTAAAACGCAGAAAAAAAATCATTTTCATAATTGTGCCAGAACGTTATTTGATTTAGAGTCAAATTAAAGTTGGATTTCGGTTTAACCTCAAATTAAAGTTAGATTCCGGTTTAGCTTAAAATTTGAGTTCGATTTTGATTTAGTCTAAAATTTAAGTTAGATTTCTGTTAAGCTGAAAATTCAAGTTAGATTTTGGTTTAGCCTAAAATTTAAGTTAGATTTCGGTTTAGCGTCAAATTAAAGTTTGATTTCAGTTAAACCTAAAATTAAAGTTAGATTTTGGTTTCGCTTAAAATTCAAGTTAGATTTTGATTTAGCCTAAAATTTAAGTTTCATTTTGACTTATTAGCTATGTATAATGCTATATATTCATAGATATGTTATACATATAGATAAGCATATATGTATATATATATATGTACATAGTTGATGTATATATATAGAAAATCCTATATATAATTCTATATATACATAGATATGCTGCATATATGTAGATAATGCTATATTTAAAGAAATTAAATCTCGAAGGACCACCCTAACATTAATTGAGACCTGAAATAACGACCACCCTAATGTATATCTCAATAAATATGTATATGAATATTTAAAGCATCAAATCTCGACTTACCACCCAAATGTAAGTTGATACCTGAAATAACGACCACCCTAACGTACATCGTATATATAAAAAAATACTCGACACACTGGCACATACACACATACACTCTGTTTTATATATAGAGATAGAATATACATGCAAACCTGTGTATAAGCCCGAGACTACGGTTGGCGGTGTGGGAGAACGCCGCGTTCTCGCACACACTCATATTTTCCCACACTAATGCAAGGCCTCTCTGTAAAAGTCGTATTACACCGCTTATACACGCGCTCTATATCTATAGTGACGTGACTTGAACATTTTCGCGATGATAAGTATTCGGAATAATTCGCCCAATATTATGATATCTCAGTATCACGTGGGCGGAAAAGAATAAAAATGGTATCAATGGAAAGCTAATTTTTTTTTAAGATGACCATAGTTCGTAAATGTTGAAAAAGGTTGTCGTGTTTTTTAGTAATATTGAATTGAAATGTAAAAAGGGCGTGCACGGAAAAAAAGGAACAGTTAATATTACAGGGGGGCCCAGTTCGCATTGGACTCGGGAGGTAAGAAACAGCGGAAAACACAGCATAAACTGGATATAAAATAGGGTGACATATTTAATTTTACAGTAGAACACAGTAATGTAGATCCTCTCCTACCAAAATGATGACTTTTCCTGTGACACACTGAGATTTTGACAGTGTACACTGGCTTAATTACAATTTGGTATGTGAATAATTCAGTGTCACCAGTAAAAAATTTTTACTGTAGAATTTACATAAGATCACTGATTTTTTTTCTGCACGTAACTATATTGAACATAGGGTGATTCATTAAATTTTACAGAGTGACGCTGTAAATTCACTCTTCTTTCGACAGTTCATGACATTATCTGTGCACACTGAGGTTTTTACAGTGTACAATGGCTTCTTTACAGGCTGGAGTTGTGGATAAACTAGTGTGCCCAGTAAAGAAATTTGACTGTAGAATTTACATGAAATCACTGAATTTGTTCCTGTATACAAACTGCAAGATACACAGTGTACACTGTATTGAATACAGAGTGAATCATCAAATTTTACAGTGTGGCGCAATAATTTCTAGCGTGCACGTGCATTTTGTATATTTATATATATCTTTTTATTTTCGCGCCACTGGATTCAGACAGTCAAAATGACAGTGTGACGCTGTGAATTTTATTAAGTGTTTGATCGTAATGGTGGTAACAAAGGGCTTGTCTCGTGCGTGCCACCGTGTCGTCAAGCGCTGTGGCAGTTAGTAGTGAGTGGTTCATCGGAGACGGAAAGAAAAAGGTTGTTTTTGTTCAATCTAATTTAACCTAATGTACTTAAATGTATTAATCTGTACAGTTTTTGCTTTTGATGTGTATGTGCGTATGATCAAACGTGTCATGTGTGTATTGGGCTTATCTCTTTTCATTTCTGCGTATTTTTGTGCATGTGTGATTCGCGAATTATCAAAAATTATTTTTAAAAAATACCATCGTAGTTATATTCAGCAGCATCCTTGTCAAAATCGAACATGCAAATAACTTCTCGAGTTTTACTATCCTTACTTGATTTATCATTTCAACTAGGCTTCATTTCACGCTTGACATTGTCAATCGGAGGTCAATCGATCAACGTCTTTGAACGATCTTGAACATGGCAACTATCGACAATGTGCTCAATTCGGCGATGCCTCATTCGGTGGGTTCACTGGAGGGTTCACAAAACTAGAGGGTTCACTTAGTCCACACGGTAAAAAGCAACGATTGAAAACTGAAACTATATCAGTTGCTGCCGACTTTCTTCAACAGAGGATTTCACCATTGAAACACTTACGTGGGCACTGTCCATACAATAAACACATTCATAGTATATAATACACATTAACACTGTAAACTTACGGATTTCATCAAGTTTATATTTCAGTGTTAAACTGTATAATTTGCTTCGAACTACACTGTATTTTGGATTATGCGTTCCAGTAAAAGAAACTGTGGGGTGGCTCCAGTCCAAAGAGGACAGTGCGGAACCTGTAATAATTCACTTTGAGCTCACTGCATTTTGAGCAGTTTATTTTAGTAAATATCGCTGTGCAATTCCTCGAGTTCAATGCGAACTGGGTAACCCCTGTATTTTTAACTGTTCCTTTTTTTCCGTGTGGGCCGAGGCATATTCGCGTATATAAGAGTGCGCGGCAATCTCGACTGAGACTCAGTTTTTTTAATACTTGGCGTCGAGTCGCTGCCGCGACTGTTGATATATAGTAGATCTATGAATATAAAGCATACAATTTAAGTCAGATTTTGGTTTGGCCTCAAATTAAAGTCAGATTTTGATTTAGCGTCAAATTAAAGTTGGATTTCGGTTGAACCTAAAATTAAAGTTAGATTTTGGTTTAGCTTAAAATTTAAGTTCGATTCTGATTTAGCCTCAAATTTAAGTTAGATTTGGGTTTAGCTTCAAATTTAAGATAGATTTCTGTTTAGCCTAAAATTTAAGTTAGATTTTGGTTTAGCCTAAAATTTAAGTTAGATTTTGGTTTAGCTTGAAATTCAAGACGGATTTTGGTTTAGCCTAAAATTTAAGTTGGATTTTGGTTTCGCTTAAAATGTAAGTTTCATTTTGACGTATTAGCTATGTATAATGCTATATATACATAGATATGCTGCATATATGTAGATAATGCTATATTTAAAGAAATTAAATCTCGAAGGATCACCCTAATATTAACTGAGACCTGAAATAACGACCGCTCTAATATACATCTTATAAATACATATATATAAGTAATTAAGAAAATTCGAATCTAGAATGACCATTCTAATATAAATTCAGACCTGAAATAACGACCACACTAATGTATATCTTAATAATGCACATAAGAGCGCGTATGCATAGTAAGACGAAAGAGAGCGGCGCGCGCTGTGTCTACCGCACACACTCATATTCCCACTAACACATAATACAAGCCCCTCTCTATAAAATCGTATTACACCGCTTATACACGGGCTCTATATCTATAGAGACGTGACTTGAACATTTTCGCGATGATAAATATTCGGAATAATTCGCCCAATATTATGATATCTCAGTATCACGTGGGCGGAAAAAAATAAAAATGGTATCAATGGAAAGCTAATTTTTTGTTAAGATGACCATAGTTCGTAAATGTTGAAAAAGTTGTCGTGTTTTTTAGTAATATCGAATTGAAATGTAAAAAGGGCGTGGGCCGAGGCATATTCGCGTATATAAGAGTGCGCGGCAATCTCGACTGAGACTCTTCGTTTTTTTAATACTTGGCGTTGAGTCGCTGCCGCGACTCTTGATTTCATTCCAAACTGTACAATGAGGACACTACGGACGAAGATTATGCACATGCACGTGACGTTTGGACGACATTCAAAATAGAAACCTTGGGTGAATATTCGGACTTGTACCTCAAGACTGATATTTTGCTTCTTGCTTATATTTTTGAAAACTTTCGATTCAACTGCTTCCACTGCTCCCTGGCGCTGTGTAATAGTGCGATCCACTGCACTATTACATAGCGCCAGGTCTTGCATTCCGTGAAAGTTCAATAGTATTGAACTTTCACTTCTCACCGACATTGATTTGTTATTGTTATTTATCGCATGGGCTATTCGCAGTGGTGTGGCTCAATGCTCAAATCGGTACGAAAAAGCCAATAATCGGTACATGAATTCCGATTTCAATAAAGACGACGATGAGACCTATTTGACGTATTTTGATGTAAACAATTCATACGGTGCAGCGATGAGTAATCCACTGCCCTATAGCTCCTTCGCGTGGGTAGAGAATTTTGATCCGAATAATATTCAATCGCTTCCCGATTACGATGAAACCGGATATATATTTGACGTTGAATTGGATTATCCGAAAGACATTCACGATCTCCACGTAGATCTTCCATTACGTCCCGAACATTACACATCCCCGGGATTCAAATAACCAAAACTTATGACGAATTTATCATCAAAACAGAGATATATCGTACATTTTTAGAATTTAAAAGAAGCTTTCACTCTCGGTCTTCGTATAACGAAAATTCACCGAACTCAAAAATTCAAAAAAAAAGCATGGCTTAAAACGTATATTGACATAAACACCGAACTGCGTAAAAAGTCCAAAAATGAATTTGAGAAAAACTTTTTCAAACTCATGAATAATGCAGTCTTCGGTAAGACAATGGAAAACGTTAGGCGACATCGGGATGTTAAGCTTGTGACAAAATGGGGTGGACCTTTTGGTGCAAGGGCTTTAATCGCAAGGGCGACATTTGACAGCTGCACGATTTTTGATCATGACATGGTCATCAATGTTCAAATCCCGACCTGTAGAAAATCCTTATTCATGACTTTCATTATAATTACATGAAAAAGAAAAATTTCGATCAAGTCAAACTACTGTACACCGATACAGTCTTAATTTATCAAATTAAAACTCCCGATATATACAGCGACATAAAGGACGATTTGCACACATTTGATACATCCGATTATGACCCAAGAATCCGTATCGCATACCACTAGCTAATCAAAAAATATTGGGACTGATAAAGCATGAAAATAAGGGAAAAATAATGGAGGAATTTGTGGGGTTGCGAGCCAAACTATACACCTTCAGAGTTTCAGATGATGAAAAAGAAATGGAAAAGAAAAAAGCCAAGAGCATTTGAGCGGCAACGTTAAGATCAATTACATTTAACGACTATAAAGAGTGTCTATTCCGCCATGCAAATGTAAAAAAAACTCAACACTCAATTCGTAGTAGAAAACATGTTGTCGAAACTATTGCGCAGACCAAATTAGCCTCAGCTGGGATGACAATTAAAGAAATTTGCTTAGAAATTCTACCGATATCTTACCACGGGGTTATGAGATTATCGCAGAAAATGCTTTTAAAAAAGAACTGTTATTGTAATAACGTTTAAGAATCATTTTTTATGCGTCAGATTTTGAAAAAAAATGGAAATTTACGAATTCGGGAAAAAGAAAAAAACTCGAAAAAACATTTAAAAGGTTTTAAAAAACTGTAAATGTAATAATGTTTAAGAATTGTGCTAAAAATATTATTATATGTATTAACAATTATATTTGATACGGCGTATTCTAAAAAATATTTATCAATCTATGAATTCGGAGAAAAAAAGAAATGTATTCACCTATTTGATCTCTCAACGATGCGTTTTTCATTACAAGACAAAGTATTAACAAGATACGTTCATAAATACTTACCTCGTAATTTTTCAATAAAAAACGGAATATACATGAATCATCGATAATAATAATTTCGAAATCCTTCCTATCGTGAAAGAAGCGTTCTTCGGAAACAAAAAAAATCATAAAGGCTCTAAATTTTACAAATCAGCTTTATTGATCCATGTGTTGTGGGTATCATCAAATCCCAACCATTTTACAAAAATTTTATCACCGCGCTTTCGTAGAACTTTTTCAATCAGATAAATATCTGGATATTTAACTTTCGATAATTCTTGTTCGTAAAATCCATCGGCGATGGGCTCGTTCTGATAATCTTCAATATTATACGTCACAGGATTGGTATTGTTTACTCGGTTAATGGTAAATATTTCCGTCGTCCAATTTGGGGTATAACCCTTCGCGAAAACATTTTTAAACTTGCTTATTCGCACTTTGTCGCCGATTTTGATTTTTTTTCTTTCTCAATGGTTGACGATTCTTTTTACATACACATTGAAGCAGTTGCTTTTCATTTCCGGCATTAACATTTTTCGGTTTCATGCGAACAGTGCGATGCGTGGAATTATTGTAGTTGGTGAGAAAACTATCGAGAATTTCGATCCATATATACGCGCCACGAAGACTAAACTGCATCCACATTTTATTCTTCAATATGCGATTTAATCGTTCGCAAATGGATGCCTTCAAATTACTATATGTCGAATACATATGAATATTATATTTCCGCATGAGAGATTTAAAATCTGAACTATAGAATTCTTTGCTGCGATCAACGTGAAGTTTCCTCGGCACGCGCCCTTCGCTGAGAACAGATTTCATAGCGTTCATCGTATCTTTGCCGTTCTTGCTTTTCATCAAAACGGCCCATGCATATTTGGAGAATAAATCGATGCAGGTGAGGAGGAACTTGTGTCCGGAGTTTTCCTTCGCGTTCGCTGACGTATCCACCAAATCGGCTTGCCCGGTTTCATCCAGACCGCATATATACACATGGCGACGTGGATAATTTCGTCGGGCGGGCTTATGTAGTTTCCCCACCAGTGCTTCTCTCTCCGCCTCACTTATTTTTTCGTCTCCAGACCGCGTAATCGAGTATCGAGTTGCGAGACTAGATGTGTGGTCCGAGCCGCCAAATCTTGTACGATCTGCACATTTGCATTGAGAGTTTTCGCAAAATTTTGTATGCTAGCCTCAAGTCCTTGCACCAGCAATGAGTAACTCTCATTTATCTCTACGCAAAAATTTAATGTTGCTGTGTGATTTTTTTATGCAACGCATTCAACGTGGCGACATCATTTGACTCTTCGGGGTTGGCAACCTTGCACAGTTGTTTTCCCTCTAAATCGTAATCACCGTAATCTTAAATCCAATACCCGGTCTGCCCGGAAGACCTCGACCATTTCCGAGCACACTCTTATTCAATTGTCGTTCAAACACGTCAACGCTTATGTTGCGTATGTGTGGAACATAAATACACAACGAATTAATAAATAATTTTGACCTCGCACAACTCCTCAATTATCGATGTAATTTCATTGGAGTGTGATAGATTTCCGGCAGCCTGAGATGATAAAAGTAAACGTAGACGATCAACAAGCTCATTAGGATCATCCCAATAAACATAATCAAATTTTGCTGGTTTTTTTCGCGCAATCTTATATTTCGACATACCTTTGCCGCTGCGTATTGAGCGGTCAGAGATCTTAGCTATGTAATTTTTGAATTTAGTGCTATTATTCACACGTATAGCTCCTGACGCTTCGTAATATTTCCGATTAGCAATTTTGTCCGTGATAATTTTTTCTTACGCTCGCAAATCATCCGTGGTAAAATCAACAGGCTGTTTTTTGAATAATAGCTCGACTAATCCAACGGTTCTCTAGAAAACACTGACGGTGGGCCCAGAGTAGGGCCAGCATTGGCAGCCATACGTTCGACTCTCGGCCGAACGTTGACGCCAATGCTGGGCAACCGTCGGTTCAAGGTCGGAATGATAGGCTCGGTCCTACGGTCACTTACGAGAATCGGCCAATGCTTGGGAGCCGCATGTTGGTTAATCGTCGCTTACAAGGATCGGCCAATGCTTGGGACCAATACTGGGCCACTATAGTACCGAATGCTTGAACTTTTTGTATGGACATTTGAGTCCAGAATTATTTATTTATTCCATACATTTATTAGTAGTTACGATAAAATCAGTTTTTTATTCGTAATTAGTAGAATCTAAAGATCGAGTAAAATTAAAAAACATAATTTGAAGAAAAAAAAATGTGTCGCCATTGGGATTTGAACCCTCGACCCTCTGTTTTACGCGTATCTCTGAATTGAACATGAATTAATTATAAAAAAAAAGATCTTTCGAAAATTAATCCATTTTTTTGACTGATTAATTTTCCTTGTATAGACGCGGATCGAAGAATATTTACAAGCCTAGTCCGGGATTTGAAATCTACCTACCTATCGCCCCTAACTAGTGACCTCCTACTAACACGCTAACCACTACACCATCGACTACTTATAATATTCAGATGCGTATATCATATTTATGAAACATAGGCCGAAAATATATATACGTACACGGAAAAACAAAGTCGGTACGGTCCTCGAAAGCAAATTTTGAGGGTTTACATAACTTATCAGAAGTTCTAAAATTAAATTATGAGGGGTCGCTTAACTAATCAAGGGTCAGAAATCCTGGAATTGTTTTGAGGCTTTACATAACCTGCGACGGGTTAGGAGTCGCGAAATTAAGTTATGGGAGGGGTCACTTAAGTTATGAGGGGTCAGATATTCTTGAATAAAGTTTTAAGTTCACATAACTTATGAGGGGTCAGGGGCCCCGAAATTAAGTTACGAGAGGTCACAAAACTTATGACAGGTCATGGTTTTTGTCAAACTCAAGTTTTGAGGGTTCACATAACTTAAGAGGATTTGGAGTTCTCGAAATTAAGTTATGGGAGGTCACTTAACTTTTTATAAAACGATACCATGAAAACGTTGCTGATAACCGCAGTATGGCTAACCGTTGGCTCGAAATCGGGCACCCAACAATTAGCACGCAACTTAGGGCCGACTGTTTGCCAGCCTTGGACCTCATACTTGGTTGCCAACGCTTGGCATGCAACTTGGGGCCGATTGTTTGCCAGCGTTGGCTATCCCATACACCCTACACTTGGCTGCCGATGCTGGGCCAGTGTTCGGCCAATAATTCGTGCCAACTACGAGCTAATGCTGGCAATACATCGGGCTCTACTGTATTACTCGATGCTTGGCCCGATGCTTGGCCAAATATATTTGTCGGTACTGGCTTTTGACCCTAGACTAATTATAGGCCGATTATATTCAACTCCATGCTATGAAAATCGAAAAAAATCAATTATATGTGATATATTGACTGGAGCAATTTTGAATAATAACAATATTAAAAAATTATTCACAAATCGTTACAAAAAAAATTCTGATTATGTTCAGAAAACTTATTTTCTTTTCATATTAGATTAATTCGTCCATTTTTTTCAATTTACGGCATTTTGAAATTCTATTTTTGCAAATTTTTTGAACACTGTATAAACGGAACCACAGATCGTCAATTCAGTGGGAGAAAATTCTCACGAGTAATGAAAAATTTGTGTGTACGAAAAATAATGAACACTTTTTTATTTGCCATAATTCTTTCAAAATTATGAAAATTATGATTTGTTAATAATTCTTTAATATTGTTATTATTCAAAATTGCTCAACTCGATATCTCATATATGATTGATTTTTTTCGATTTTTATAGCATTGAGTCAAATAAAATCGGCCCATCATTGGTCTAGCATCAGAAGCCTGCAGTGCCGACAAATATATTCGGCCTAGCATCGGCCTAGCATCGCGCTAAGCACCGAGTGAAACGGTATTATTGGACCAACATTGGCCCAGCATCGGCAGCCAAGTGTAGAGTGTATCGGATAGCCAACGCTGGCAAACAGTCGGCCCCAAGTTGCATGCCAAGCGTTGGGTGCCCGATTTCGAGCCAACGGTTGGCCATATTGCGAGTATCGGCAATGTTTTCATGGGTTTTAGCATAATTTTCCTCTCTCACACGAATCGCTGAGGATGAAGAAAAATCTATCGGCGAATCGCCAATCATTAGCTTGTGATTAGTGAGGTTTCTCACACCATACGCGACATCGAGGCTTGTTTTTCTATTCAAGCGCAGCAACGAAAGATTCTCGTTTATTAATTTATCGGCGTTGCTGGACATTGCGTTCAAGTAGTAAGGTACAGGGATAGGGAGACCAGGTCCTTCCCCCACCCCTCTCCCTCTCGCCCCGCCCCCTCCCGGCCAGGCCCCACCCCCCACTACTTTGGGCCTCATGGTCGTCTGTGATTGGCCCCCCACCCCTTTGCCACGCCCCCTACCCCCATCATCTGGAAATTTTCCGAGCGCTGATTGGTCCCTATACTGGTCACCCACCCCCACCAGAGTGTCGCAGACGGATTGGGGTGGTATCCCACCAAAATTCCCCGAGCGCTGATTGGTCCCTATACTGGTCACCCCGCCCCCTTAAAATTTCCCGAGCGCTGATTGGTCCCTATACTGGTCAACCCGCCCCCTCAAAATTTCCCGAGCGCTGATTGGGCCCCGTACTGGCTGCCTCACCCCCTGAGAATTTCCCGAGCGGTGATTGGTCCCTATACTGGTCGACCCGCACCCTCAAAATTTCCCGAGCGCTGATTGGTCCCCGTACTGGTCGCCTCACCCCCTCAGAATTTCCCGAGCAGTGATTGGTCCCCGTACTGGTCACTTGTCCGGTATAGCGCACTATATGGGGCCTCACACCCTCGCAAATTTCCCGAGCGCTGATTGATCCCTACACTGGGCCACCACCCTCGCCAGAAGCGGCGTGGAAGCACGTGCCTTGGCAGCCACGTGACTAGAGTTTCCTCGGATATCTTACAGTCGGTAAAACGGTTCTTTTTTTATTGTCGGTCGGTAAATACCGTATATCGGTAAGTTATCTTCTTAACCGTATTTTATAGGAGAAAGGTTATGTGTAATAGACGATACAGGTTAATTTCGTTTAAACGTTTATATTCATTTATTCATAATTACCCGTAGACATGTTGAAACAGAGTACATGGTGAGTATGTGTAATTTATACAAAAGCGACAGTGTTTTATATTTTAACTTGTCATCTCTTTAAGTTTTATACCAGACCTTTTGAACTCGCTTTTTATAAATGGACCGCATAATACAGTTACCTCCAAAAATCTAATTCCGAAGTAATTTTCTGCGCACGAAGAATCCATCCGAACTCTTACAGTCTCTTTTATCGATATATGATTATTTTTTATAAGCTCTTCGACGCACGCTTCATCGATATTTTTATGTTTCTCGTATGACGATACATGGACAAACAATTTAGAACATAGAAGCTCTGTTGATAAAAAACGGTGCATGATTGTACGTTACGGAGGAAAAAGAAAACCCGCTCATAGTGCTGGAAACGCAGTCGCAATAGCAATAGCAATAGCAACGTGGGATAACGAAGATCGAAAGGCGAAATCAGACATGATTTTATAAATAAATTCAAGCGAATTGATGCAGATAAAAATTTGCGTTACATCCAATGAGGTATGGGTTAAATACTACCAAAAAGATTAACGTTGCATCGGATGGACGATAACGATGACTTTAGAAATCATCTTCGAAAATTTTTCGACACATTAGATAAACTGAACTAAGTGTCTATGGGCATCAATCCAGATTTATTAAGAATTATATTATTATATAGACTTCCTTTGCGTTTTAAGCATTTTCGTCGCGCAATCGAGTGGCGCAGTAAATTTCTGACTCCAGAAGAGACAAAAAATCGTTGAAAAGGCAGATGCTCGAAAAACGGTACATACATCATTTCATCGGAAGCAATGATTGCGAACAAACATTTTATCAAAAAATGAAATAAAAATTCGACGAGCGTTAGAACAGACATGAAACAAAAGGAGCCGTTTAAATTCAAGTGCCATCGATGTGGAAAGAACGGTCACATAAGTAAATTGCAACAACGCGAATACAGCGGAAAGCTTTTTAGTTTTTACGCAAAATAAAAAACTTCTCAGCAAGCTTTCGAAGCGAAATCGAAAAGTCTTGACGAAGACTGATATCTTGATAGCTCATGCACTTCGCATTTATGTAAAGATGAAGAAAATTCAATTACGATTACTGAAACGAAAAATCAAAAATTAAATCTCGCTAATAATTCTTCGACAGATATAAAATTTCGAGAAACTGTTACGATTGCGAGCAAATTTTAAAAAAAATCCACGAATCTGAAGTTGCACGATGCTCTCTATTTACCAGATTTACAAACGAATTTATTATTAGTAAGATAACTGATCATGGATACGACGTGATTTTCAAAAAAAACCAAGCCTCTGTTGTCAACAAAGGCGGAAATGCGATTTCGCAGGTGGGCAGAACTGGTGAAAGAAAAGGATGCCGTTGATAACTTGGTGACAGAATCGCCGTACGAAGCAACCGATAATTTGCATTGCCGGATGGGACATATGAATATGCATGATCTCGTAAGCGGACATAAAACTGGAGCGGTTCTAAGAATGAAGCTGGGTGAAGCAAAAGAAAATTTAAATTGCGATATTTATTTTCGCGGAAAGATGATAAGATTTTTATGCGTCATGAAGAACATTTCCGAAGAAAACGGAAGGAAGTTCCAAACTTTTTAAAAATCGTACATTCAGACATTTGTGGACTAATGAGAGTCGCGTCGAATGGAAATGCGCGATACTTCGTCATTTTCATAAATGACTAATCGAAATGGTGCGAAGTGCGAATGATTAAAACGAAATATGGAATTTTGTAATCTTCTTAAAGAATATAATGCGATCGCGGTAATGCAAACGGAAAAGAAAATCAAACTCTAGGAAACCAACGACGGTAAGGAATACATGAGCAAAAATATGGAAGATCTCTTAAGAGAAAATGGAATTCGAAGACCCTTAACTGTAACTTACTTTAATTCCTGAGTCGTAGCCTTAATTCGGGAGTCAGGCAACGAAAAACTTGACGCTCGATCAAAAGAAGGAATTTTCGTTGGTTATTCGGAGACATCAAAAGCATACAGAGTACGGATAACGGAAGAATAAAAAATCGTTATTACGCTAGATGGAAATTCAAGTTCAAAGAACTTGAACGACGAAACTCAAGACGAGTTCAAAGAAAATTCGTTTGAAAGAAATAATGACGAGTCCATTATTCTTGAAAAACACAAGGAATCTCGAAAGTTAGAGAAATCGAATTCTCATTGAAAGGAATTGAGAATAATTCGCTTGAAGCGCCGCTGAATCAAATCGGAGAATACAACAATGAAAATATCAAAAATAACAACGAAGATTTTGAAGAAGAAGAAGAAGAAAGCAGAGAAGAAGACTGCCAGGAATACGAAACGAGAGAAGCACCGAGACGAGGTCAAGGAAGACCAAATAAAATAATGACTGGATTAAGAGGGAGGCCGCGAAAGGAGTATCAAATGGTTAATGCAATAAAAGAAAACCCGAACGTAAAGACGGGTACCGAATGTGTTTTTTGTATTGCAGAAACCTCAATTTGCAAAGTTGTCAACAGTGCCGATTCAGGTGAATGGTTCCGAGTTATGGCAGCGGACTAAAATCAATTATGAAAAATGATACGTAGAACGTAGTCGATCCGCCAAAAAATCAGCAAGTCGTTGGAAGTCACGTGATTCTGTGAAATAAATATAATTCAGATCGAACGTTAGAGAAAAAGGTGAGGATTGTTGCAAAAGGATTTTCTCAACATTCCGAAATCGATTTTATCAAAACTTTCGCACCGGTGACTGGACTCTGCTTGATTCGAATAATGACGGCTTTACTTGTCAAGTTCGACATGAACATTCAACAATTCGATGTCACAATAGCTCATGTAAACGGTATGTTAGAGGAAAATATTTACATGGAAGTTCCTGAAAGCCCTAACAAAATTTTGGAAGAGATTATTCGTACTGGAAAGTCGTCCAGCAGAATCGGCAATGCCGCACGAGTTATGTCAAAAGAACTAGAAGTAGGCAACGGTTTGTCTTCTCCAGAAGGCATTTTATGGCCACATTAAGCAGATCGTTGATGGCACGTACGATTGGCAGAAGAAGTAAAGAAATTCAAATTGATTCAATCAAACGAGAATCCTTGCGTCTTCTATCAACAATCCAAAAACGAAATACTCATAATGACGGAATATGTTGATTACATTTTGGACACACCACGGAATCAAAACATGATTAAGGAACTTACAAATTATTTGTCAAAAAGTTTCGAGATGAAACATGTTGACAATATAAAATACTGTCTTGGTATAGAATTTTTACGAAACAATAACGGAGCAGCGATGCATAAACGAGGATACATAAAAGGTATACTCGATCGATATAAGATCAATGAATCTTGAATTTCGACAAGCCCCGATGGATGTCTGAACAAAACTACAAAAGAACGAAGATTCGACAAATCAAAAGATATGCAAACAGCGGTACAGAGAATCGATTAGGTTTCTAATGTATCATGCCGTATGTACTAGACCAGATATAGCTTACGCTGTAATTTATTCAAGTCAATTCAATTTATGGTACGACGAAACTGTTTGGACTGCGGTGAATCAAGTGTTGCGATCTTTACGAGAAACGTCGAATCTTGGCCTAATGTTGAAGAAAACTAAAAAAATCTTTTGAAGGGTACGTCGATAAAGATTGGGGGAATCGTATCATAGATAGAAGATCATACACCGAGCTTACATTTATCCTCGGGGAATGTCTCGTTACTTGGGAATCGCGAAAATAACCGACTGTCGCGTTATCCTCGACGGAAGGAGAATAAATGGTTCTTAATGAAGCTGCAAAGGACGCCATGTATCTTCAGAGATTATTGAAAGTATATGGATACAATAAAATGACGAAATTGAAACTTTTCAGCGACAATTGTAGTGCACGAAAACGCGCAAAGAATTCAATTTTCCACAATCGTACTAAACATATTGAAATCCATCATTATTTTGTCCGGGAAGTAATCGAGATTTCGAAGTGGAATATATTGCAGCAAACGATACGGCTGCTGATGTGCTCACTGAAGGACTTCTGGGCCCGTAATATTGCAAATGTCTCGATATTCCTGGAATAAATAACGTTTAGTTCTCAAAATTAATTTTCGTCATCATCTCGAAAGGGGGTATTGGATAGAACTCATTTGTTAATTGATTGAGATCGTGTTTTGTTATTTTAGCTACCTCATCTATTACTCTGAAATAAAGCGTCGATCTGTCAACACGTCTTACGATATCTTATGGAATCAAATATCCAAACATTCATTATTAAATGCAGGGATATTAAAACCAATATTTTGTCATCTCTTTGAGTTCTATAATAGATCTTTTCAGTTCATTTGTGATAAATCGAACGGATAAGAATGTTACCTCCAAAAATACAATTCCGAAGTAATTATCCGTGAAAGAAGAGTACCCAAACTTTTGCAGTCTCTTTTATCGATCTATGATTATTTTTATAAGATCTTTTACGCATGCTTCATCAATATTTTCATACTTCTCGTTTGAATGCCCGCAAAGTCCGAAACATTTCAAAAATGCAACTATTTCCAACTCCCGTCCTTCAGAAATTACAAATGAACATCGAATAACAGATGCATAGCTTACGCAAGATCTATATAAAATTAAAAATTTTACAAATTATGTATGATTTTGATTCAACTTATACGATGGGCTTTACACTCTTTTAATTTATCGGCGTTTCATGCACAAAAGACTTTTTAAATTTTTCAAACGATTAATATGGATCTGTGACCTGCAACAATTGTATTGTATAGTGTAAAAAATATGTTCTTCACGATGAAATTTATTCCAACGCAATTGACCCTCCAGAGGGTCATCGTTTCAGACATTCCTTGTGAAGTCTAGAAAAATCGTCTTTTTTCCGAATGCGTTTTACGATCAAAGGTGTTTTTTTTCATTAAACAATTTGATTTGACAATAAAAATATCTCATTTGTGTAATAATATCGTTACGGGGTATAATAGAAGGGCATTACTAAACTTGGTTTTTAATAAACCGACATTGACGGTACATAATCTCTTCTCGTCTATCGCTGATACATGCACATAAGTACTTTGACAATTTTTCTGGCGATTGATGAAAATCTGTGACTACCACCAATTGTGTTTTCTACTATGAAAAAATGTGCTCTCCACATTGAAATTTATTCCAATGCGAGTGACCCTGCGGAGGACTTTTATTCCGGGCATTCTTTGCGAGGTCTCGACAAATCGTTTTTCTTAATAATGTGTTTCGTATGTACAAGGTGTTTTTATTGAAAGAATGTGATCTTTCAATAAAAAAACATGTCTTTTGTATGATAATATAGTTTCGGTTGACCCTGTGGAGGATCTTCGTTTCGGGCATTCTTTGCGAGGCCGCGCAACATGTCTTGTGCACGCGAGATTTTTTGGCACCGCTTGTAACTGTCAATAAGAACCAGTGCCCTGCAACGGATGTGTTTTCTTTGGTGAAAAAAGTGCTCTTTACGATGAAATTTATTTCAACGCAATTGACCCTGCGGAGGACCTTCGTTTTGGGCATTCTTTGCGAGACGGCCCAAGATGTTTCATGTACAAGACTTCTTTGGCAATTTTTCTACCTATCAATAAGAATGAGTAACCTGCAACAACTGTGTTTTCTTGTGTGAAAAACGTCTTCATTATGATGAAATTTATTCCAACGCGATCGAACTTGCGGAGGGGCTTCGGTTCAGGCTCTCTATGCGAGGCCGCACAAGATATTTCATGCACACTAGTCTTTGGCAATTCTTCTACCTATTAATAAGGACCAATGACCTGCCATGATTGTTTTTCTTCTGTAAAAAAAAAATGTGCTCTTTACGATTAAATTTGTTCCAATGCAATAGACCCTACTGAGGGCCTTAGTCTCCAACTTTCTTTGCGAGGTCTCGGCAAATCATCTTCTTTCCAAATGCATTTTTTCGTGCGAAGGTTTTTCTTCATGAAAACATGTAACTTTTGAATTTAAATAATAAACATAACTCTTGTATAATAATATTGTTTTTAGGTTTCAATAGATTCGAGGTACTAAATTCCGGTTTGAAAAAACCAACATTGACGAAAAGAGCGAACCGTCAATGTTGGATTTTCAAACCGGAATTTAGTACCTCGAATCTATTGAAACCTAAAAACAATATTATTATACAAGAGTTATGTTTATTATTTAAATTCAAAAGTTACATGTTTTCATGAAGAAAAACCTTCGCACGAAAAAATGCATTTGGAAAGAAGATGATTTGCCGAGACCTCGCAAAGAAAGTTGGAGACTAAGGCCCTCAGTAGGGTCTATTGCATTGGAACAAATTTAATCGTAAAGAGCACATTTTTTTTTTACAGAAGAAAAACAATCATGGCAGGTCATTGGTCCTTATTAATAGGTAGAAGAATTGCCAAAGACTAGTGTGCATGAAATATCTTGTGCGGCCTCGCATAGAGAGCCTGAACCGAAGCCCCTCCGCAAGTTCGATCGCGTTGGAATAAATTTCATCATAATGAAGACGTTTTTCACACAAGAAAACACAGTTGTTGCAGGTTACTCATTCTTATTGATAGGTAGAAAAATTGCCAAAGAAGTCTTGTACATGAAACATCTTGGGCCGTCTCGCAAAGAATGCCCAAAACGAAGGTCCTCCGCAGGGTCAATTGCGTTGAAATAAATTTCATCGTAAAGAGCACTTTTTTCACCAAAGAAAACACATCCGTTGCAGGGCACTGGTTCTTATTGACAGTTACAAGCGGTGCCAAAAAATCTCGCGTGCACAAGACATGTTGCGCGGCCTCGCAAAGAATGCCCGAAACGAAGATCCTCCACAGGGTCAACCGAAACTATATTATCATACAAAAGACATGTTTTTTTATTGAAAGATCACATTCTTTCAATAAAAACACCTTGTACATACGAAACACATTATTAAGAAAAACGATTTGTCGAGACCTCGCAAAGAATGCCCGGAATAAAAGTCCTCCGCAGGGTCACTCGCATTGGAATAAATTTCAATGTGGAGAGCACATTTTTTCATAGTAGAAAACACAATTGGTGGTAGTCACAGATTTTCATCAATCGCCAGAAAAATTGTCAAAGTACTTATGTGCATGTATCAGCGATAGACGAGAAGAGATTATGTACCGTCAATGTCGGTTTATTAAAAACCAAGTTTAGTAATGCCCTTCTATTATACCCCGTAACGATATTATTACACAAATGAGATATTTTTATTGTCAAATCAAATTGTTTAATGAAAAAAAACACCTTTGATCGTAAAACGCATTCGGAAAAAAGACGATTTTTCTAGACTTCACAAGGAATGTCTGAAACGATGACCCTCTGGAGGGTCAATTGCGTTGGAATAAATTTCATCGTGAAGAACATATTTTTTACACTATACAATACAATTGTTGCAGGTCACAGATCCATATTAATCGTTTGAAAAATTTAAAAAGTCTTTTGTGCATGAAACGCCGATAAATTAAAAGAGTGTAAAGCCCATCGTATAAGTTGAATCAAAATCATACATAATTTGTAAAATTTTTAATTTTATATAGATCTTGCGTAAGCTATGCATCTGTTATTCGATGTTCATTTGTAATTTCTGAAGGACGGGAGTTGGAAATAGTTGCATTTTTGAAATGTTTCGGACTTTGCGGGCATTCAAACGAGAAGTATGAAAATATTGATGAAGCATGCGTAAAAGATCTTATAAAAATAATCATAGATCGATAAAAGAGACTGCAAAAGTTTGGGTACTCTTCTTTCACGGATAATTACTTCGGAATTGTATTTTTGGAGGTAACATTCTTATCCGTTCGATTTATCACAAATGAACTGAAAAGATCTATTATAGAACTCAAAGAGATGACAAAATATTGGTTTTAATATCCCTGCATTTAATAATGAATGTTTGGATATTTGATTCCATAAGATATCGTAAGACGTGTTGACAGATCGACGCTTTATTTCAGAGTAATAGATGAGGTAGCTAAAATAACAAAACACGATCTCAATCAATTAACAAATGAGTTCTATCCAATACCCCCTTTCGAGATGATGACGAAAATTAATTTTGAGAACTAAACGTTATTTATTCCAGGAATATCGAGACATTTGCAATATTACGGGCCCAGAAGTCCTTCAGTGAGCACATCAGCAGCCGTATCGTTTGCTGCAATATATTCCACTTCGAAATCTCGATTACTTCCCGGACAAAATAATGATGGATTTCAATATGTTTAGTACGATTGTGGAAAATTGAATTCTTTGCGCGTTTTCGTGCACTACAATTGTCGCTGAAAAGTTTCAATTTCGTCATTTTATTGTATCCATATACTTTCAATAATCTCTGAAGATACATGGCGTCCTTTGCAGCTTCATTAAGAACCATTTATTCTCCTTCCGTCGAGGATAACGCGACAGTCGGTTATTTTCGCGATTCCCAAGTAACGAGACATTCCCCGAGGATAAATGTAAGCTCGGTGTATGATCTTCTATCTATGATACGATTCCCCCAATCTTTATCGACGTACCCTTCAAAAGATTTTTTTAGTTTTCTTCAACATTAGGCCAAGATTCGACGTTTCTCGTAAAGATCGCAACACTTGATTCACCGCAGTCCAAACAGTTTCGTCGTACCATAAATTGAATTGACTTGAATAAATTACAGCGTAAGCTATATCTGGTCTAGTACATACGGCATGATACATTAGAAACCTAATCGATTCTCTGTACCGCTGTTTGCATATCTTTTGATTTGTCGAATCTTCGTTCTTTTGTAGTTTTGTTCAGACATCCATCGGGGCTTGTCGAAATTCAAGATTCATTGATCTTATATCGATCGAGTATACCTTTTATGTATCCTCGTTTATGCATCGCTGCTCCGTTATTGTTTCGTAAAAATTCTATACCAAGACAGTATTTTATATTGTCAACATGTTTCATCTCGAAACTTTTTGACAAATAATTTGTAAGTTCCTTAATCATGTTTTGATTCCGTGGTGTGTCCAAAATGTAATCAACATATTCCGTCATTATGAGTATTTCGTTTTTGGATTGTTGATAGAAGACGCAAGGATTCTCGTTTGATTGAATCAATTTGAATTTCTTTACTTCTTCTGCCAATCGTACGTGCCATCAACGATCTGCTTAATGTGGCCATAAAATGCCTTCTGGAGAAGACAAACCGTTGCCTACTTCTAGTTCTTTTGACATAACTCGTGCGGCATTGCCGATTCTGCTGGACGACTTTCCAGTACGAATAATCTCTTCCAAAATTTTGTTAGGGCTTTCAGGAACTTCCATGTAAATATTTTCCTCTAACATACCGTTTACATGAGCTATTGTGACATCGAATTGTTGAATGTTCATGTCGAACTTGACAAGTAAAGCCGTCATTATTCGAATCAAGCAGAGTCCAGTCACCGGTGCGAAAGTTTTGATAAAATCGATTTCGGAATGTTGAGAAAATCCTTTTGCAACAATCCTCACCTTTTTCTCTAACGTTCGATCTGAATTATATTTATTTCACAGAATCACGTGACTTCCAACGACTTGCTGATTTTTTGGCGGATCGACTACGTTCTACGTATCATTTTTCATAATTGATTTTAGTCCGCTGCCATAACTCGGAACCATTCACCTGAATCGGCACTGTTGACAACTTTGCAAATTGAGGTTTCTGCAATACAAAAAACACATTCGGTACCCGTCTTTACGTTCGGGTTTTCTTTTATTGCATTAACCATTTGATACTCCTTTCGCGGCCTCCCTCTTAATCCAGTCATTATTTTATTTGGTCTTCCTTGACCTCGTCTCGGTGCTTCTCTCGTTTCGTATTCCTGGCAGTCTTCTTCTCTGCTTTCTTCTTCTTCTTCTTCAAAATCTTCGTTGTTATTTTTGATATTTTCATTGTTGTATTCTCCGATTTGATTCAGCGGCGCTTCAAGCGAATTATTCTCAATTCCTTTCAATGAGAATTCGATTTCTCTAACTTTCGAGATTCCTTGTGTTTTTCAAGAATAATGGACTCGTCATTATTTCTTTCAAACGAATTTTCTTTGAACTCGTCTTGAGTTTCGTCGTTCAAGTTCTTTGAACTTGAATTTCCATCTAGCGTAATAACGATTTTTTATTCTTCCGTTATCCGTACTCTGTATGCTTTTGATGTCTCCGAATAACCAACGAAAATTCCTTCTTTTGATCGAGCGTCAAGTTTTTCGTTGCCTGACTCCCGAATTAAGGCTACGACTCAGGAATTAAAGTAAGTTACAGTTAAGGGTCTTCGAATTCCATTTTCTCTTAAGAGATCTTCCATATTTTTGCTCATGTATTCCTTACCGTCGTTGGTTTCCTAGAGTTTGATTTTCTTTTCCGTTTGCATTACCGCGATCGCATTATATTCTTTAAGAAGATTACAAAATTCCATATTTCGTTTTAATCATTCGCACTTCGCACCATTTCGATTAGTCATTTATGAAAATGACGAAGTATCGCGCATTTCCATTCGACGCGACTCTCATTAGTCCACAAATGTCTGAATGTACGATTTTTAAAAAGTTTGGAACTTCCTTCCGTTTTCTTCGGAAATGTTCTTCATGACGCATAAAAATCTTATCATCTTTCCGCGAAAATAAATATCGCAATTTAAATTTTCTTTTGCTTCACCCAGCTTCATTCTTAGAACCGCTCCAGTTTTATGTCCGCTTACGAGATCATGCATATTCATATGTCCCATCCGGCAATGCAAATTATCGGTTGCTTCGTACGGCGATTCTGTCACCAAGTTATCAACGGCATCCTTTTCTTTCACCAGTTCTGCCCACCTGCGAAATCGCATTTCCGCCTTTGTTGACAACAGAGGCTTGGTTTTTTTTGAAAATCACGTCGTATCCATGATCAGTTATCTTACTAATAATAAATTCGTTTGTAAATCTGGTAAATAGAGAGCATCGTGCAACTTCAGATTCGTGGATTTTTTTTAAAATTTGCTCGCAATCGTAACAGTTTCTCGAAATTTTATATCTGTCGAAGAATTATTAGCGAGATTTAATTTTTGATTTTTCGTTTCAGTAATCGTAATTGAATTTTCTTCATCTTTACATAAATGCGAAGTGCATGAGCTATCAAGATATCAGTCTTCGTCAAGACTTTTCGATTTCGCTTCGAAAGCTTGCTGAGAAGTTTTTTATTTTGCGTAAAAACTAAAAAGCTTTCCGCTGTATTCGCGTTGTTGCAATTTACTTATGTGACCGTTCTTTCCACATCGATGGCACTTGAATTTAAACGGCTCCTTTTGTTTCATGTCTGTTCTAACGCTCGTCGAATTTTTATTTCATTTTTTGATAAAATGTTTGTTCGCAATCATTGCTTCCGATGAAATGATGTATGTACCGTTTTTCGAGCATCTGCCTTTTCAACGATTTTTTGTCTCTTCTGGAGTCAGAAATTTACTGCGCCACTCGATTGCGCGACGAAAATGCTTAAAACGCAAAGGAAGTCTATATAATAATATAATTCTTAATAAATCTGGATTGATGCCCATAGACACTTAGTTCAGTTTATCTAATGTGTCGAAAAATTTTCGAAGATGATTTCTAAAGTCATCGTTATCGTCCATCCGATGCAACGTTAATCTTTTTGGTAGTATTTAACCCATACCTCATTGGATGTAACGCAAATTTTTATCTGCATCAATTCGCTTGAATTTATTTATAAAATCATGTCTGATTTCGCCTTTCGATCTTCGTTATCCCACGTTGCTATTGCTATTGCTATTGCGACTGCGTTTCCAGCACTATGAGCGGGTTTTCTTTTTCCTCCGTAACGTACAATCATGCACCGTTTTTTATCAACAGAGCTTCTATGTTCTAAATTGTTTGTCCATGTATCGTCATACGAGAAACATAAAAATATCGATGAAGCGTGCGTCGAAGAGCTTATAAAAAATAATCATATATCGATAAAAGAGACTGTAAGAGTTCGGATGGATTCTTCGTGCGCAGAAAATTACTTCGGAATTAGATTTTTGGAGGTAACTGTATTATGCGGTCCATTTATAAAAAGCGAGTTCAAAAGGTCTGGTATAAAACTTAAAGAGATGACAAGTTAAAATATAAAACACTGTCGCTTTTGTATAAATTACACATACTCACCATGTACTCTGTTTCAACATGTCTACGGGTAATTATGAATAAATGAATATAAACGTTTAAACGAAATTAACCTGTATCGTCTATTACACATAACCTTTCTCCTATAAAATACGGTTAAGAAGATAACTTACCGATATACGGTATTTACCGACCGACAATAAAAAAAGAACCGTTTTACCGACTGTAAGATATCCGAGGAAACTCTAGTCACGTGGCTGCCAAGGCACGTGCTTCCACGCCGCTTCTGGCGAGGGTGGTGGCCCAGTGTAGGGATCAATCAGCGCTCGGGAAATTTGCGAGGGTGTGAGGCCCCATATAGTGCGCTATACCGGACAAGTGACCAGTACGGGGACCAATCACTGCTCGGGAAATTCTGAGGGGGTGAGGCGACCAGTACGGGGACCAATCAGCGCTCGGGAAATTTTGAGGGTGCGGGTCGACCAGTATAGGGACCAATCACCGCTCGGGAAATTCTCAGGGGGTGAGGCAGCCAGTACGGGGCCCAATCAGCGCTCGGGAAATTTTGAGGGGGCGGGTTGACCAGTATAGGGACCAATCAGCGCTCGGGAAATTTTAAGGGGGCGGGGTGACCAGTATAGGGACCAATCAGCGCTCGGGGAATTTTGGTGGGATACCACCCCAATCCGTCTGCGACACTCTGGTGGGGGTGGGTGACCAGTATAGGGACCAATCAGCGCTCGGAAAATTTCCAGATGATGGGGGTAGGGGGCGTGGCAAAGGGGTGGGGGGCCAATCACAGACGACCATGAGGCCCAAAGTAGTGGGGGGTGGGGCCTGGCCGGGAGGGGGCGGGGCGAGAGGGAGAGGGGTGGGGGAAGGACCTGGTCTCCCTATCCCTGTACCTTACTACTCGTTCATCCTGCTTGAAGAGCAAAACGAAATTTGTATTATCACGTATTAGGTGCTTGGGAATACGTGCGTGTGTTTGACAAAGATAAGAGCAATCGACATTTTGATGTCTGCCCATGGCGAAAAAGTCTCGAATATTGTCCTGTTTTTCGCACGCTTTATCATCAAAGATGAATATTGAGTTTGGACGTGCATCGTTTGGTGTAATCACTTGTTCGTGCTCGTTGAAGGGAAAATATTCGATATCGGGTACTTGAGCAAACGTTCGAGCAGCTTGTACTTTGGCTGCTTCAACGACTTTGAGTACACATAAACATTTTTGAATCTCACAGCATATGGATGAGGAATGAGACGCAATAATGCATTAGTTTTACCACAATTTGACGGCCCGCAGAATACCGCGCGAATGCTGTTCGGCAATAAATGATCATGACGTTTCGCCCCCTTCCGTCGCTCTGCGTTAATGCGTCAAAATTCATTATAGGTAATCCCTGTTGCTTGGACACCATCTTGATCACGACTAACTTGGCAATAAGTCTAAATAAGCTTTTTATCTGGTAAACAGTATCATCAACAATCTTCCCGTTGAGCTGCATTTGCCCGGTTATCAGTACTGTGGTCCTGGCACAAAATTAGCAAAACGTCTTGCTCGGGGTGATCCGGGCATTAATCCATTAGACGCAGCCTACAAACAGCACGATATTGCCTATTCGAAAAATCGTAAAAATCTCGAGGCGAGAAGCGAGGCTGATTGGCCGAGAGAGCCTGAAAACGAGTTTTCGCGAAAGACGCGAGTTGCGAAAAAGCAAGTGCTTGGAGTATAGCGACTATCATGAAGGGCAAGAGAAAATTTGGTATGGGCGCGGGGATGCAGAAAACGAAGACTTTTAACCTTGAAAGCATTATCGGTGCTGCGAGAAAGACAATGAGTCATAGCGGCGACCCAAAGGTTATAATTACGTCAGCTTTGAAGGGTGCACGTGCTGCTGTAAAGAGGGTAGGGTGTGAACAAAAATTGTATACACCGCGGATCCTTGCGGTGCCGGGGGAAATTGGCGGTTTCTTTCCATTTCTCGTGCCAATATTTGCCAGTCTCAGCGCTGCTGGAGCACTGATGGGTGGTGCAGCAAGTATAGCAAAAGCAGTAAATGCTGCTCAAGCTGCGGAACGTGAATTGGACGAGAGTAAACGCCATAATAGAATAATGGAATCCATCACATTGGGCGGGGGTTTGCTTCTCAAGCCATACAAGAAGGGTCTCGGTCTTCATATTGGGTCAAAAAACGAAAAATAACGCTACCACATCAAGCACTCACCGACGCCGATGTTCTCAAGTTTCCAAAATCCATAAAAATTCCCCATTTTCGTGGAATTTTCATGCAACATGGCTTGCCCGAGGGTGGGCCGTGGAAACATGAGTCTGCGATTATTAATCTCGATAAGTGTAGTGGACCGAGCACACACTGGGTCGCATACACGAAGATCGGATGCAAGGTCGTATACTTTGACAGTTTCGGTGATCTTCAACCACCATCCGAACTCATGAAATATCTCGGTGTGCATAGCATTAAATACAATTATATATGATATCAGAATTACGACACGATAAAGTGCGGACATTTATGCCTCAAATTTCTCTGCAAACAGCTTTATCGAAAAGACATTTATAGCCTATATAAATGTGCATCGTTATAAAATCAGTATCAGTACCCAATTAAACTTGACGCGCACAACAATTATACTATCGGACTCGTCAAGCTACTAACCTTCAATTCTATTCTCAACATAGACGCGGGCAATGATAAATTTTACGTGGTCGATGAGATAGAAACAATACCCACCGGCAGCTACGAAATTGAAGATATTGAGGCATATTTGCAGTCAGAGTTGACCAATAAGAACATGAACATTACAATTAAACCCAATAACAATATGCTGCAGAGTGAAATTGTGTGTAATCGCGATCTAAATTTTTTACCCGATGATTCAATTGGATCTCTGTTAGGATTCACCCGGTGCATACTCAAAGTCAATAAAAACCACAAATCTGATCTTCCGGTGGCCATTCTAAAAGTAAAAGCCTAGCGTGTCGAATGTTACATCACAGCAGGTGCATACAAGTCCATACAATTCACGAATTTTTTCCACTCGCACCACCGGGCTATAAAATCATTGAAGTTCCGTCGCACGTCATTTATCTGCCAATAACGAGCAAGACAATAGATCATATTCAGCTCCGAATAGTAGATCAACACGGTGATTTAGTCAATTTTCGTGGTGAAGTTATAACCATATGATTGCACATCAAATCCGGTTAATGGGTATAGTCTTTAATGGAACAACAACAACGTCAACTGTGAATAATAATAGGATACCATGGGCAAAGGCAATCAGTCGTCGAACTACATTCAGAGGACTAACACTTCAA
The DNA here is from genome assembly GCA_946863875.1 of Alloplasta piceator. Lineage (NCBI taxonomy): Eukaryota > Metazoa > Arthropoda > Insecta > Hymenoptera > Ichneumonidae > Alloplasta > Alloplasta piceator. The sequence continues at coordinate 37,640,148 of OX333075.1, read as the reverse complement.
AACGGGAAACTGTTGAAGAGCCTCGGCCTTCACGTTCGTGGCAAAGCACTGTAAAATATTACTTTTTCTGTGTGCCTTGTATTTGCTGTATAAGATAGCGGAAGAAATAGTGAATATTCACACACCTATTATCTTTGACGAATCTATCGTACATTCAGAGATTCACGCTCACCAGCCATATGCCTCATCGACGTTCAACAACAGCGATGAAATACGTATTGCTCTTCAGCATCAAGATCTCTGTCTACTACGGAGCAAAAGTTCTCTTCATATATGCGGGAACTTGAGTAAACCCAATAGTGCTCCATGCGCCACCACTAAACTCGTCAATAATGCAATTTGCCATTTGATTGAAGAGATACATTATGAACTCAATGCCATAGAAATCGATCAAAATAAAAATGTTAGGCTCACGAGTCTAATAAAGGGTTACGTATCGTTGAGCGCTGGTAAAATTTCCATGCTTTAAAATACGGGCTGGCTCGACATGGATAAAACGAAACAAATAACCGATGCAGCGGGCTTTTTCGATATATGCATACCGCTGAGCATGCTGCTCGGGTTTGCCGAAGATTATCAAAAAATTCGCGTCAATGCCAAGCACGAATTAATTCTCTCGCGATCAAAGAGCGATGATAATGCAGCTATTCAATGTCGTTGAGGTTACGAACGTTCTGACAAAAAAAAATGGAATTCCGATATTTTGAGAAAGTTATAACTTCTATGACATAAAAAAAATATTATAATAATATAAATATTTAAGGTTGCCATGTGGTCAAACAGCCTTATATTCGAATTAAAGCGATTCTGTTGAGAAACGAAAAAAAAAATCGACGAAGAAAGACCTGTTCAAGTTTTGAATCATTCCGTAACTCATATGGAGCGCCGTAGGACGTTAAAAAAAATTAAAACCATGGGATTTCGGAAGGAAACAATAAAGAAAGGTGACAGCAAAGCACCCTTACCTGAGTATACCCAGAAAAATTCAGACCGTCGCAGTGTAAGGGGTTGTCCACTTTTTTAATTGTTTTATATTTCGTGTAGAACCCCGTAGAATACTTAAAAATTAAAACAATGACATTTCGGAAGGGAACAATGGGGAACGGTGACTGCAAAGCACCCTTGCCTGAATATACTTTCGAAATATTTTGACCATCGCATTTTGAGGGGCTGTCCACTTTTTTAATCGTTCTATATCACGCAAAGGGCCACATAGAACATCGAAAAAAATTGAAGCCATAAGATTTCACAAGGGAACCATAAGGAACGATGGCTCGGAAGCACCCTTGCCTGAGTATACTTTGGAAAAAATGAGTCTGACAGAGTATGAGGGGCTGTCCACTTTTGTATCATTTTTATATCTCCAGTGAGACCCAATACAATGTTAAAAAAAATCAAGACCCTAAGTTTTCGGAAGGGAACTATAGGAAATAATGAATGCAAAGCACCCTTGCCTGAGTATATTATGAAAAAAATTCGGCTAATCACACTTTAAGGAGCTGTCCACTTCTTAAATCATCCGATATCGCGTGTAGGACCCCATAGAACGTTGAAAAAAATTAAAACCATGAGATTTCTAAAGGGAACAATAGGAAACGGTGACTGTAAAGCACCCTTACCTGAGTATACCCAGAAAAAATTCAGACCGTCGCAGTGTAATGGGTTGTCCACTTTTTGAATCGTTTTGAATTTCGTGCAGATCCCCATAGAACGTTTAAGAAAATTTCAAAGATAAGATTTCGGAAGGGAACAATGGGGAACAGTGGCTTGAAAACACCCTTGCCGGAGTATACTTTCGAAAAATTTAGACGGTCACATTTTAAGGGGCTGTCCACTTTTTAAATCATTCTATATAACGTGTAGGGCCATATAGAACATTAAAAAAAATTAAAGCCATAAGATTTCACAAGGAAACCATAAGAAACGATGGCTCGAAAGCACCCTTGCCTGAGTGTACTATGGAAAAAATAAAGCCTGTCGCAGTGTGAGGAGCTGTCCACTTTTGTAATATTTTTACTTTTGTAATAGGAAATGATGAAGGCAAAGCACCCTTCCCTGAGTATATTATGAAAAAAATTCGGCCAACCGCATTTCGGGGAGCGGTCCACTTCTTTAATCATCCCATATCACGTGTAGAACCCCATAGAATGTTGAAAAAATCAAAACCATGGGATTTCTAAAGGGAACAATGGGAACGGTGACTGTAAAGCACCCTTACCTGAGTATACCCAGACAAAACTCAGACCATCTCAGTGTAAGGGGTTGTCCACTTTTTTAATCGTTTTATATTTCGCGTAGGACCCCAAAGAACGTTAAAAAAAACTTAAACATAAGATTTCGGAAGGGTACAATAGGGCACGGTGGCTTGAAAACACCCTTGCCTGATCATACTTTTGAAAAATTTAGACGGACGCATTTTGAGGGGCTGTCCACTTTCTTAATCGTTCCATATCACGTGTGGGGCTACATAAAACATCGGAAAAATTTGAAACCGTGAGAAGTCACAAGGGTACCATAAGCAACGAAGGCTAGAAAGCACCCTTGCTCAAGTTGAAAAATTCACTGTCGCAGTGTAAGAGGCTGTCCACTTTTGTAATATTTTCATATCCCCAGTAAGACCCTATACAATGTTGAACAAAATCAAAACCTTAAGATTTTAGAAGGGAACTATAGGAAATGGTGACTGCAAAGCACCCTTGCTGGAGTATATTATGAAAAAAATTCGGCCAATTGCCTTTTAAGGAGCTGTTCACTTCTTTATCCATCCCATATCACGTGTAGAACCCCATAGAACGTTAAAAAAATTGAAACCATGAGATTTCGAAGTGGAAAAATAAGAAACGGTAACTGCAAAGCACCCTTACCTGAGTGTACCCAAAAAAAATTCAGACCGTCGCAGTGTGAGGAGTTGTCCACTTATTTAATCGTTTTATATTTCGTGTAGGACTCCATAGAATGTTTTAAAAAATTAAAACAATAAGATTTCGGAAGGGAACAATGGGGAACGGTTACGGCGAAGCACCCTTGCCTGAGCATACTTTCGAAATATTTTGAGCATCGCATTTTGAGGAGCTGCCCACTTTTTCAATCGTTCTATATCACGTGTAGGGCCACCGAGAACATCGAAAAAAATTAAAGCCATAAGATTTCTCAAGGAAACCATAAGAAACGATGGCTCGAACGCACCTTTGCCTGAGTATACTATGGAAAAAATTAAGACTGACGCAGTGTGAAGGGCTGTCCACTTTTGTAATATTTTGATATCCCCAGTGAGACCCCATACAGTGTTAAAAAAATCGAAACCTTAAGATTTTGGAAGGAAACTAAAGGAAATGGTGACTGCAAATCACCTTTGCCTCAGTATATTATGAAAAAAATTCGGCCGATCGCATTTTGAGGAGCTGTCTCAAATCACGCGTAGGACCCCATAGAACGTTTAAAAAAATTAAAGCCATGAGATTTCGAAAGGTTACAATAAGGAAAGGTGACTTTAAAGCACCTTTACCTGAGTGTACCAAAAAAAATCCAGACCGTCGCAGTGTGAGGGGTCGTCCATTTTTTTAATCGTTTTATCTTTCATGTAGGACCCCATAGAATGTTTAAAAATATTCTGAACAAAAGATTTCGTAAGGGAACAATGGGGAACGATGGCTTGAAAACACCCTTGCCGGAGTATACTTTCAAAAAATTTCGACGGTCGCAATTTGACGGGCTGTCCACTTTTTTAATCATTCCATATCACGTGTAGGGCCATATAGAACATTGAAAAAAATTGAATCCATAAGATTTCACAAGGGAACCATAAGAAACGATAGCTCGAAAGCACCCTTGTCCGAGTATACTATGGAAAAAATTAAGACTGTCGCAGTGTGAGGGGCTGTCCACTTTTGTAATATTTCTATATCCTCAGTGAGACCCCATGAAATGTTGAAAAAAATTAAAACCTCAAGGTTTCGGAAGGGAACAATAGGAAATGGTGAATGCAAGGCACCCTTACCTGAGTATATTATGAAAAAAATTCGGCCAACCGCATTTCGGGGAGCGGTCCACTTCTTTAATCATCCCATATCACGTGTAGAACCCCATAAAATGTTTAAAAAATCAAAACCATGGGATTTCTAAAGGGAACAATGGGAACGGTGACTGTAAAGCACCCTTACCTGAGTATACCCAGACAAAACTCAGACCATCTCAGTGTAAGGGGTTGTCCACTTTTTTAATCGTTTTATATTTCGTGTAGGTCCCCGAAGAACGTTAAAAAAAACTTAAACATAAGATTTCGGAAGGGTACAATAGGGCACGGTGGCTTGAAAACACCCTTGCCTGATCATACTTTTAAAAAATTTAGACGGACGCATTTTGAGGGGCTGTCCACTTTCTTAATCGTTCCATATCACGTGTGGGGCTACATAAAACATTGGAAAAAGTTGAAACCGTGAGAAGTCACAAGGGTACCATAAGCAACGAAGGCTAGAAAGCACCCTAGCTCAAGTTCAAAAATTCACTGTCGCAGTGTAAGAGGCTGTCCACTTTTGTAATATTTTCATATCCCCAGTAAGACCCTATACAATGTTGAACAAAATCAAAACCTTAAGATTTTGGAAGGGAACGATAGGAAATGGTGACTGCAAAGCACCCTTGCTGGAGTATATTATGAAAAAAATTCGGCCAATTGGCTTTTGAGGAGCTGTCCACTTCTTTATCCATCCTATATCACGTGTACAACCCCATAGAACGTTAGAAAAAATTAAAACCATGAGATTTCGAAGTGGAAAAATAAGAAACGGTAACTGCAAAGCACCCTTACCTGAGTGTACCCAGAAAAAATTCAGACCGTCGCAGTGTGAGGAGTTGTCCACTTATTTAATCGTTTTATATTTCGTGTAGGACTCCATAGAATGTTTCAAAAAATTAAAACAATAAGATTTCGGAAGGGAACAATGGGGAACGGTTACGGCGAAGCACCCTTGCCTGAGCATACTTTCGAAATATTTTGAGCATCGCATTTTGAGGAGCTGCCTACTTTTTCAATCATTCTATATCACGTGTAGGGCCACCGAGAACATCGAAAAAAATTAAAGCCATAAGATTTCTCAAGAGAACCATAAGAAACGATGGCTCAAACGCACCTTTGCCTGAGTATACTATGGAGAAAATTAAGACTGACGCAGTGTGGAAGGCTGTCCACTTTTATAATATTTTGATATCCCCAGTGAGACCCCATACAGTGTTAAAAAAATCGAAACCTTAAGATTTCGGAAGGAAACTAAAGGAAATGGTGACTGCAAATCACCTTTGCCTCAGTATATTATGAAAAAAATTCGGCCGATCGCATTTTAAGGAGCTGTCTCGAATCACGCGTAGGACCCCATAGAACGTTTAAAAAATTAAAACCATGAGATTTCGAAAGGTAACAATAAGGAAAGGTGACTTCAAAGCACCTTTACCTGAGTGTACCTAGAAAAAATTCAGACCGTCGCAGTGTGAGGGGTCGTCCATTTTTTTAATCGTTTTATCTTTCGTGTAGGACCCCATAGAATGTTTAAAAATATTCTGAACATAAGATTTCGTAATGGAACAATGGGGAACGATGGCTTGAAAACACCCTTGCCGGAGTGTACTTTCAAAAAATTTCGACGGTCGCAATTTGACGGGCTGTCCACTTTTTTAATCATTCCATATTACGTGTAGGGCCATATAGAACATTGAAAGAAATTGAACCCATAAGATTTCACAAGGGAACCATAAGAAACGATAGCTCGAAAGCACCCTTTTCCGAGTATACTATGGAAAAAATTAAGACTGTCGCAGTGTGAGGGGCTGTCCACTTTTGTAATATTTCTATATCCTCAGTGAGACCCCATGAAATGTTGAAAAAAATTAAAACCTCAAGGTTTCGGAAGGGAACAATAGGAAATGGTGAATGCAAGGCACCCTTACCTGAGTATATTATGAAAAAAATTCCGCCAATCGCATTTCGGGGAGCGGTCCACTTCTTTAATCGTCCCATATCACGTGTGGGACCCCATAGAACGTTGACAAAAATCAAAACCATGGGATTTCTAAAGGGAACAATAGGAACGGTGACTGTAAAGCTCCCTTACCTGAGAATACCCAGACAAAATTCAGACCGTCTCCGTGTAAGGGGTTGTCCACTTTTTTAATCGTTTTATATTTCATGTAGGTCCCCGAAGAACGTTGAAAAAAACTGAAACATAAGATTTCAGAAGGGTACAATAGGGAACGGTGGCTTGAAAACGCCCTTCCCTGATCATACTTTTGAAAAATTTAGACGGACGCATTTTGAGGGGCTGTCCACTTTCTTTATCGTTCCATATCACGTGTAGGGCTACATAGAAAATCGGAAAAAATTGAAATCGTAAGATGTCATAAGGAAACCATAAGCAACAAAGGCTTGAAAGCACCCTTGCTCAAGTATACTACGGAAAAAATTCACTGTCGCAGTGTGAGAGGCTGTCCACTTTTGTAATATTTTTATATCCCCAGTGAGACCCTATACAATGTTGAACAAAATCAAAACCTTAAGATTTCGGAAGGGAACAGTCGGAAATGGTGACTGCAAATCACCCTTGCCTGAGTATACTATGAAAAAAATTCAGTCAATAGCATTTTAAGGAGCTGTCTACTTCTTTATTCATCCCATATCACGGGTAGAACCCCATAGAACGTTTTAAAAATTAAAAACATGAGATTTCGAAGTGGAAAAATGAGAAAAGGTAACTGCAAAGCACCCTTACCTGAGTGTACCCAGAAAAAATTCAGCCCGTCGCAGTGTGAGGAGTTGTCCACTCATTTAATCGTTTTATATTTCGTGTAGGACCCCATAGAATGTTTCAAAAAATTAAAACAATAAGATTTCGGAAGGGAACAATGGGGAACGGTTACTGCGAAGCACCCTTGCCTGAGTATACTTTCGAAATATTTCGATCATTGCATTTTGAGGAGCTGTCCACTTTTTTAATCGTGCTATATCACGTGTAGGGCCACCGAGAATATCGAAAAAAATTAAAGCTATAAGTTTTCTCAAGGGAACCATAAGAAACGATGGCTCGAAAGCACCTTTGCTGAGAATACTATGGAAAAAATTCAGACTGACGCAGTGTGAAGGGCTGCACACTTTTGTAATATTTTGATATCCCCAGTGAGACCCCATACAGTGTTAAAAAAATCGGAACCTCAAGATTTTGGAAGGAAACTAAAGGAAATGGTGACTGCAAAGCACCCTTGCCTGAGTATATTATGAAAAAAGTTCGGCTGATCGCATTCTGAGGAGCTGTCTCAAATCACACGTAGGACCCCATAGAACGTTAAAAAAATTAAAACTATGAGATCTCGAAAGGTAACAATAAGGAAAGGTGACTGCAAAGCACCTTTACCAGAGTGTACCTAGAAAAAATCCAGACCATCGCAGTGTGAGGGGTTGTCCACTTTTGAAATAGTTTTATATTTCGTGTTGGACCCCAATGAATGTTCAAAAAAATAAAAACAATAAGATTTCGGAAGGGAACAATGAGGAACGGTGCCTTGAAAGCACCCATGCCTGAGTATACTTTCGAAAAATTTGGATTGTCTCATTTTAAGAAGCTCTCCACTTTTTTAGTCGTTCCATATTATGTTCAGGGCCCCAGAGACTGTTTAAAAAAATTTTAAACATAAGATTTCAGAAGGTGACAGTAGAGAACGGTGGCTTGACAGCACCCTAGCCTGAGTATACTTTCGAAAAATTTGGACCGTCGCATTTTGAGGGGCTGTCCACTTTTTTAATCGTTTTATATCACGTGTAGGGCCACATAGAATTTCTAAAAATTTTGAAACCGTAAGATATCACAAGGGAACCATAAGGAACGATGGCTTGAAAGCACCCTTGCTTGAGTATACTAGGGAAAAAATTCTGACTGTCGCAGTGTGAGGGCTGTCCACTTTTTAAATATTGTTATATCCCCAGTGATACTCCATGAAATGTTTAAAAAAATCAAAACCTTAAGATTTCGGAAAGAAACAATAGGAAATGATGACTGCAAAGCACCCTCGCCTGAGGATATAATGAAAAAAATTCGTCCAATCACATTTTAAGCAGCTGCCGACTTTTTTAATCATCCCATATCACATGTCGGACCCTATAGAACGTTAATAGTACTTTGCGATACAAGTGCGAGAAAGCGGCTATTATACTCAGGCTGAAGTCGAGTGCGACCAGGGGCGAAGCCCCGGCGGGGGTTGGGGGGGCAGAGCCCCCCCAAAAAAGAAAAAAGAAATTCATAATGCCTACCAAAAATATATTTTTTGATTAATTATTTTCTTTATTAACGCATCAACATAATTAATACATCCGCAGCTCAGCGAATAACATCGTGCAGTACGGGTTCAGTACACGTTTAGTTTCCTCTTTTAACTATCTCAATAAGGGTAATTACCCAAGCGGACTAGAATTTTGCAGTCCAACTGTTACGTCCCGCGACTTTCGGGATTTCTCTTTGTTCTTGAGTTTTCTTATATCGGGTAATTCTCGAGAAAAATACGTGAGGAAAAGGAACACGATTGAGACAAGGGTCTATTCTTACGGTGTGGCCATGTTTCCACCAACTTTCTGCCTCTCAAATTACGGGCCATGAGGACATCGTCGACGCTTAGTTAGTCACGCATTCACTCGGACCATTCGAGAAGAGTTTCAAGCGTTTTTGTTATGAAGGCTAAATAAAACAATCTCCATCAGCGGTGCGACAAAACATCCATCGGAGATATGGGACTCCGCAAAAATATTGATAGGGCCTTTGTGGGGCCAAGCGACACTCGAACGTTGAAATCTTGGGGAGCGCGTGGCACTCACACCAGCCTAGCGCAATGCTGAGATCCTCACGCACACTAGAGTGCAGCCACACCGTCGCCATCATATACTAGACGGCGAGGAACTATATTAGTACGTACAATCAGTGGTTCTTTGTTTCCATTTTCATTGGCTTCATAATTACGAGATCCCGAAAGTTCGCAAAATAGGACGATAACATAAATTCAAGATTAGAATCGAGCATGGAAAATATCGGCTGGGTCAGTTCATGCGAAATATAAAGTACAATTATTTTAACACTTAATAACGTAAGGGAAAAGTGTTTCTTGAGAAAATAGAATTTCGACGACTAAAGGTTTTAACGAAAGACAGACGTTACAATAGTTGATCAGTGTAGGAAAAAGGGAAAATACCAAAAAATTGCATATAGAAAAAGACGAAAGAAAAGAACACCACTGTCTCTTGGAAAGGTCACCCACGTGGCCCATAGCAAAATTAGTCATCCTGCGTACAGAGAAAAAAATTATTTAACACTTCAGTGCAACCCGATATTTTATGTATAAAAAAATCTTTTCAACGCTGTGTCGGGAGATTTTTAGTCGAAGAAACGCTATCGGCATATTGCAAACATCCGGAGGTAATAAATTTGTCAAGCAAAAAAAAAAGACCATGCGAGAGAAAATTGAGATGACGCTGGGAAAGAGAGTCCTTGTCCAAGGGTCCGAGAAAATTTTCTCGCGCCCCCGGACGGCACGAGGCCTGCTACCCCCTTGAGTTGTTTCGTACTCTCTCGCACAATGAGTCGCCACAGGGACGCACGCCATATATGGGCAGAAAAAAATATTCACCAAGGACTGTTCAAGATTCAAAATTATTAAGCTCGAGAGAAATTCTACCTTAAAAAGGGCGTACCGATTATTAATTATTAGTAGAGCGTGTGTATGAATGAATGATTCATTTGAGGGTCAACAATAAGAAAATCACTAAGGAAGAAAATTTGAATTAGCAAAAATAATATTCAAGAATAAAAACAAAAATAGAATTATTCCCTTTGTTATGAAACCAAAACAGTTTCTAATACTTCAAACCAAGATACACTTCTTCCAAAAACTCAAAACTTCAAATTTAAATTTTCCTTCAAATATCAAACAAATTTAATCTCAGGAAAAACATTTTGAAAACTGAAATAAATTAATTATCAAGTACATTCCGAAAAGAATGTTCAAATTGAATAGCTTGGTAATTGAATTATTCTCAAGTGAACAATCATACAATATTGAAGTATATAATTTACCAAATAATTTCGGAGATTTTCATTCATATTGTTCAAACAAATTAACATCGCAAATTATAAAACGTTAAAATATTTACAAGATCAATTTTATTAAGACATTTTAATCAATAGAAATTATTTAAAAACAATTTAACCAATGCGCAAATTACGATTATGAAATCATTAAAGCTGTCAAATTCTTCATAATTGATCAGAATAAATTGATTAAGAAATCTAGTAAAATCATCGATATAGCAAAACTATAAATTCACTTAAATAATTTGCAATTAATGAATTATCAATTCAAAGACTCTTTCTTACGAGAAGGCGATGGAAGAAGTTTGAAAGAGCAGGGGAAATACAGTGCAGTAGAGCAGAGAAGGAGTAGGAAGTATAAAAATTGTCATAGGAAAGAAAGAGAGCCAGCCATAGTCAAAAATCAAACCAATCGGAAGTACTGTAGAGCGGGAAAGTATAAGAGAGCATGCAAGAGCGAAAGAGAACGAGAGGGATGGTCGAAGCCTCCGTGGTGGGGCCTGAGCGCAGCGAGAGCCCAAGCGAGGGTGGGAGTAAGAGAGAAGGAAGATGATAGAAAGAGACCTCTCGACTCTGCACATAGAAAATTTGCCGAAAACTGTAAGATCTAAATCGCGAATTGTTTCAAAAGATACAGATTATGAAAGTATGGAAGTATGAATGAAATTTAAGATAAATTTAAGTTTAGTGATCGATTAATTATTAGAAAATTAGAATGACCAGCAAGGTGGAGGGGAGCTCTAAGACGTGCATCGCCTTCGGAGTCAAGGGACAATTTGCCCCTTCCCAAAACTAAGCTGGACCATGGGTATAAAAGTGCGAGGCGCAACGCCCAATTAGCTGATTCCTCATTAAAAAGTTCACGGACTAATATCGTCCACGACACTCGTCGTCAAGTTCATTGATTTTCGAAGAGTTCACTGCGTAACATCGTCCACGAAACTCGTCTTCAAAATTTATTAAATTCAATTTTTGAAAGATTTTGATCAACTCTTAACAGTGCGAATTTTTCCGAAAATTAACATTAAACTTTTACTCGTATTTTTAATTCTTAAATTCTTTCAATATTATAGTCACTTCGTTTTAATCATTCATCGCTTTAAATAGACATTGTGCGTGATTTGTCAACATCATTGACACTATTATTCCGTCTACGTTATTCTACGTATTACTTATAAGCGAAAAAACGATTTTTGTGAATTGTGTGTAATTCTTGGTGATAACAAAGCAAAACTGTGCAACGAAATACATACACACGCGCATTCAAATCTACTTAGGAAACTTTATTGTGCTGTGTCTTGACATTTTCACCACCGTCTGGATCCTGCGTTTCACCGATTTCGCCTATTCATCCGTCGTCTGGTTGATTCTGGTCACTCTGGTCATCTATACCTATCGTTCGTGGCCATTTATCCAGCAGTCTCTTGTTTTCACCATCATCTCCGATTCAATTTTATTCAAATACTCATCAAAAAGGTAAGTCAACAAAAATGTATTTGAGAATGCAAAATTCGAATTGCGAGAAAACATTTTCTCGATATTCCACGAGAAGGAATCCACAATTGACTTTTCATTCATCTTATTAACTTGGGAGATAACGTCAAAAATAAATTCCATTCGTTTCCACTTGTTTGAATTTTGTGGTGCGCGATTTAAAGTGGTCGTTTGTATTCTTCTCGACACCCGTTATGTTCCATTCACGCTGCACCCTTCGCGTCGTATACAGGGTGTTCTTGATTTAAGTGTAATGTCGTGTTAAAGTAAAATTCAGAATTTCAAATGTGCGAATCTTGAGTAAAAATCATTTTTCACAATTAAATTCTTACATTCACAAACTCTAGGCTTCCGGCGAATCAGTTGTTGGTACAGGCTCCCATACTGGCCAATAGCTGTTATCAAAAGGCCCCTAGAGTTACACAAAACACATTCACAAACAAATCTGAAAGGTTCTGGCGGGTTAGATCAACTGACCCAGGGTACCGTCACGGTCAGTGATTAATATCAAAGGTTTCCTAAGATTTCACACAAGTCTTGAGACCCGAAACACACAGTCATCGGTACAAGCTGCCATACCAGCCGGTGACTGCTGATGTGAAACCTCTCAGAGCAACATTTATACTTCTCAGAGCGAACTTTACGTTTCTGCCATCAGCAATGTTCGCTAATAATTTATCATAAATCTGATATAACTCTTCAAATTTTCTAATTTATTTATGCTTTTATTTCCCATTATAATTTAAGCTGCGAAATGTTTTGCCAACATTTATAAATCGGTCGTGCGCGAAATCATTCATTGTTGAGGTAATATAACTTTTAACTGGTAAATTTCAAAATATCAAAATATCATGTGGCTTTTGCCAGAAATCGTTCTACTTTTCAACCATCATTAGAAATTATGTTACCTCACCGAGCCTATCATTTAAAATACACTCTCACGGCCGTCCTGAGCAAATTTCCGCGAGGTTAGGCTCGAAAAGGCCACCTGTCCAACATAACGCAGTTCTTCCGAAAAACGTGTAAAGGAAGGGCTTGCCCTCTCTTGACTGAGATGGAAAACTCGCCGATTAGGACGTAACACAACGAAAAAAAAGAAACAAAAATAAAATCAAACAATAGTACAATCTGTACGTTTAACAAACTTAAAATTGTTCCTTACATTATACTTTGAACTCTTAAGGAACTTTAGGAAATTATTACACTCTTTTTTTAATATTACATTTGAAACAAACCGAAAACTCAAAAAAAAAAACGTCATATGTACTCTAAGTACATATCTTGACGTGACAATATTTTTCAAAGTGATATGTTACGTTGCAGTTGTTGAGAGCGATGTTGACTTACTTGTCTGGCGTTTTGTTCAGCAACGGAGCAGAATTTTCTTTGTCGTCAACTATCGTCGTCATCGAGAATTTCGACCAAAGAGACGACGGCTTGAACATTTTCGCGAGCTCGTTGAAGTACACTAACATAGTCATTTCTGAAAGTGAGGTTATACCTCGTCGTTTCTGCCACTCAACAAATTGCAGGTAGTACTGCTTGTACAATCGTCCCGGTTTGTCCGGCAGCAAATTGTCGGGCAATTTTTGTGCTGCCTCGCGAATTTCCGCCTCTCCGTCTTCTTGACTCTCGGTCATGATCTCGGCGTCGTTGCGTCGACAATCGCGCGGTACCGGTGGAGACGTCGCGGTGTCGTATGAGGTGCTGCGTGCAAGATTCGCATGCGAGAGGTGCGCCGCGCGAGATTTGCGTGCGTGTGCGAGAAATAAAATCGAGCCGCTTAGCGCATGCGCAGCAGTGCCATCGCAAATATGGCTATAAAACGCCACTTGCGCCACATGCGGCAGGCACGAGAAATTGCACTTCTCATGCATGAGTTACATAAAAAAAAATTCAAACCATGAGATTTCGAAAGGGAACAATAAGGAACAGTAGGGTAAGGGTGCTTTACAGTCACCGTTCCCTATTGTTCCCTTTAGAAATCTCATGGTTCCAATTTTTTCAACGTTCTATGGGTCCTACACGTGATATGAGACGATTAAAGAAGTGGACAGCTCCTCAAAATGCGATTGGCCGAATTTTTTTCATCATGTACTCAGGCAAGGGTGCTTCGCAGTCACCATTTCCTATTGTTCCCTTCCAAAATCTTAAGGTTTCGATTTTTTTAAATATTGTATGGGGTCTCACTGGGGATATAAAAATATTACAAAAGTGGACAGCCTCTCACACTGCGACAGTCTGATTTTTTCCCTAAGTATACTCAATCAAGGGTGCTTTCAAGCCATCGTTGCTTATGGTTCCCTTGTGAAATCTTATGGCTTTAATTTTTTTCGATGTTCTTTGTGGCCCTATACGTAATATTGTAATATTTGTTTATTACTTCAATATTAAATAAGTCGCATTTACGAATAATTTCACGGACGTCTTATCTCAAACAGAAAGAAAGCGACGAATGAGACATATTGACGAATATAGATAATTACCAAAATGACCAAAATCAGGCAAATGATCGGGTGAAAATTTACGTTGATATGCAAAGGCATATTTGATATCAGTACACATAGGGTTACACATATATATATATAAACGTGATCACGAAATGAACATTTATTTGATCCCATTTAGCGTACAATGTAGAAGGTGTAAATGGCCCCCTTTATAAATATGAGATCGAAAATAGCTCAGAGGCTTGATCGTCACGCAGACACACATACATACATACAATTATACCCGATTATTTCTTAGTCGAATGAGATAATAATTCTACATAGATGAATTAGTCGATGTAATCTTAGAGGATGTCTATTTTGTCTTTCTCTCTCTTTCTCTTTTACTTTATTTAAAATGTCTCTTCATCATATATGGCCTTTCGATTCAAGGCCCAATATATAATTAATTGAATTACTCATCTTTTTGAGCTGGCGTAGATACCAACGATCATGTCGTAGCGAAGGTGCTCCGTTTACCAGCGTTCGAAGAAAGAAAAATGAGAAGTAGACGAGTGGAGCGATCCCGATTCTCTTTTTCTCCTTCCAACGATTGTTCCCCTTCGATTAACGATGATCCGACGATAAAACGTATATTCGAAATAGTTATACGCAAACGTAGAAAAATTAGAAGAGACTCGACGTATTAATCGCGGAATTCTGATTCACGCAGGTAAGAGAGAAAAACTAGACGAGAGAGATTAAGATGACCAGACGCTTCGAGAGCGGGATTACGACTGTCCTGAGAGTAACGACTTCGCCCACATTTATTCGTACTCTCTATAATTCGGGACAAACCAGTATACAAACCGGTTATAGTCCTTCGTTATATATATACGGATAAATCTCATTACAATATGGAACGATTGAAGAAGTAGACAGCTCCTAAAAATGCGACCGTCCAAATTTTTCAAAAGTATGATCAGGCAAGGATGTTTTTAAGCCACCGTTCGCCATTGTTCCCTTTCAAAATCTTATTTTTAAAATTTTCTTGAACGTTCTATGGGGTCCTACACGAAATATAAAATGATTTAAAAAGTGGACGACCCCTTACACTGCGACGGTCTGGATTTTTTCTGGGTATACTCAGGTAAGTGTGCTTTACAGTCACCGTTCCCTATTGTTCCCTTTATAAATCTCATGGTTTTAATTTTTTTCAATGTTCTATGGGGTCCTACACGTGATATGGGATGATCAAAAAAGTAGACAGCTCTTCGAAATGCGATTGGCCGAATTTTTTGCATAATTAACCTAGGCAAGGGTGCTTTGCATTCAACATTTCCTATTGTTCCCTTCCGGAATCTTAAGGTTTCGATTTCTTTTTACATTGTGTGGGGTCTCACTGGGGATATTACAGAAGTGGACAGCCTCACACTGCGAACCTCACACTGCGACAGTCTTTATTTTTTCCACAGTAAACTCGGGCAAGGGTGCTTTCGAGCCAGCGTTTCTTATAGTTCCCTTGTGAAATCTTATGGCTCGAATTTTTCTCGATATTTAATGTGGCCCTACGCGTGATATGGAACAATTAAAAAAGAGGACAGCCCCTCGAAATGCGATGGTCAAAATATTTCGAAAGTATATTCAGGCAAGGGTGCTTTGCAGTCACCGTTTCCCATTGTTCCCTTCCGAAATCTTATTGTTTTAATTTTTTCAAATATTCCATGGCATCCTACACGAAATATAAAACGATTAAGAAAGTTGACAACCCCTCACACTGCGACGGTCTGAATTTTTTCTGGGTATACTCAGGTAAGGGTGCTTTGCAGTCACCTTTCCTTATTATTTCCTTTCGAAATCTCATGGTTTCTATTTTTTTCAACCTTCTACGGCGCCCTATATGTGTTACGAAATGATAAAAAAACTTGAACAGGTCTTTCTTCGTCGATTTTTTTTTTCGTTTTTCAACAGAATCGCTTTTATTCGAATATACGGATGTTTGACCACATGGAAACCATAAATATTTATATTATTAAAATATTTCCTCATGTCACAGAAGTTATAAGTTTCTCAAAATATCGAAATTCCATTTTTTTGTCAGAACGTTCGTAACTTCAACGACATAGAGCAGTGGCCAAGTGGCTAGAGCGCGGGTCTCGTAACTCGCGGACCCGGGTTCGATTCCCGAGGCATAACCGCTGAAAAAGATTTTTTCAATTGTTTTGGCTGCGATCCTGGTGGATTTGGACCCCATCTTCAATAAAATCAGTCTCAATACCTCATTGCGAAGGTTGGGTGTCGCTGAATGGTTTTGGTGGGGCATCCTGACGCGGTTCTCATCGCTCGGTAGATGAAACCACTTAATCGTGCAGTGGCTGACTCACTTAGTCACAAGTTGGGAGGAAACTGCCTAACCAACCAACGATAGTCATGCTTGAGCGTGCTCGCATTGCTATCGGGGGGAATTAGGTATAAGGAATTAGGAATTAGGTATTAACTGTATCGACGAGAGGTTTTCTGCAGATTCCCTCCGTCCACGGCGAATGCGATACAGTGGGAGGAAGTCGGCTGCAGACACAAAAAGGGGGGGAATTCGGAGGAAAGAAATAGAGTCGTAAAGTAAATGGCAGGGCGCGCGGATAAGGTTTGTAAAAACCTGCTCAAGGTGTGCAAGTACAACGCCAAATTTATTTTTGTATAGCCTTCGCTACGTGAAATCTGTCGCGCGACGAAAAATAATCTCTTCTTTTGTATTTTTTTGAGCGATTAGTTATTAAGAATTGCGCTCTTTCGTGGTTAGTGATTATTATCATTCATTTTTTTTTGTTGCGTTCTTTTGTAAAACAACTCGATCGGCTGCTGGAGCAAAATAAACCAGCTGGCGCCCAAAAATATGGATTACCTTTTTTTATTACTATTCTAACAATTTCAACCATTAATAAACAATATATTTATTATTTTATTATTCGGTGTCTTATTTATTTATTTTTGTGGAACATCGTTAGAAATGATGCCTAACGTGGGGCTCGAATAAAACGAGTCCTCTCACTGTTACAACGTATGAATATTTAAAGAAAAAGAAATCGAATCGGGAATAATGACCACCCTAGTGTATATCATACTTCCGCACACACTCATATATTTTCACGCTACATCCTACAAGCCTCTTATAAAACCGTATCACATTGATATCTTGTATATCTACATATAGAGACGTGACCGGGCAACTGTTGAAAATTTTTCGCAATGATCAATATTCTGAATTATTCGCCCAACATCATGATGACTCCGCATGACGTCGGCGGAGAATAATAACAGTGGATTAAAATAAAAGATGAAATTATTTCTAGATCACTAGTGTTACATCCTCAGCCTCAGCGATAGATTTTATAATTAAATATCATAACTATTTTATTAAGAACATCGATACTCGAGGCATCGGCTCTCATACGCCCTAAGAGGACGCAACCATTAAGCTAATTGCCTTGTGTCGAAAACCGCCTACGCATTACATTAATCGATTTTATTAAAAGCCGCCTCTGAAAGCATCTATCATAAAAGAATTGCCGACTTCCGAGACCACCGAATATTGTCTCCCCACATCCTGTCACAGCGTTTCCGTAGACGAGAAGCTTCATTCCGCGAAAGGAACACGTGCGACCTTTTAACTTAGACCACGAAATCAATAATGAAAAGAATTCATTCCGCGAGACGTGTGCAAAGCCCGTAGCAACGAACATGGGGAGAACAAGTATAAAAACCACCTAATTTGCGTGAATCTTCGCTACTCCACGATCATCGGTAGTCTGGAGTGGACCTCCGTCCGTCGAATAAACTAGTCCACCATCATCGATAGTCAAGAACGAATCTCTGTCCGACAAATAATCATCTTATCGGTTAACAAGTCTCGGTGGTAGTAAAATAAGTACTCGGTAAATTCACTTGTTATATGGAAATTGTATCAATCATCGGAAGTTTTGAATAAATGTGTGAAGTTACGTGTGCAATTGAAGTAAACGCACCCTTCTCTTTTCAATTTAATTCACCTGCTTCGATAAACCGAGTAATCGGGATTCTTCGTGCAACCATCGTCTACGGCGCATCGAGCCAACGAACCAGAGGACGGCCCAGTCGTGACGTCAGGGGATTCTTCAAACAAAGTGAGTTAAATGCCTCTATCTTTCGACTACCTGCACCGGGCCTACTCCAAGAGCGATAAGGCTCATGGATAGATTCTCTCTCTGTCTCCCTCTCTCTCACTCACTCACACAACGTGAGTATTTTTCCACGGTAAACAGGCGAGATCTCCGTCCCCGGTGTAAAGGGCTAACAAGCCTTGACCCAAAGGTGAGATCGACCCGTTACTATTCTCAAACAACTTGGCAAATTGTGCGAGAAGACGTCACATAATTTAAAATTTTGGTGTCAGAAGTGGGATTGAATATGCCCTCACCGTAGAAAAAATGGAGAATGGGACTACCGAGAACGCCAGCTAAATCGACGGCCGTAAATGAACAGTTTTCAGAAGACGACGAAGAGTCAGAAGAAGAAATCAACTTAATAGATATTGAAGAGGGAAATAAAACTTCATTAGCGTTAACCGGTAATCAACAGGAGTCAGGAGAAATTATAGAAGAAGGGAACCAGGTCGTCAACGAAATGCAAAATATAGCGGCCCTAACAGTATCTATTAAATACGCTCTCGAAGCAGTTCCAATTTTTGACGGGCACAACATTTCTCTTATACATTTTTTAGAAGGATGCGAAGAAGCTCAGCAAATGATCACGGGAGACGGCCAGCAAGGTCTCGCGTTAGTGCTCCGAAATAAATTGAGGGGTGAAGCGCGACGTGCAGTTCACGGTGTAAAGTTACAAACAGTAAAAGAATTTATAAGCTTCCTTAAATCATTGTACGCGCCCGCTAAATCAATTTACCAATTGCAAGGTGAACTCAAGAGAATTTTTCAAGGCGACAATGAGGGTGTGTTAGCTTACGCGAATCGCGCTAAAGATCTTGGTAATATAATTTTCGAAGTTCATCAAGGAAGTCAGGAACAACCATTGAGTGAAGCAGATAAGAAAACCTTAGACGATGATCTCGTCGATTGCTTTATTCGCAGTTTAAAACCAGAGATTGATGTGAAAATAAAAGGCGGAGACTCATTTGCCAAAACAATGAAAAATGCCATCGATATCGAGCAACAATGACGTGCGAAAAATTTATTGCGTAATAATCGGACAATCAAGACTAATGAATATCCTAGAAGTCGCAATTATCCAACGGCCATGGAAAGAATCCATCATATACAAACACCAACTATTGCGTGTCAAATATGCCAAAAATCGGGACATTTAGCCGATCGCTGTTTTCAACGATATAAGGACCCAAATTGGCAACCGCTAAGCCATGGTGGATACAAGAATGGTCAACCGAGACAACAAGATCGCAATTATTATCCTCAAAAAGAATACGGGCATTTTCCACCAAGACCACAGCCATTCAACAACCAACCACAAGCTCCAAGGTACGAAAATCGTGACGCCCCTCCAAGTGGACCACCACGAAATGAGCCTCCAGTGTGCCGATTTTGCAAAGCCACGGGTCACGTAATCGGAGCATGCCGAAAAAGGGAGTACGCAAATGCACAACGGAACCAGCAGCAACCGCCTCAACGCCAACCTTCACCGCAGAATAATTCAACCCAACAACTAGGGTCAAGTGATTTGCGAGCTAATCAGGAACAAAGGTCAGTAAGATACATATAATTAGAACAAGAAACCAATCGACCAAGAAGGATTGCCATTGCTTTGTCAAAACGAGATAACGTACCAGTCATCGAATTGATCTCTGAAGATTTTACTAAACCACTATCACTTATGATTGATACTGGAGCAGCATTGAACTTGGTAAAACGTAATTACATCACACCAGGGGTTTATGTTGACAAAAACGATACGATAAAAATTTACGGTATTACAAAAAATTTCGTTACTACATTGGGGAAGACACAAATCCGTATTCTCGGAAGAACAGTAACCTTTCATCTAGTAAAGGACGATTTTCCTATCGAGGATGACGGTCTCATAGGAACCGAATTCTTCGAGACCCACCAAGCGGACGTATCGTATTCGGAAAAATGCTTGAAATGGGGGCAGGATAAAATTCCCTTCATGAAGAAACAAACAATAGTTGTACCAGCTGGTACAAAAGGGGGCTTATATCCACGTCAGTAATCCAGAAATAAAAGAGGGTTACGTGCCACGTCTAAACGCCGGACCAGGCGTATATTTGGGAAACGCCTTGGTTACCGTTGACAATGGGAAAGCTTATATGTATTCAATAAATACGACGGAGGAAGACGTCGAACTTAGAATTCCGGTACTAAAAATTCAACCATATGAAGAAGCCACCGGAACATATTACGAAGGAAGAGATTGTAACGAGGAATTGAGCATAGAATCTTTGTATAAAAATGATGAAACTATTAATGCGTATTATAATCAAGGAAATAAAGACGCCGATACGCTTCATAAGGATGAATATCATCATGAGGAGGTGGAAGATATTAACGTCTCCAAAACCACTTATCAAAAAATGAATCACAAAGATACTGATGCGTATTGCGATGAAGGGAATTATAATGAAAACATAAGAGTTATCAATGCCACTGAAGCCGCCGAAGAAAATTATAAAGGAAATGATATGAACAAGTATCCCGATGAGAAATTCTGTTATGAGGACACGGAAGATATTGAAATCTGCCGCAATGAAGAATGGTATGATGAAAGATATAATGAAAAATACTACGAGCCTATATTCACTGAAACCGTTGAAGTCTGTTACGACGAAGAAGAAAATGAACAAAGTAAAGGAATATTTAATGAAGATGAAACAGATCAGACTGAAATTAAACCAAAAATGATGCACAGAGGGGAAAATATTGAAATAAAAAAGGAACAGGTCTACGCGATCAAAACCAACGAACGGGTTGAAGAAATAAAGAAACTTCTCCGATTGGAGCATCTCAATTCAGAAGAACGTGAAAGTATCGAGGTACACATAGAAGAATTTCAGGATAGATATTATTTGCCAGGCGAAAAATTGATTGCCACTAGTGCCTTAAAACGTCGGATCATCACCACAGATGAAATGCCGATAAACTCGCGCCAGTACTGCTACCCTCCGGCGCTAAAGGAGAAGATAAACCGACAGGTGAATGACCTGCGCGATGGAGGTATAATACAACCCTCGCAGTCGCCATATAATTCTCCGATATGGATAGTACCCAAAAAGGCTGACTCACAAGGGAACAAACGATGGCGGATGCTCCTCGACTACCGTGCATTAAACGAAAAAAACCGTAGCCGACGCCTATCCATTACCTCTTATGAACGAGATTTTAGACCAACTTGGAGGAGCAACATATTTTTCAACATTTGATCTGGCATCGGGGTTTCACCAGATAGAAATGCATCCTGAGGATCACCATAAGACAGCATTGTCTACTCCGTATGGACACTACGAATTTGCAAGAATGCCCTTCGGTCTAAAAAACGCTCCTGCTACATTCCAGCGGTTGATGAATCAAGTTTTGACGGGGATACAGGGATCCGACGCATTCGTATACTTGGATGATATAGTAATATACGCCTCATCTCTAGAAGAGCACGAATTAAAAATCGAACGTCTAATGAAACGACTACGTAGCGCACAATTAAAATTACAGCCTGATAAATGCGAATTCCTCCGGCCAGAAGTCGTATACTTGGGACACGTGATTAGTAAAAATGGAGTAAAGCCCGATCCAACCAAGCTTACGGCCGTGAAGGAAATTCCGCGCCCCAAAAATGTGAAAAACGTACGCCAATTTCTAGGATTAGCAGGGTATTATCGAAGATTCATCAAAGGATTTTCGCAAATCGCGAAGCCACTCACAGGACTCCTGAAAAAAGAGTGTGCCTTCTATTGGGATGAAGCACAACAAAACGCATTTGAAACTATGCGAGATCAACTGTGCGAAGAACCAGTTTTGCAATATCCGGATTTTTCGCAACCGTTTATAGTAACTACGGATGCCTCTGGAACTGCTGTAGGAGGTATATTGAGTCAAGGTCCTCTGGGAAAAGATAGGCCAATAGCTTACACGTCAAGAGTACTTAATGAATTGAAAGAAAAGTATAGCACTTACGAGAAGGAAGCAGTCGCGATACTCCATTCAGTATCCCAATTCCGGCCATATCTGTATGGCAGGCGATTCAAACTCGTAACCGACCATAAACCATTGGTGTGGTTACACACCAGCAAGGATCCTACGTCGCGATTAACGCGATGGCGACTGAAACTCGAAGAATACGAATACGAGGTTGTATATAAGGCAGGCAAAACGAATGTCAACGCCGATGCCTTATCAAGAAATCCTTATTCTACAGACGAGGCAAATAAACCTGCTAAAAGAGCCTTCCCCGTGAGAAAAAAAATAAAGACATTGGAGGAAAAAGATGAAAATGATACGTCGGCGACGACAAGCCGCTAGCGCAAAGGCTGAGCGAAAAATCCTTCTTGAATTCTGGAGTATATAATCCAAAAGAAAGTGAGAAATCGGCACAACTTGGAAACGAGCCGATAGCAAGGCGCCTTAGGAGCTCAGGGACAACAAATACACCTGCTGTGGAAAATATACCCGGGATAAAAGCACCAAAGAAAAAGGCCACAACTCGGAAAAAACGAGCCGAAACGAGAGATAAGGAAAAGAAAGCGATGGAATATATACAGAATGAACAAATAAACGAATCACCTATACCGACGCCATGCGAAGATACATTCAGCATCTCTGAAAAAGAAAGCGAGGAATATATTTTCGATCATTCCGATATCGAATCAGAGGGAATCATCGAAGAGCCTGCGACGGAATTAATTGAAATAAAAGGATGAGGAACTAAAAATGTTATCGAGACGAAAGAACATTTGTTCATGAGAAAGGATAATTATTTATATTTTATTTCTGAGACCGGAGATCCATGTGACAAAGGATCCAAGAAATTAGCTGAAAAACACGCGCTACCCAAATTTCACAAAAGCAAATTTGGGGAGGCCTGCGTAATAAAAAATAATTCGCCGCATCATGTTGCTATTATTATAATGAGGAAAAACGGTGTGTTAGCAGACGAACAAGAGCTTCGAAAAACATGTCGCTAATTGAATATAAAATTGCAAGACTCTGGGCTATGATCAATTAACGTAGCCCGAACGAAGGAAATAAATGGCATACCCTGGGAAAAGGTATCGAGAGCCTTCCAAAGGGGCCTCGATAACACCGGCATACGACTCATATTTTGCCTAGGACAAATTAAATACCCAACGCTCGAAGAGAGGAAGGAGATAATAAACGAGGCACACGCCTGGGCCTTGGGACAACAACAAACAATTCTACTATACAACTGTCACGGAAATTCATAAACACGGAATATGACATGCAAATTAATATACATGTATAGTAAATTTGTAGGAGATATATTAATTTTAATATAGTGTTTGAAATTTCAATATATTAATTGAAACTTCAATATACTACACGATTTGTACATAAAATTTTAATGCAAAAATATGTAATTTTTGTTCGCGCATGCATGATTAGATTTTCGTACTTTTCACCATATGCGCGGATAGCCGAAGTGACCCTTTTCTTACAGCTAAGAGTGAAAACAGACGAGTTCCGTTCTGTTCCTCCTCCGTTCTTTTTTCCCCTCCGGAGAAAAAGGACGGAACTCGTCTATTTTCACTCTGAGCTGTCAAAAAAGAGCCTCTTTTTGGCCATCCACGCATATAGCGAAAACACACTCAAATCACTCATGCGAAAAAAAATCGTGTGCAACACGGGCCAGAGATGCGTCTTTTGTCTCGCGTGGTCGCGGCCCTCGCTTCAATCGTCGCGGCAAACTTCACGCTCGGAAAAAAGACTTATCTCTGGCCCTAGATGCACAAGATACTATTATTCAATATGAATAATTAATAACAACTTTTATTGAGCAACATTAATATGATAGCATAATTTAAAAAATGACAAATTTTATTTTTACTTTATTACTGAATTATTATCCCCAATAGTATGGAGAAATAATTTTAGATTTTTAATATATTTTGAAATGAAAAAAAAAAGTTGTCAAAAAATATTCAGTAGAATAGTTAGAATAACATAAATACGGAAAAACACGTTTTTAAAAAATTAAGTTGTCATTTTTTGGGTTTCAAAGCTGAAATTTTCTGGAATTTTTTTTTTTTTTTAATCAATAATCGATCAGTCATGTGGAATTTTGAAAATCGCTGGAGGCAGATTTCACATGCTTATCCGGCTTACCCTTCAATCATTTAAAATAAAATATGCGTATATTGAAGAGTCGCAATACAAAAAAATTAATAAGAATAAATCGATTATTCAATTTGATTATTTCTTAATCCACTCAAATTAAATCGTGATTACAACATCACGACTAAAATGATTATTTCAATCATAGTTAATTGAAGTGATCAATTCAATCCTGATCGTCATCGTTAATTCGATTAAGTAGGCTAAATTGTAATTAGGTCACCCAATTACTCAATCATGTAATCACTCAATCGCGTGATCATTCTTAATCATTCACTCATCCACTCATTGAATGAATCAATTCATCGGCCAATAAATCACTTACTCACTCACTCACTCACTCACTCACTCACTCACTCACTCACGCACTCACTCACTCACTCACTCACTCACTCACTCACTCACTCACTCACTCAACCACTCAGCTACTTAACGACTTAACTCACTCGCTTAATTATTTGAACACTCAATAACTCGCTCGATCACTCAGTCATTCGATTCCTCACTCGCTCGATCACACGACTATTTATTGCATCGCTAGATCACCTCCCCGATCACCTACTCGATCACCTACCTGATCACCTCCCCTATCACTGCATCACTTACTCGATTACTTACCCGATCGCTAGATCCCTTCACCTGATTACACATCTTTGTTCGGTTTTTTTTAATTTGATTGGTACCTAAATGAGTAATACAGATGTTGCAATGTAAAAGATATCGAATTTAATTTTTACCTAACAGCTCACGCTTGCATGCGGCGATTCGTCTCCTTTCCTATTCTTCGGGCATTTCTACCGTCTCTATATAATGACGAATTCTTATACAAAGAATATAGATAAATGAAAAAAATATGAAAGCATCTTGACGTTAAATAATTGAAAAAATCATAATAACTAAAAAGAATGATAACTGAAAAGAATAAACAATTAATTGGAAATTGTTGACAAACAAAAATTATAAATGAAATTTTTTTTTGAATAAAAAATATTTGCCGAACTTTTTCGCTGAGCATGTAATGACGTTCCGGTGTCTACCTTTAGCTACATCAACAAAAACTGATTTGACTTATCGAGTACTAAAAAACAAACTCGCAACTACTTTCAAATGAATTTTTTTTTCATTAATAATTTAATTTTGTCTCTAATTTTCCATTTATTCAACCATTTATTTATTTATTTACCGTCAAGGTGGTTTGGGATTTGTTTATTTCGGCTCGGCTCTGAAAAGTAATGATGGCAAAACTAATACTACATAAGAAAACTCGTGTTTGGCTATAAGTGCTTTGAATTTCATGTCTATTTCTTTCACAGCATTTTTTAAGAAGATTAAACTACAGATACTTTCGTATATGCACTTGTGTCTAATTTCGGCACAACATTTTTGCTGTCTTTGTGGTTATATTAAACCAAAAATTCAATTCGAATGCCTTGTACTCTGTCGAAGAAATCGTAATTCCCGTGTTAAAAGTGGTCAGGAACGTCTGTGCCATAGTCTTAATTTAAACATAACTCACCTTTCTTCGAATCCTCGCTGTCGGAGTGCAATTCCACGTCGTGCAGTCTCATGGATTGTACGAAGCCTTTCCAATGATTTCTGGGTCTACTTCTTGCGGTCAAATCGCTCTGCAACTCTTCCAATTGTTTCTCGGATTCTTTTAATAGACCCTCAAGTATATCTGGTCTTTCGAGGGCATTTGTTCCTTGCTTCGATGTATCCTGCCTCGTGACTTCGGGTCTTATCAAGTCACTCATTGAATTATCGATCAAATTCGGTGCAATTTTTTTCGATAACACAACTACATCGTTTGTAATTATTCCGTCGTTCACATTGATCAACGACATGATTCTCGAATCCCGTCGTTTGCGAGCTGGTATCTGTGGCTGTTCCTTTTTTTCTCTCATTTCCACTACCTTATCGTTTCTCCCCGTTAATATCATCGAATCGCTTGGCCATTTCGATGATTTTATTTCACTTTCTTCCGAAATTTTATCAATCTGCTTGCTTAATCTCTTATCTCTCGATTGACAATCTTTTTTCATGTCGGTAAAAGTTTTTAATTGGTCGTTCTTCTGCTGTTCGTGATTAACGCCACGCGAAGCCTCGATCAATTTTTTCGCTAAGAGCCGTGTTTTGTTTACATCTCCAGATTTTTGTGTCGTTTCACTACTAGTCTTAGCTTTACCGATTATGCTCGTGACGTTCATATTTCCTAGTCTGGAAGCACCTGTGACCGTTCCCCGTAACAGATGATCACTGGGGGTCTGAAACATCTGTTGAATCTTCATAATATCAGCTCTTAATTTTCCCGTGTTTGAACAAACACTTTTTCCTAAAGCATTTGAACGATGACATGGAGACTTTGCCACGGAATCGCTGCTAGTTTTATGACTACGAAGTTGACCAAAAACACGTGTATGTCGCTCTGCTTGAGGTGTGCTTCTCAATCGTTCCAGATCTTTTAGATTGGCCAACATCGAGCTTGGTGGACGGGCCATAGCATAATGCAAATTGGAACATTTTTCTTCGTTCTTATAGTCAAAATTAGACTCTTTTATTGTTGAATTTGAAAACATCATTGTTTTTTTTCTCCCTCCCGATTGATTTTTCGATAGGGGACTATTACAAATGTTTCCTTTTACGCTTGTTGTACAGACGGTGTCCTTAATCTCGTTTATGTTTCGGAGTCTAGGTGCTTCGACCTTTATACCGGTTGTTCGTAAAATGACTTTCTCCACAGACTCGATGTCACGCTCACGGCACAATCTTCTCTCCTCGATGAGCTTCGCACGATCAACATCTATCGTTGTGTTAACATCCGATCCGGCATGAATCGATCTTGATGTTGTTGTCATTGGTGGACCCGAGCTCGGTACGTAACCACGTTCAGTTTTGACGTTATGAAAATTGGATGACGATGAATCTGTGCCATTCGTACGGCTCGAACGAAGAGGAGTCATCCTTACCAATCTCGGCACGTTCCGAGGATCGTCCGTCTGCAAACTTCCTCTGTAAACCATTTTAGGGTTCTTCAAGCAGCAAGCAAAGCGTTTTTGCGGAGAGTGAATCTGTAAAGTGAACATCACGGAATTATTATTACAGACTGCAACCTCTTTTCGATAATCTTTTGCCAGGCAATTGTATGCCGGCGATTCTGTATTAAATATTTAAAAAATCTGTAATAAAATTGACCCGTCGTAGTCACCGCGAGGTCTAAACGTCCCCAAGCCTCATGTGACCACCGTGTTGTGATTAGAACGTGTGTCCACGGAGGATTCATATACATGTGTGGGGAGTTCATTTGCAAATACCGTTCAGAAAATTTCAAATGCAGTTTTTAATATTATAGTAGTGGTTTTTGCAAATTCATTACATCAAACAGTAAAATGCCTATATGTATGTATTTAAAAAATTCTAACATTTGAAGTAGTTTTCAATATATAGATTAAGTATAGACGTTTATTAAAATCATCAATTTGTAAGTCAAAAATGATATCACATCATGATAAATCACCACAGCTGTGTGTTTGAAATGTATCAAGTATTGACTGATGTTTTAAATTCATGTTCATGAAAAATAAGAAACCGTTGCTAATATTGGTTACTGTAAATATGATAATGAACAATTTACATCACTATTGAATTGAAATTTCCGTACTTTGTGATACAATAAAAATCTGAAAAAATTCAGCAACATTTGGCATGCTATGAAAAACAATTATCAATAATGATATTGCTCAAAAGTTGTTAATAAATTGTTTAAAAATTTTTAATGACTTTTGGGCAGTATTATTATTGATGAACAATTATCAATAACACCGGCACACAAAATCAAAAAAGTGGTCTGTACTTTTGACCAGACCCACCTACCTCTATGTATTTTGATGCGCTGAATCTGAATCGGAAGTCCGTTTGGTTCATGCAGCCTCAAAATTTTGAGTAAATTGCGAAATTCAACTAGATCAAGTATGCTTCTTATGTATTTTGATGCGCTGAACCCGAATTCGAAGTCAATTTTGCTCGTACACTCGTAAAAATTTGATTAAATTGCGAAAAATCGCAAAAAATGCCTAAAAATTGCTGAAAATCGCAGTTGTGAATATGAAATTTTTTTTATTGAACTAGATCAAGTATGTTTCTCATGTACTTTGATGCGCTGAATCCGATTGCCGGGTCTGTTAATCTTGATCATCCATACAGTGCCGTTCAAAAGTTTGGAAACACTTGGCCCGATATTCCGCGCCGCACAAAAAGTTTCTCTGCTCTTTTAAAAATTAAGATATTTCAATTGAACAAGCAGCGTTTCCAAGAGGATATATTCAGCTTCATTTTGCTTTAGCCAAAAAATTTTTTCGATTCTTTTCAAATTCGGCACGTCCTTTGAAGCATGGTCGTTTTTTTGTTCTTTTTTGGCGTTGAAATTTTGGCGTACGACACATGAAATTTTTTTTAAACTGTTTTTCGCATGAAAAACTTGTGGAGGGGAGTATAAGCTTCAATTTTGTTTTTTAAAAAGTTCGACCTATTTTTTTTGCAAAAATATTTAAATTTTTTTAAAAAACGATCATATTTATAAAATGAAGCGCAACTCTAAAACTACTGGATTTTTGTTAAATCACTAAGACGGTAAAAAGTTGCATACAATTATTCTGGATTCAATGTAATTATTTCAGAATTTTTTTCCACCATTTTTTTCAATTTTTTCTTATCTCAAACAATCGGATGTCTTACCTTATCTCCACGGGTTTTCCGAGAAAAAAGCCATGTGAATGACTTTTTTCGAAGAAAAAGCCGTGTAGATGAGACATTTTTTTCGGGATTTTTCACTGTCAACGAGATTTTTTTAAATGTTCAACATGGAGTCTCTTACCTCATCTACACGGCTTTTTCTTCGAAAAAAGTCATTCACATGGCTTTTTTATCGGAAAACCCGTGGAGATGAGGTAAGAGACTCCATGTTGAATATTTCAAAAAATCTCGTTGACCGTGAAAAATCCCAAAAAAAAATGTTGAGAAAAAATTCTGAACAAATTCCATTATGTAAATCCAAAACAATTGTATGCAACTTTTCACCCTCTTAATGATTTCACAAAAACTCAGTAGTTTTGGAGTTACGCTTCATTTTATAAAAATGGTTGTTTTTTGCGAAAAAAAATTGTACGAAACTTTTTAACAAACGAAATTGAAATTTATACTCCCCTCCACAAGTTTTTCATGTGAAAAACAAAAAAAAAACAAAAAAAAACGACCATATGCTTCAAAGGACGTACCGAATTTCAAAAAAATCAAAAGTTTTTTTTTGATAAAGCAAAATGAAGCTGAATATATCCTCTTTAAAACGCCGATTGTTAAATTGAAATATCTTTATTTTTAAAAGAGCACGCAACTTTTTTGTGTGGCTCGGAATTGGGGCGAGAGTGTTCAAACTTTTGGACGGCAGTGAATGCACGGTCAAGATTAACAGACTCGGCAATCGGATTCAGCGCATCAAAATACACAAAAACATACTTGATCCAGTACAATAAAATTTGTTTCATGTTTACTACTGCCATTTTTCGCAAATTTGAGTCATTTTTAGCGGTTTTTCGCAATTCACTCCAACTTTTGATAGTGTACGAGCCAAACTGACTTCGGTTTCGGATTCAGCGCATCAAAATATATATAGATAGGTGGGTATAGTAAAAAGTACAGACCACTTTTTTTATTTTGTGTGCCGGTGTAATGATTATTGATGATGGTTGCTTATCGCATGCCAAATGTTGCCGAATTTTTTCAGATTTTGATTGTATCTCAACGTACGGAAATTTCAATCACATACAATTTGTCTCTGGGACGTCAGTATAGAGCTTCGCGCAAAAATAGTAAATAAAAACTTACATAGGAAAATTCGGAAATAATTTCAGGCGATTTCATGTATACCTACGCGACTCTTTTCATACTTGACATTTTCTCTTCAACCCTATAGTTTTTGAGTTTCATTGCATCTTTCAAAATTTGTCTTTTTCAGCCAAAAGTGACATAACCTTGCGAGAAAAAATCGTACGAAAATGTTTAAAAGACGAAAATGGAACGTCTGCTAACCCTTTTGAATGTACCATAAATATTTTTAAAAAATGGAAAACGAAGCTGAATTCTTTTTCGTCAAAATGCTTTTTTGAAAAGTTAATTATCTTTTTTTTGACAGAGTCATAAAACTTCTAGTGCAGCAGGAAATATCGACAAATGTATCCAATCTTTTGAGCGGGAGTGTATATCGAAAATCGAGGATGGAAAATTTGACAAACTAATACAATTATCAAGAGTCATGGCAGCGACTCGACGCCAAGTATTAAAAAAACTGAGTCTCAGTCTAGATGCCGCGCACTCTTATATACGCGAATATGCTTCAATCCACGCTGCTTTTACACTTCAATTCGATATTACTAAAAAACGAGACAATTTTTTTAACATTTCACAAATATACTTTTCTTTAAAAAAAAATTAGCTTTCCATTGATACCATTATTTTTTTTCCGCCTACGCGATGCTGAGATATCATAATATTGAGCGAATTATTCCGAATATTTATCATCAGAAAAATTCTCCAACCGGTCACGTCTCTATAGATATACTAGCTCATGTATAAGCAGTGTAATACGACTTTTACAGACAGGCCTTGCATTTGTGTGGGAAAATATGAGTGTTTCGGCAAGATCCATAATCCATAATATCAGGTCTCGATATTTACTTCTAAATATATATTTCATCGAATTTCCGAGAAATAATGTAGCCACGTCGGAGCTTCGACGCTCGATATACTCTTGTCGCTACTCAGTCTTGTCGTATCGCTCTTACGCGAAAGAGCTCAAATCATTTATTATATAATACCTTCAAATTTAAGGTGTTTGGTTTTGGCCTCTTAAATAAATATGGCCTTTGTTAAAATAGTATTTTTACAACGGTGAAGTTATTGAAACCTTGACCCTCCTTCATTAATCCTCTTATTACGGGGAACGTGGAGTCCCGCCAGGTTTTCCTCGAACATTATTGGTCCTTCGAGCCTGATCCAGTGATAAGGGATTAATTTGCAAAAATCAAACGCGTTAACGTGACAATAGTTTCCAGTTAAAATTATCGAATTCCGCAGTTTCGCGCTACCAATTCGGTCGGATTTGCAAATCGCAAAGTATTGCGCGAAATTCTATTCAACGAGACGAGACTCTCTTCCTCCTCTCATAAAGATCGTGCCTGTGTATATGTGAGCATATACGACCTAAGCCTCTCGCAGTAAACATCGACAATGGCCGAGCAGCTCGAGATTATTATTTCCAACCAAGAAGCGGTATATGGTCTTATTCAGAGAGCTCGAGCAAATCTTGAAAAACTCGAGATACGAAAGCGAACGGTCATTCACGGCTCAACACGTGTTGACGCTCTGGAAGCGAATTGGAAAAAATTCCTGGTAAATCATGAGCGGCTTTGTACCCTATCAAGCGAGAATAGGCAAAAACTGGCTTATTTCGCCGATGATTTCTACCAGCAAGCCGAAGAAGCATATTGTGACAACAAAGCCGATATGTTGAACCTCATCGAGACTTGGAGACCCGCAGCACAGCTTCCCCCCGCTCCGACGAATGTCGATCGATCGCAGACTCGACAATTGCCGCGGATTAACTTGCCTAAGTTCTCGGGATCATCGCACGAGTGGTCCGAGTTTTGTGATCTATTTACTTCGATGGTTAAATCCAACGAGCAAATATCAGCTGTTGAGAAATTACAATATCTGAAAATGAGCGTGAGCGGTGAGGCCGCGCTTCTCTTACGCAATATTATTGTAACTGGTGAAAATTTCGAAAGAGCCTGGAATATTCTCGTGACGCGTTATCAAAATAAGCGTATTCTTATCGACTCTCATCTCGCGTCGTTACTGGCAGCAAAAAGGGTAACGAACGAGTCCGCCGCCGATCTCAAGGCTCTCCTCAACGCAACGAAAGACTCTCTTGACGCTCTCAAGACCCTCGGTAGCCCCGTCGCTACATGGGACCACATAATTGTCTATCTGACAACGCGAAAGCTTGATCCGGAATCCCTGAAAAATTGGGAACTCAAAATCGGAGCAGAAACAGAACCACCAACGTTCGACCAGCTGGAACAATTTCTGCTTAGCCGTGTGCGTGCGCTCGAGGCAGTCGAACGACACACTGGAGCGCCCAAATCCAAACAATCGTCAAGCGGAGAATCGTCTTCAATGAAAGCTAAAGCTCATCAAGCCAATGTCGGGTCTTCACAAGAAAACCATTCAGACAAAAAGAAATTCGCGACCTCGTGCTCGCTGTGTCAAGCTGCACATTATCTCTCTTCATGTCCTGACTATCGGGAAAAATGTGTCGAGCAGCGCCGCGAGTTTATCGCCAAAAAGGGGCTTTGTTTTAATTGTCTCGGCAATCATCACTTCTGAAATTGCAAGTCAGCAAAACGGTGCCAAGTGTGCGTCGGCCCGCATCACAGTTCGATTCACCAAAGCGAGTCGAGTGGTGGGGTAAATCGCAGTGAAAAAAAAGGTGATACTCCCTCGACTTCGAGCTCTCCGTCCGCGAGTGCGCCTCAATCCAGTAATGTGAGTACAAGGGAACCCGTGATTTCAAGCAATAATGCCCTTTTGCGTCCCCTCACGAAAACAGCCGTTCTTCTTGCTACGGCGCTTGTGCGCGTGACGTCAGTGCATGGGTTTGATTACGAAGCTCGCGCGCTTTTAGATCAAGGCTCGGAAGTATCATTCGTGTCCGAGTCTCTCGCGAAAAAACTAAACTACCCTCGTCAGCGAGTTTTTCTCCTGATCCACGGAATCGGAGGAAAACAAACGAGTGTGTGTCGTGGTCTTATTACCTTGAATCTAAAATCTCGTGTAAGTCCCGCATTCTCTCTCTCCGTAAACACGTTCGTGCTCGGAAAGTTAACTTCTTACGTTCCACCGGTTCAGATGGTAACGACAACGTGGCCACACATCCGTGAGCTCGAGCTCGCGGATCCACAATTTTCAAATTCGAAACCAATCGATTTGGTACTCGGAGCGGAGGTGTACAGCGCAATTCTCGAAAACGGGTTGATAAAAGGAGATTCCGGAAGTCCACTCGTTCAAAAAACGGCGCTTGGATGGATTTTATCTGGTCTTATCTCGTCTCCAAGCGAATTAAATTCTCAACGAAATCATGTTCATGGTCTACAATGCTCTGTGGATCATGAACTCAAGGAATTACTTCAACAGTTCTGGCTTCAGGAGGAAGCAATATCGCGGCGAAAAACTGTGCATTCTAAAGACGAAGCTCAGTGCGAACGCAATTTCGTCGAAACACATTCGCGATTATCCGACGGTCGCTATGTCGTTCGAATTCCCTTTAATCGCGATCCGGACGATCTCGGCAACTCTCGTCAGCCCGCGTTGTGCGCGCTCCTGCGCCAAGAGCGCCGATTCGCGCGTGACTTACGTCTCCATAAAGCCTATGCCGAATTTCTCGCGGAATACGAATCTCTCGGTCACATGAGTCGTGTGGCAGCTACGGAACCCGAACCGCAAAGTGTATTCTATTTGCCGCACCATGCGGTGATTCGGGAAAGTAGCATAACAACCAAAGTGCGAGTTGTTTTCAATGGCTCCCATCGAACGGACAAAGGGATCTCGATCAACGATTGTCAATTCACCGGACCGAAATTGCAATTAGATCTCGCCGACGTCATTTCGCGCTGGCGATTATACGCGATCGTGTTCGCGGCAGACATTCAAAAAATGTATCGACAGATTCGCGTCCATCGCGATGACTTAGATTTTCAACGCATTTTGTGGAGAAATACCCCCAGTGACCGTCTGACCTCGTTTCGCTTATGCACTGTGACGTACGGTCTTACAAGTGCGCCTTATCTCGCGATTCGAGTTCTTCGGCAACTCGCAAATGACGAGCGCGCGCGGTATCCTCGTGCGGTCGAAATAATCGAGCGAGAGATTTATGTCGACGATGTTCTCTCCGGTGCCGACAACCCTTCGAATGCACGCGAAAAAATCGAACAAATTCGAAATTGCCTCAGGGCGGGCGGATTTTCATTACAAAAATGGGCCTCGAACGATGAGGATATCCTCTCTAACCTTCCTTCGGAGGAAAGGGAAAAGGGAAGCGCTCTCTCGTTTCAAGACGATTCCCCTCTTCGGACTCTCGGAATCCTCTGGCATCCCCGCGCAGATGCTTTTCGATTTTCTTTTCCGCGATTCTCAACATTTGAGCGAATAACGAAACGCAGTATTCTCGGTCGGGTCGCGCAATTGTTCGATCCTCTCGGATGGATCGCGCCGGTTGTAATTCGCGGAAAAGCTTTTATCCAAGAACTTTGGAAAGCCGGGTTAGATTGGGACGCCCCTGTCTCCGAACATCTCGCGCATCAGTGGATAAGTTTCGAAAAAAGTCTCAGTGATCTCTCGTGCATTTCAGTGCCTCGTTGGTTCGGTCCGCGAACAAGTGAATCAGTTATTGAGCTACACGGATTTTCAGATGCCTCAAAAACCGGTCTCGGCGTCGTTATTTACCTTCGAATATTTACAAACCGTGACGATATCCGAGTTACGCTTATTTCTGCTAAATCCAAGGTCGCGCCGCCGAAAAAATGACCATTCCTCGACTCGAATTATCAGCCGCCGTCCTACTCTCGCGTCAAATCTCGCATGTTAGAGACGCCTTAAATTGTTCGGACGTTCGCGCCTACCTGTGGACAGACTCTACCGTTACACTCGCGTACATTCACGGAGATGCCAATCGGTGGGCAGAATTTGTGCAAAATAGAGTCATTGAAATTGATGAGCTTCCAAATTCGCGCTGGAATCATGTGCCCGGGAAAGAAAATCCTGCCGACATCGCCTCACGAGGAGCTTCCCCCCTCCAGCTCGCCAACGACAAACTGTGGTGGGAAGGACCGACCTGGCTGTCAAAGCACTCGACTTTCTGGCCCTCTTTAAACCCCCCGGTCGCCCCAGATACAATTCTTGAAATCCAGAAGAAACACGGGAATTTGGCCAATACAATCGACGGCTCGATAATGTGGAATCTCGCGGAACGATATTCGAATCTTACGTCTCTATTGCGGATTACAGCATGGTGTTTCCGCGCATCTCTCAAATTTCGGAAAGCCCCAAGCGTAGACACGCCCAGTTTAACTCTCTCGCCTTCTGAAATCGAAGCGGCCCGCCTCTTTTGGGTAAAAGAAACTCAGCAAACGTATTTTGAATCTGAAATACACGCTCTTCACAACAAAACGCAAATTTCGCGATCGAGCGTCCTCGTTCGACTTACTCCGTTTATCGACGACGCTGGTTTGCTCCGCGTCGGTGGGCGTCTCCAAAATTCGTTCTATACGCACGATGAGAAGCACCCCCTCATCTTGCCAAAAGAATTCGTGCTAACCACGCTCGTGATAAATCACGCGCATCAATCGACGCTTCACGGTGGTACGCAATTAACGCTTTCAACTCTCCGCCGTCGATACTGGATTGTCGGAGGTCGTGTCCCGATTCGATCGTTTATTCGTCGATGCGTCGTTTGTGTGCGACAGCGCGCCACACTGGGCCAACAGCTGATGGGCCAACTTCCGCCATCCCGGTTCTCGACCGCTCGGCCGTTTCTCCACTCCGGAGTGGATCTCGCCGGGCCGATAACTCTTCGCACGTTCCGCGGAAGAGGCGCGAAAAGTTTCAAAGGTTATATCGTCGTATTTGTTTGTTTTTCGTCGACGGCAGTGCATCTCGAGATCGTCTCAGACTACACGTCAGAATCGTTACTCGCCGCGCTTAAACGGTTTATTAGTAGGCGCGGAATTTGTGCAACGATCGCAAGTGATTGCGGCACGAATTTGATCGGCGCCGCTTCCGAACTCCAAAGACTGTTTCGCTCCTCGTCAAAGGAATTCGCACGCATCGCAAGTGTCCTCGCAAACGACGGTATACTGTGGAAATTTAATCCCCCTTCGGCACCTCATTTCGGCGGGAAATGGGAGGCCGCCGTCAAATCGGTGAAATTTCACTTAAAACGTGTCATCGGTGACATTGGGCTCACATATGAGGAATATGCAACATTTCTCGCTCAAGTAGAAGCAGTGTTAAATTCGCGCCCGCTCTGCGCGCTATCCGATGATCCAACAGACATATCCGCGTTAACCCCGGGACATTTTTTGATCGGTTCCGCGCTAACAACAATTCCGGAACCTACTCTCGTGGAAGTGCCAACCTCTCGTCTATCACGCTGGCAACTTTTGCGCCAAATGCTGGAGCATTTTTGGGCTCGTTGGCAAAGAGAATATCTGCAACAATTGCAGGCAACTTCCAAATGGCAACTGAAAAGGGAAAATGTCACCATCGAGACCTTAGTTCTTGTCAAGGACGAACGCTATCCGCCCTCCAAGTGGGCGCTTGGGCGCATCATCGATACACACCCCGGTGGGGACGGCCTCGTGCGCGTTGTCACTGTACGAACGCAAACCACCACCCTGAAGCGCCCCATTGTTAAATTATGCGTTCTTCCAATCGCGCAAACAACTTAAAAAAAAAAACCTCCTTTTTTGATCTACGAAATTATTATCTCATTTTTTGTTTGATTTGAATTTTTATCTTTTCTAATTGATAAACTTTGTAAGCCTATCAAGGCGGGCGGTATGTTTCGGCAAGATCCATAATCCATAATATCAGGTCTCGATATTTACTTCTAAATATATATTTCATCGAATTTCCGAGAAATAATGTAGCCACGTCGGAGCTTCGACGCTCGATATACTCTTGTCGCTACTCAGTCTTGTCGGATCGCTCTTACGCGAAAGAGCTCAAATCATTTCTTATATAATACCTTCAAATTTAAGGTTTTTGGTTTTGGCCTCTTAAATAAATACGGCCTTTGTTAAAATAGTATTTTTACAACGGTGAAGTTATTGAAACCTTGACCCTCCTTCATTAATCCTCTTATTACGGGGATCGTGGAGTCCCGCCAGGTTTTCCTCGAACAATGAGTGTGTGCGAGAACACGGCGTTCCCCTACCCCGCCAACCGTAGTCGCGGGCTTATACGCAGGCTTGCATGAATATTCTATCTCTATATATAAAAAAGAGTATATGTGTGTATGTGTGAGTGTGTCGAGTATTTTTTTATACATACGATGTACCGGGTGTCCCATTTTAATCTTACAGTTGATTTATTCTGAAAAATACTGCTCTGATCAAAAATTGAGTGGAATGAAACTTTTAGGGTTCAGAGGGGGACGTTCAAAAAAATTTTTTGTTTTGGTCTAAAATTCAAAATGGCGGCGTTAAGATGGCTAACATGTTTTTTTTTTAATGGAAACATGATTTTCTTTTATCACCAAATTTTTTTTTCAGATTAAATCTAACATCTTTTGTAGGAACATTTTTTTGATACAGCCTATAATAGAGGGTGTCCCATTTTAATCTAACAGCTGAATTATCTTGAAAAATATTGCTCCCATAAAAAATTGAGTGGGATGAAACTTTTAGGGTTCAGAAGGAGACGTTCAAAAAAATTTTTTGTTTCGGTCCAAAATTCAAGATGGCAGCGTTAAGATGGCTGACATATTTTTTTGAAAATGGAAACATGATTTTTTTTTGACCAAAAATTTTTTCAGATCAGTCATTATGCTGCATAACGCTAAAATAGTCAAAAATTGTGATTCAGTCTAAAATATCCGGGTTATAAAAAAAATATTCCTACAAAAGATGTTAGATTTGATCTGAAAAATTTTTTGGTAAAAAAAAATCATGTTTCCATTTTTAAAAAACATGTCAGCCATCTTAACGCCGCCATCTTGAATTTTGGACCGAAACTAAAAAAATTTTTGAACGTCCCCTTCTGAACCCTAAAAGTTTAATCCCACTCAATTTTTTATCAGAGCAGTATTTTTCAAGATAATTCAGCTGTTAGATTAAAATGGGACACCCTCTATTATTGGCTGTATAAAAAAAATGTTCCTACAAAAGATGTTAGATTTAATCTGAAAAAATTTTTGGTGAAAAAAAAATCATGTTTCCATTAAAAAAAAAACATGTTAGCCATCTTAGCGCCGCCATTTTGAATTTTGGATTGAAACAAAAAATTTTTTTGTACGTCCCCCTCTGAACCCTGAAAGTTTCATCCAACTCAATTTTTGATCAGAGCAATATTTTTCAAAATAAATCAACTGTAAGATTAAAATGGGACACCCGGTATATTAGGGTGGTCGTTATTTCAGGTATTAACTTATTTTTGGGTGGTCATTCGACATTCAAATTCTCTCTATTATTTACATATATGTATTTTTTAAATGAATATTGAAGTGGTCGTTATTTCGGGTCTCCATTAATATTTGGGTGTTCCTCCGAGATTCAATGCTTTAAATATTTATATACATATTTATTAAGATATACATTAGAGTCGTCGTTAATTTAGGCCTGAATTTATATTAGAGTGGTCATTCTAGATTCGAATTTTCTTAATTATTTATATGTATTGTGACGTGCTATTTTTTCACACGTCACAAAGGACTCGATAACACGCGTGGAACGACCTCGCTCCACGGCTGAGTCCCTCTCGAACGAAACCAACAGGGCCAAATATTAACTTGTCGATAGATTTTAATTCTTTCTGTATTTCCGAACAATTCTCTCGAGCGAACGACGGTTCCCGCCGTTACCGACATGAAGTCATCGAGGATATTCTCACCACCAAGGAAATCGAACGGGAGAACATCGAGGCTAACGAGAGCAATATTCCACGCTCTCGTTACCAACACCACCAAGTCTCGCAGCTCATATACGTGAGCCTCTCTCACCACCATCGAAGAGAGCCACGCGCATACCAACATCGGTCTTCGTGGTCGCTCTCGGCATCATCGCCAAGAGAGCGCCAAAATCCAACTCTGTCACGCGGCTCCTCGCCGCTTTTCGCCGCTCAAGAAGAAACGTCATTATCATTATTATTGTCACTCGTCCGTAATTTGGGAGAGAATCGATCGCGCTCTCGTTCTATCGCTCACACTATCGATCTATCCGCCGCCTCGAATATCGCGCCAATCGATTATTAAATCGCGCTCAAATTCGATACTTATTAACCATGGGCGGGGGTAAATCAAGCTTACGAGGGCGATTACGAACGTTCTCTCGAGGACTCCTGCCGAAGTGTTGAATGAGCAAGGACGTTGTTACCGT
Organism: Alloplasta piceator; assembly: GCA_946863875.1. Lineage (NCBI taxonomy): Eukaryota > Metazoa > Arthropoda > Insecta > Hymenoptera > Ichneumonidae > Alloplasta > Alloplasta piceator. The sequence continues at coordinate 37,600,546 of OX333075.1, read as the reverse complement.
GGCTTTATCGAGGACCGTTGCTCAAGAAAGCGCATCCGCCGATTATATCAAAGATTGAGCTCCTGCTACCTTACGGGACCTTTCGGAAATGAACAAACCGATAGGACTGTCGTTTTGCTCTTTTTGGTTGTGGAATTGAGGAAAATCGCGAGTAGGGGCATTTTCGAGGGTAAAAGAGTCCCAACACGAAGCGATATTGTCGTGACGGCACGATAACGCCCGCTAATTCGAGTCTTTACCGCGACTAAAATCTTTGTGCGTTCCGTTCTCGTTGTTTAACTGGTAGAATCGCCGAGAGGGATTCATTTTTGTCATTACGCGGAGGTGAGGGTCCACTAGGTTAATTAATTATAGTTCGTGTCAAGTTCTCGGTCGAAGGTAGTTCATGGAAAACGTGTTCTCGAGAGGTAACGGCCATTTTCTGCAAGCGCGTCGTAGAAAAGAAAACCGTTGAACCAACGGCCATTTTGGGTTTGAGACGAAATTGGACCACGAGGCCGAGAGGATAATTAAAGGAATTATCATTCACGTTATCGTTTGTTACCTTACTTGGTTACTTCCTTTTGCTATCTCGGGGTACCTATTGTTATCGTTAATAATTAGAGGAAGTAACAGAGTGGAAATTATTGATCGAGAAGATTTTGATACTTCGAAAGTGAAGAAAGCGAAAGCGAGATCTCGAAAGTATTCGATGAGACATTTTTAGTTAGATAAGCGATTAAGATTGTATAGAAGCAAGACGCGAGCTTGTTATTAACCATTAAGGATTTTTGTCTGAAAAAGGGAATTTCTGATATTTTGAGTTTTGGTAATTTTGACTTTTAATTTTCGTTTTCGTCTCGCCTTTTACGAGACGACATAATAATTTCAGTTAAATAAAGTACTTGTTGTGTTTCCCGAACTTCGTCATAGACGAGTATTTATTTGAGCAATTCCAACGATCCCTAACCGCGCCCCTCTACCATCCTCAAGGGCAGCTAGCCGGCGAAATTAAGAACTCATGAGAAAACTCAGGGTAATATAAATTTGCTATCGTGATTTATTGCGATAGCTGGCACCCAATCCTTGAGCGCTCTCGTGAGCTGTTTTGTGACTCAAAGAGTCGGCTTTTTATCGTTCGAGAAAAGTCACGTCACAGTACCCAGGTGGGATTGGCCAGAGCTTGTCACATGGCCCAGCATTGGCCCAACGCAGTGTGCCGATGCTGGCATTGTAACCTCGGGCCAAGTCTGGCCAACCTTTGAAGCCAACGTCGGGCCAACGCTGAAACTGAGCGTCGGGCCAACAATGGCATAACGGCTGGCTCAGCACTGGGCCAGTCGCTATGCCAGTGCTGGGCCAGCCGTTATGCCAGTGCTGGGCCAGCCGTTATGCCAGTGCTGGGCCAGGCCCGGTTATCCCATACACTCGGTATGTTTAGGAGGTTATGTTCGCACACGTAGATGTCATTCGATCATCGTAAAAAATGTTGAAACCACGTTCCAGTATTTCGAGAGTGAAAAAATACCGTTTTTAAAAAAATTGCGTTCCGAAAATAATCAGTGAGGAAGATATAGAACAACCGGCGAAAAAGCAAAAAAAAAATGATCGCGATTTGATGGATCCGATTGTAACGATTCAATTTTCTAACCTTGAAAATTCGCATTTCATTGTCGAAGATGACAACGATGACATCGAGGATGAAGTAGTTTCTTCATCACTTGACGAATCGCCAAATGACGAATCACTTTATCAAGACGTCAATTAATTGTTTTTTTTTCTTACTTCAGAAATACGTTTGTTGAATATTAAATAAATATTTCTATAATCATTTTTATATAATCTGGTCTGAGTTTGAAAATTATTTCTTAATGCGATCCGCATTAACATTTATTTATATCCACCTATTTATACCCAGTACTAGGCCATGATTGAATGCCAGCGTCGGGCCAGCATCGGATGCCAGTACAGGGCCGTCATTAAATGCCAACGCCGAGCCACGATTTGATGCCAGCGCTGGGCCAGCATTGTATGCCAGCGCTGGGCCGGCGCTGTATGCCAGCGCTGGGCCGCCATGTAATACCAGTATTGGGCCGACATTGCATGCCAGAGTTGGGCCGAGGTTAACAAACCAGTACCGGCATAATGCTGGCCCGATACTGGGAGTCAGCTTTGGGCCAAGCCTGTACGCCTGGCATTTAGTACTGGCCCAACGTCGGGTCATTTGTTAAATCCCACCTGGGTATGTATTTAGAAGATGTATATTAGAGATGTATATTAGATATATCCTAGAGATGTATATTATTAAATCAAAAACGAACTTAAATTTTCCCGTAGTAAAAAACTCCATTGAATCGCCTCATACGACTCCATTGGAAAATGAATGGGGACCCATTGAGATTTCCGCATTTGTCAATGGCGCACAGGGCTGACCATTGATCAGTGAATGGGTATCCATTGAACATCAAATGCAGATGAATCGAATGATCATCATTACTCAATGATGCTCATTGGAAAGCCAATGCGGATGAATCGAATGATCATCATTACTCAATGATGCTCATTGGAAAGCCAATGCGGATGTATCGAGCGATCAGCATTGCCCAATGATGTCCATGGGAAGGTAAATGCTGATGAACGAAATGATCCGCTTTACCCAATGATGAAATGATCAGCATTTACCAAGGATACCCATTGACTAATAAGTAACTACAAATTATACAATAATAATCAACATTTATCAATAATGTCACTTCATTGACGACTGATCGAATGATGAGCAGCATTCGTTAACGATGTTGCAATCGATATTCGAGGTTCAATGCAGAACAATTGAACCCATCGATCGATGAGAATTTTTCCGAATACGATATTTCTCAAACGGCGGTGAATTAAAAAAATTAAGTAAGAGTAGATGTCGCTGATTCTCATATATGAACCAAATATTTTCTTCAATTGTAATAAATGCTGATGATTATATCGATGGTCAATTAATATTAGCAATAAGCTCGGAAATTATTCGAAAGTAATTTTAAAAAAATATATTATAAGCTGCTCATCAAGTACGCGTACGTTTGGGATAAATGATTTTTAAAACCGTTTATTTTTAACATATACACATAATTTTATCAGTCCTCAACCCGATTTGTGAGAGGAGAAACGTATATACTTTCATTATCAATCGTCATCTGAATACACTTACAATCTATTTTCTCAATTCTGAACTTCAATAATTTCTATTAAATGTAATAATATATATAATGCGTATATAATTATAGGTCGTTATGCTAATATTAGCATTATGATTAACCTTACTTACTGATAATTTACATCATTTGATTATTTAATGCGTAATTCCATGTATATATAGCAATCATATGAAAGAATCTCCATTGAATCCCCATGGGATAATCCCCATTCTGTTTCAAATGGGGAATTCAATGACGAAAATGTCCTTAGAAAATTCGGCATTCATATCCATTGGTGTTGTGGGCGTTGGGGAATGAGTGGCGAACAGCAATGGAGATTCTTTCGTATAGTAAAAACTCCATTCATCGCCATTAAAAAATCCCCATTCACTCCCCATTGCCAAAATAACCAATGGGGATGAATGCTGAATTGCCTAAGGGGATTGTCTCCATTGAATCCCCATTAGATAATCCCCATTCCGTTTCAAATGGAGAATACAATAGCGAAAATCCCCTTAGGCAATTCGGCATTCATCTTCGTTAGTTATTTTGGCAATGGGGAATGAATGGGGATTTTTCAATGGCGACGAATGGAGTTTTTTACTACGGGTTAAGCTAAACCTAAATCTAACTTAAATTTTAGGCTAAATCAAAATCGAACTCAAATTTGAAGCTAAACCAAAATCTAACTTCGATTTTAGGTTAAACCGAAATCCAACTTTAATTTGACGCTAAACCAAAATCTAACTTAAATTTTAGGCTAAATCAAAATCCAAATTAAATTTTAAGCTAAATCAAAATCGAAGTCAAATTTTAAGCTAAACCAGAATCTAACTTAAATTTTAGGTCAAACCGAAATCCAACTTTTGTTTGACGCTAAACCAAAATCTAACTTAAATTTTAGGTCAAACCAAAATCTATCTTAAATTTTAAGCGGAACCAAAATCTGACTTATTTTAGGATAAATAAAAATCGAACTCAAATTTTAAGCTAAACCAAAATCTTACTTTAATTTTAGGTTAAACCGAAATCGAACTTTAATTTGACGCTAAATCAAAATCTGACTTTAATTTTAGGCCAAATCAAAATCTAACTTAAATGTTATGCTTCATATTCATAGATAAGTATTAGACTGATCGTTAAAAATTTTTGCGACGCCCCCTAAAAAGCTTCCGCTTAATGAAAAAACGCGAGGTACTTTTTTTAAAAATTAAAAATAACACGTGCCGCAAGACAATCTAAGTTGTTTTTCATCGAAGAACAATTTTTTTTACAAATAGCTAGACTGATTTGAATGAAATTCGGACATGTTACAAAGGTATCAAAAGGTTATTTACAGAAGAAATAACGACTCATAATCCTCATAATAACTTATAAAAACTGTTAATTTTTTCAGAAATTATTTTTTTTCTCCAGGATAACGTTCTGGCACAATTATGAAAATAATTTTTTTTCTGGGTTTTACTATTCCATATAATGTCCCCAAATTTCAAATTCATCGAAGAGGTACTTCATATTAAAAAAAAAAAAACCCATTTTTAAATGTATATTTTTTTTTTTAAATATGAAGTACCTCTCCGATCAATTTGAAATTTGGAGACATTATATGGGATAGTAAAAAACAATAAAAAAATTGTTTTCATAATTGTGCCAAAACGTTATCCTGGAAAAAAAAAATAATTACCGAAAAAATTACACGCGGTATTTTTGATTAAAAAAAAAATTCACCTTGCGTTTTTTCATTAAACGGAAACTTTTTAAGGGGCGTTGCGAAAAAAATTAATTTTTATGGACATATATATATATTAGGATGAATGGAAAAAATCCAAATCTGTTGGCTACCCTAAAAAATCAAACATATCATTGAATGATTGGTCTCTGTGCAACGGTTCGATTTTTTCATTGTTTAAAGGGCGCGCGGGACGTTCAAAAACGCCATTTTTAGTGTTCAATTTACTATATCACTGATAAACGAAAACAGATCATTCAAAAAATTCTGAATTTTTTTTATATAAGGTGCCCAGATATGTACTCTTTTAAACCGATATTTACTGAACATTGACAAATGGTTCATATATTAAAAAAAAAAATCTCTGAAAATCAATATTATCACTATTTTTCAATTAATTATATCATTACAGATTGATTTTTTCTTCTAACACGTTTTTGTATTTCTGCCATATTTTTTCTTGTAAAACTCGGTATCAGTATCGCTTACAATGCGAAAATGGCTTAAAAATAAATATTTATTTTGGAAATTTTTATATTAAAAAAATTTATCTTTTATAAATTTTCGCATTGTAAGCGATAGTGATAATTCTTCTTACAAGAAAAAAGATGGAAGATATACTGTAACGTCTGGAGACGTTAAGATAATCGAGCTTAAGCGTCGAGCGGCTAACGCTTTACTCTGTTGACTATTTATCGCGACAAAAGTAACAACAAATAATCCGTAGTGGGAACGTACACTGAAAGATCTCCGGAGACCTTGTTTCATCGACTGGGTTTTTTAAATTCAGATTGACTAGATCGAATGATTTGATTCCGATCGCAATGTATGTTAACGTTGACCTTTTTGCAATGAAGGATTTCACATTTTACTGAAGGTACATTCAAGATGCAAAGATGTTAGTTTTTCACGTTAAGTAGTAATCCTTTCGGAATAAATAACTTTCGTTGTGTAGAAGCTTTAGTGGTGAGGTGATTCGTCGAATAAAAGTTAACGCGAGTTGGATTAACACTCGTTGTTTATTGTTTCAACGTTGATGCGTTGAATTATTATTTTGAATACACACGATTTACAATTTCGAAAAGTACGAATTGAATTATAAATCAGCGCGATGAGTTCTTCGCGAACGATCACACGTACACACAAACAAAGATGAGCTTTTAAATAAACGAAGACAACAATTCGCTCACGACGCGATCAATTCCGAAGCTAGACGCTATCGAAGACGATATAGTTTGACTCAAAGACGAAATTTCAAAGTGAAGACAGTAGCGCGACGCAATCAATTCCGAAGCTAGATATCGACGCGCGTTAAACGTAGACTGCATTGAATTCGTCGCTGCGCAAGGGTTTTTAAAAGGTAGATTCGCTCGGCAGGGGTTAGACTCTACGAATTTGGGCATTCGGATTTTTCTACATTTCTATTGGTTGATACAGTTGTTTTCCACGTTGGTCTAGTTTTGAGACCCACGGGATGAAGAATCGGAATCGAGCATATTCTTTTCTAGCACACCTGACTATTCATAAACTTATTTTTTCAGTTTTCTCTCTTGCTGAGGTAACAGGTGCATTTCCCTGCTAAGTTTCTATTTTCATGTGGGAATTGGGAAAAACAAGATTTCTTCGTGAAGGAAGGGTGTATGAGGAATAGGAGGTTTCGGGAGTGTCGTTGTTTTGGAACTAAGGGTTCGGAAAAACGCTGCTCTCTGTAGTACTTGTTTCCCAGAGTATGCGGGAGAGGCAATAAACTGTGATTTTTACAACCTGTCATCCAAACAAGATCGGTCCACTTGGCGGTTTCTTTTAATATTAGGAGTTCTTTTCGGAAAATGCCTATACTAGTACACAGAGACGGGCGCGAGGGTATATGTATACGTGGAGTGGATGCGTGTGTTTCAAGCGAGACACTGTGTGTATGCTCGCCTATATACTTGCGAGTAGGATGGTAGGGATGCTCTGGTTTCGGTGACACTTGTGTGCGCACCGGTTTGATGATTTTACGACTTTTCTCCATGCTGAGATATTTGAGCAGCTTGGGGTCTGATATGCACGTGTTTCCGCGAGATATTTTGGACATTCTGAGTCGATCGCACTACGTGTGGGAAAGCGACTAGAATTATTGGCTATTTTGATTTTATGAAGTGCGTCATCGTGAGCTAGTTTTTCCTTAACTAATTTAGGACGGTGGCGGAGGGTTTGAATTTAAACAAAACAAGAAAAAATTAAAAATACGTCATACGTGACAATACAAAAATACTTTAGAAGACGAAAATCAATATTTAATGATATAATGAATTGAAAAATAGTGAACATGTTGATTTTCAAAGATTTTTTCCCACTATATGAACCATTTGTTAATGTTCAGTAAATATGGTTTTGAAAGAGCACATATCTGGGGACCTCATGTCAAAAATTCGGAATTTTTTTGGATAATCTGTTTCCGTTTTTCAGTGATATAGATATTCGACGTGAAACCAGCAGGTCAAAAAAATCGATGTCTCTGATCATACTCTCGATATTTTCCTGTTTTCTCTACCATGAGAAAACATTGTTGTTAAATCGCTAGCCCAAAATAAAATTATTTGTACGAGTTATGATTTTTCGAAAATTCGGTACTTTCACACTGAAAGAAATTTTATTGCACTATTTGGTTTTTCTTTTAATGAAAAGTACAATAAAATATAGCAATTTAGGGACAATCGAGGTACAGTTGTAAAAAGTACAATAGTGAGTAACGAAATACAGAGTTTGATATCTTCTGTTGCAATAACTCATAAGAATGTTGGAGTTTTCCCTAAAATAATAATAGTATTTCTAAGTCTGTATAACATAATTTCCTATAGTCTCGGATACCAAAAATTACAATAGTGCTTTACAAATAGCGAAATAAAATATTTCACGTTTTGGTAAACTTATAGCAATCGTTCTGAGTTTGAATAGCAAAAATTACAATAGTGCTTTAAAAATAGCGAAATAAAATAGCTTTTACTTAACTAATGAATCATGAAATCAATCGGTTAAGCGAAAGCTTAAGTTATTTATCCTCGCTCCCATAAAGAGCACGAGAACCACCGAAGTGCAATCGTGATTTGATTTAAATAAGTAGTCTTTGGTCCATAGGACTCCGCGACTACAGAGCGCGGGTAATGTTACAACAATTCAATGTTAATTGAGGACCTCGTACACCGGACTTTATCGATGCTCGATGACTGATGCTCGATGCTCGATGATGAGATCGTGGCAGGTCTAAGGTCGTCCCATTACAATATATATATACTAGGGGCCCGTGCGGCTCGGGTGCTACGCGCCCTCGCATCGCAAGCCAAAACCTGCAAACCCAAACCATCAAACCCGAACCTCCAAAACCAAACCTTCAAACCTCAACCTCCAAACCCGAACCTCCAAACCCAAATCTTCAAACCCAAACATAGAACCGAGCGGGGTGAAGTTGGCCATGGAATCGAGGCTCGAGCGGGGTGAAGTTGGCCATGACCTCGAGGCTCGAGCGGGGTGAATTTGTCCAGGGTCTCGATTCTTGTACACAGCGGCGGCGGCGGCAATAATTTTATGTAATATAGAGAGATATATCTCTCTACATTATATAAAATTATCGCCGCCGCCGCCGCAGTGTACAAGAATCGAGGCCATGGCCAACTTCACCCCGCTCGAGCCTCGAGGCCATGGCCAACTTCACCCCGCTCGGTTCTAGGTTTGGGTTTGGAGGTTTGGGTTTGGAGGTTTGGGTTTGGAGGTTTGGGTTTGGAGGTTTGGGTTTGGAGGTTTGGGTTTGGAGGTTTGGGTTTGGAGGTTTGGGTTTGAAGGTTTGGGTTTGGAGGTTTGGGTTTGGAGGTTTGGGTTTGGAGGTTTGGGTTTGGAGGTTTGGGTTTGGAGGTTTGGGTTTGGAGGTTTGGGTTTGGAGGTTTGGGTTTGGAGGTTTGGGTTTAGAGGTTTGGGTTTGGAGGTTTGGGTTTGGAGGTTTGGGTTTGGAGGTTTGGGTTTGGAGGTTTGGGGTTGGAGGTTTGGGTTTGGAGGTTTGGGTTTGGAGGTTTGGGTTTGGAGGTTTGGGTTTGGAGGTTTGGATTTGGAGGTTTGGGTTTGGAGGTTTGGGTTTGGAGGTTTGGGTTTGGAGGTTTGGGTTTGGAGGTTTGGGTTTGGAGGTTTGGGTTTGGAGGTTTGGGTTTGATGGTTTGGGTTTGGCGTAAAGCCCTCGCATCGCAAGCCCAAACCTATAACCGAGTGGGGTTGAGTTGGCCATGGAATCGAGGCTCGAGCGGGGTGAAGTTGGCCATGGCCTTGATTCTTGTACACAGTGGCGGCGGCGGTGGCGGCGATAATTTTATATAATATAGAGATATATATATATATATATATACATATATATACTAGGGTCCGTGCGGCTCGGGCGCTACGCGCCCTCGCGTCGTAAAGGTTCAATTCTAACCCAAACCTCGACTCATGCCCACCGCCTTCCACCACCCCCACGCTCCCCCGTCCCATCCCCGCCACCCCAACCCTCTGCTCGATTCTCGATTCCATGGCCAACTTCACCCCGCTCTATTCTCGATTCCATAGCTAACTTCACCCCGCTTGATTCTCGATTCCATGGCCAACTTCACCCTCGCATCGTAAAGGTTTGGGTTTGGGTTCCGAGGCTTGGGTTCTGGATTCTTGTACAAGGTGGCGGTGGCGGCGGTGGCGGCGGCGGCGGCGGTGGTGGCGGTGGCGGCGGTGGCGGTGGCGGCGGTGGCGGCGGTGGCGGCGGCGGCGAAAAATTTATATAATATAGAGAGATATGCACAATGAACAGTTTGAGGACTCAAAATATATGGGTCATTCTACCAATTCTTGACTGAAGTTGTGCCGGGGGTTCTGAATTCTGGGTAACAAAATTTTTTATTGAAAAGTACATAACAAAGAGAGCTTCCATGATTTTTTTCAATTTTTTTCGTCTAACCCTTTTGAAGATACAGTAGATCGAAAATTGCAAGATTTGCAATTTTTGACTTTAGATATTAAAAATATCAATCCCTTGTAAAATTTCTAAAAATATATTAAATATTGGTTTTTGTGTAAAAAAAGCTCAGCTTTCCGAAAAAAATATTTTCAATTTCCTTCAGTATCAGGAAAATCCCGAAAAATGCGGTCAAAAAGTAAAATACGCTTTTTCGATTAATGTATCATTTTTGAAATTTTAAAAAATATTTTTTTCGAAAAGCTGAGACTTTTTTACATGCGGAAGGTATGTTTTGATTTTGGGAATATTAAAAAATAAACCATAGCAAAATAAAGTTGAAACTTTTGTGATGAATTGCCGATAAGTATTGTGCTGCCGTCACAGTCGATACACGAACTATCGAATCAAGTTTGAAAATTTCTGTACATAGCATTATATTCAGCGATTATGTAGTGAATATATATGTTCAAAGTGTGAAGTGGGTAAGAAATTAAAATCATTATACAAAAGCGATATGACAAGTCTCAAATCTTTATTATTTGTACTCTTCTTGTTACTGTTGACAGAGAAACATTTCTTACAATAGCAGAACCATGATTCTCGGCATCAGGGATAATACAATGCATAGATTGCGTGTTTTTTTACAGCCACAGCATTAGCAAATCTTGACTTTAGCAGTGCTGTGCGTACTTCGTATTTCTCATTTGAAATGAAAGTGAAATCAATATTTTTAAATGACTCACGTGCCCAGTCATACAATGCCAAGGCTGATAAAAGTTCTGCTATTGTAAGAAATGTTTCTCTGTCAACAGTGACAAGAAGAGTATAAATAATAAAGATTTGATCCTTGTCATATCGCTTTTGTATAATAATTTTAATTCTTTACCCACTTCACACTTTGAACATACATATTCACTACATAATCGCTGAATATAATGCTATGTACAGAAATTTTCAAACTTGATTCGATAGTTTGTGTATCGACCGTGACGGCAGCACAATACTTATCGGCAATTCATCATAAAAGTTTTAACTTTATTTTGCTATGGTTTATTTTTAAATATTCCCAAAATCAAAACATACCTCTCCTATGTAAAAAAGTCTCAGCTTTTCGAAAAAATTATTTAAAAAAATATTAAAAATGATACATTCGTCGCAAAAGCGTATTTTACTTTTTTACCTCATTTTTTGGGGTTTCCCTGATACTGGAGAAAATTAAAAATATTTTTTTCAGAAAGCTGAGCTTTTTCTACACATAAACCAATATTTAATATATTTTTAGAAATTTTACAAGGGATTGATATTTTTAATATCTAAAGTCAATAATTGCAAATCTTGCAATTTTCGATCTACTGTATCTTCGAGAGGGTTGTACGAAAAAAATTGAAAAAAATCATGAAAGCTCTCTTTGTAATGTACTTTCCAATAAAAATTTTTTTTATCCAGAATTCAGACCCCCCGGCACAACTTTAGTCAAGAATTTGTGGAATGTCCCATATACATTATATTAATATTAAAATGGATATCAGAAGCTATTATCGACTAAATACAACTATATTTACTTTGAACTATAGCTTCGTTTTTGTTTTATTCAATAATTTCTACGGTCTGACTACTATGAGGATATTTATATATATTGGCGTATATGGAGACATTTCCGAAACCACGTTCTGACGAATATGGGGACACGTATATATGTATATACGGGCCTCATATTCGTCAGAACGTGGTTCAGAAACATATATATATATGTTGTCCTCATAGTAGACCATCTTTAAAACAACCTGAAGGATTTTAAAGTATACGTTGCACTGACACATGAGTCTTCACATGCGATTTCTTGCTGGACATTTGGTGGAGCCTAACTTCGACTTATATACTGAAAAAAATGATTTACTATGTCGTTAGTAGTTTAATAAATTCAAAGGAACTTCCGACACCATGTTGTACTTGAAAAGTTACTTCCATGGCGTTAAAAACCAGCTTACGGCTTATAGCACTTTAATAATTAACGGTTCATATGTTTTCCAAGTCGAACAAGAAACCGTTAAACCAAACATGTCTTTAAACCTAACATAAGCGTATGTATTCTCAACGAATGCAGTAAGCAATAATTATTTAAATAAAATTGAAATTTCTATTAAACTACTTTGTTAAAACGAACTAAAAAGTATTAAATAATAAACCTTTAAACCAAACATGTCTTCAAACCTAACATAAGCGTATGTATTCTCATCGAATGCAGTAAGCAATAATTATTTAAATAAAATTGAAATTTCTATTAAACTACTTTTTTAAAACGAACTAAAAAGTATTAAATATTTTTTCCTAACGCCATACAGATTGTCCTGAGAATTTATTATAATGGATTTTTATTGTCGATGAAAATACATGTAAGATTAAAAACGATAAACGTGGGGCGCACGAAATAGATAATTGATATCTGACTAGTTCATCTAATTCAGTAATGATTTTTTGATTGCACTTCCAATGATATGAAATATTGTTAGTTTTTTTAACGAGAAAATTTACTTTCTACACTCCTTACTATTATCTGTTGCATGCGCTCCACGTTTTTCCTTTTAAATCTTACAAGTATTTTCATAGATAATAAAAATCCATATTATTAAATTTTCAGAACAATCTGTGTAAGGGTAGGAAAAATTATTTTATACTTCTGAGTTCGTTTTGGAAACGTGATATATTCAAATGTTTGTATTTAATGAAATAAATATTTTTCACTTTTTAACCTTGTGCTTGAAATTTGGCAATCTGTCTTAAACACCTTAATGAGATAATAACAGATATATCAACAAATTTCACGTTTGGGTTTAGGTTTGGGTTTGAAATAGCGTGAAATTTTGCAATGGATTTTAAATACTTTGATGATATATTAACAGAGACGTTGGACAAATTTTAGGTTCGAAGTAGACACTACGTAGAAATATACCATGTCTTTGAAAGATACGATATGCACAAACGTATGTCCTCAAAGAATACACTCTGTAAGAATATATGTCCTCAATGTCTACACTGCGCAAAAATTTTACGTATTTTTTCTAGGATTAAAATAGGATGATATATAAACAGAGACATTTGACAAATTATGGGTCTATTTGAATTTAGGTTTAGGTTCGAAATAGTGCAGTGAGAAAATAAATTTGTTGAATCATTGAAAATTTTGTTGGCTGGACTGAATGTGGCGGACACGGGCTGCAAGAGAGTGTACAATATGCCGAACTGAATATTTTGTTCGCTTGAAAGCACGAAAAATTGTTGGTTCAACAAAAGCTATTTTGAGTTGACTGAGTCGAGTCGCATCTAACGGGCAACTAGTCCAACCAATACATAAAATTGTTGATTCAATAGAATGTTATTTTGCGTTAACTGAAATAGAGTCGTATCTAACCGGTTATTAGTCCAATCAACAGGAAACATGATTGATTCAATAAAATGCGTGTTAATTAATTGTTGCTAAACACGTTATAAAAAATATGAAACCCTTGCAAAAACCTGCGATCTAATTTCTCTGTCCGATTGGGAATCGAACCCTCGACCCTGCCTACCATCATACCTATCGTACCTAATTACCTAACACGCTACCTATTATGCTATCGCCTACTACTATGCACTTGAAAAAAGTTAGGGGTTATGAAGATTCGAAATTTTTACGGCTAGGGAAAATCTATTTTGTTTATGAATACCTTTTTTCATAAACACTTTCAAATATTTATGAGAAATATATAATTCATGTATGGCAAGTATGAATCATGTATCGCAAATATATGAGAAATATATGAGAAATACATGCATTACATATACATGAAACATATATTATATCATACTTGTCTCATGTATGACGAATATACCAATTTTTGCCGTTTTATATCACATATATTAATTTTTTCCGCGTGGGAACAATGGTTCAGTTGAATCGACTTTAGAAAAACGAACCCATTGTCTAGGTTATCCAATAGATTATTCAGTTTTCTGAACTATTTATGTGGATTGAAGCGATGCAGAATTGGATTGTAACAAAAAATGTCATTCAGTTATTACAACCTATCAACTTTAGTTGTTTCAACAATATATCAGTCAGGTCATTTTTCAGTTTGGGTTCGCAGTAGACACTACGTGGAAATATACCATGTCTTTAAAAGATACGATACTCATGAATATATGTCCTCAAAGAATACACTCTAACAATATATGTCCTCAAAAGCTTCACTGCGCAAAAATATTACGTATCGTATTTTTTGAGGATCAAAATAGGATGATATATAAGCAGATACATTTAACAAATTTTGGATTGATTTTAGTTTGGGTTTAGGTTCGAAATGGTGTGAATTTCAGCAATAGATTTTGAACACTTTTATGAGATAATAACGGAGACATTCAATAAATTTTAGGTTTATTTCAATTTGTGTTCAAAGTAGACACTACGTAGAAATATACCATGTCTTTAAAAGATACGGTACTTAAAAATATATGTCCTCAAAGAATACACTCTGTAAGAATATACGTCCTCAAAGGCTACACTGCTCAAAAAAATTACGTATTAAACAGCGACATTTGACAAATTGTGGGTTTATTTTAGTTTGGGTTTGGGTTTGAAATAGTGTAAAATTTTGCAATCGATTTTAAACATCTTGATAAGATAATAACAGAAACATTTGCGAATTTCAGGTTTGGGTTTGATATCGTGTGACATTTTGCATCGATTTTAAACACCTTGATAAGATAATGACAGAAACATTTGACTAATTTCAGGGTGGGTTTGACAGCGTGTGAATTTTTGCAATCGATTTGAAAAATCTTGATGAGATAATGGCACATGTTTGACAAATTTCTGGTTTTTTTCAATTTGGGTTTGGGTTTGAAATGGGGTGCATTTTTTCAATGGATTTAAAATACTTTTACAATATTATGAAATTTATGAGACATTTGACAAATTTCATGTGTATTTAAACTTATTGTTGCATTTGGGTTTGATTTAGTCCATATTGCATTGTCATCCAGGTTTGAAGTGCGTTTAAAGTTTCAAGTCTCAAAACAGCACGGCCTTTGGGTCGGTGATTTGGCCCAATTTTTTTGTGGTGATCGAGCACTCTAATCCTAAGTACATCATAATGACGTAGTATGGGAGCGCAATATTCAGAAAATTCTACCAAATTTTCATTTAAAGTTTTCTGTGCGGTGTATAGTATACTTAAAATTTTTGTCATTGCCAAGCCACCGCTTGGCCTAGTCGGTTACGTGTTGGTCATTCGCGCCGTAGTTCTCGGGTTCTATTATTTCTACTTCAATCATTATTTTAAGAGCATTAGTCATCATTAAATTATTTTCGAATTTATCTGCATTACATTCGCACATAATCATAATGTAAATAAACATTGAATTCATTCCAATCGACTTTGGTATTTTCATTAAAAAACCCAATGTTATGAATTATTTTAATTGAGAAATGTCATACAAATAAGTTCAAAAAATAATTCAATGATGACTAATAATAATGATGACTTAAAATAATTGTTAAAATAGAAATAATACATAAAAAAATCAATTGAAGCCGGAATCGAATCCAGGAACTACGGCGCGAGAAACTAACACGTAACCGACTAGGCCATGCGGCGGCTCGGCAATGATAAATCATTTTAAGTATATAAGCCGCGCAGAAAACTTTGAATGAAAATTTCGTAAAATTTTCTGAATATTGCGCTTTCATACTATAACATTATGATGTACTTAGGGTGCTGTATCACCATTCAAAAAATTTGGCCAAATCGCCAACCCTAAGGCCGTGCCGTCTCCTTGTCAACCTCATCGGGAATTTAATCAAGAATATATTGCAAAATTTCACCCGAACGTACAGACACGAAAGTCGTGTGACTTTGAAATTTTTTGGAAAAGAAGCGCGATAGTTCTACTGTTTGCAAATCATGTGAACATCTACCTCAAAAACTTCCGGTATTTCTTTTCCCTTTTATAGGATTTATGTTTATCGAACTTATTTTATAGAAACAATTTTTTCCAATGTAAATCTGTTCATAGATAAGTTAACAATTTTATTTTCTAGCTGACACGAAATTTTTGCAACAGCACTTATTGAGGTCGGCCGATTTCAAGAATAAACTACTTTGTGTGCGAAATTCATTGAACACACACACGCACACGTCCCTGAAATTTTTTCAAAGTATGATTTTCCGACATTTTGGGATATTTCAAAGATACTGGATGAGGGAGCAAAAATTCAAAATTTTATAAAATATTAACCGATCAATCAATTTTTGAACTTAGCAGCTCTTAGCAGCTCTTAGCTCGATGAACATAAATTTGGAACACTGTCCTCAAAACATCCATCTTATATACTTGTTATTTTGAGGACAGTCCGCGAATAATACGAATCGCAAGTTGGTTATTTCGAAGACAGTCCTCAAAGTAACACACCATATTACGCTTGTCCCGAAAGTATACATACGGCTGACGGTGGCTTCTTTGAGTACAGTCCCCAAAGAATACGTTACGTCGATAAAATTGTGAGGACAGTCCTCGAAACAGCCCGATGTCCTCGAAAAACATACTGCACATCCTAAAATGTCTTCAAAATATACCATACGCATATATATATGAATTTTCCCTCGGCCGAACTCGAGTTAGCTCGAGAACATTCGGCAACTTTTGCAATAGTGTTTTACGATTTTCCTCAAGTCCGCGTTACAGGAGGTACAAGTGCTCTACATTTGAAGGTGCGTTCTTATTGAGAATAGTAAATTTCGATATATTCATTGCAGCTTATATTATTTTAAATAACAAGTTTTGAAATTATCCTAGCAAAATTTCCAAAGAGTCACTATCATTATTTACAATTTCAATCCTCCAAGTGTAGAATAGCAATGTAGTAATTCTTGCTTTTCAAGATAATATTAATATCTATAGAGATAGCATAATGTCCTATTACTGTAGGGATGTTTACGATTGTATCTCGATTGTCCCTAAATTGCTATATATTATTGTACGTTTCGTTACACGAAAAACCAAATAGTGCAATAAAATTTCTTTCAGTGTAACGACTTGAAAAACAACTCTTTTGCTTTTGTGTATAAATCCACCGGATTTTGGAAATCGAGAATTTCACTTCGAGAAATCGAAACTATATTCAAAACCCTTAAAATCTACCAAAAATTAACCTCATTCGTCGCATTTATGACGCCACAATCGTAAAACAACTTTTTTCGAAATCAAAAATAACTGAGAAACCTTATTTTTTAAAAATCTGAAAAAATCAAATTAAATTTTTACAAGGAATCTATATTTCTGTGGAGTTTGATCTAGTTCTGACGAATAGATTTTATAAATGGGTTTCATGCACATGGGTGTATAATGGGTGTATACACAACAAGCCATGCATTTGCATCTTTTGTTCTTCTGTATATTGGACGATTTCAACACCAATTTATATGAAATTCATGTAAATAAATTGAATCAGGAAAGATACATCGAAAGAACTTTCAAAAAGGAGTGAAATCCCTCACAAAATACTTCTGAGAAGTAAAAAAAGGACGCCAAGAATTAAATCCCAAAAATTCGAATTAAAAAAAAAATCCGTAAAATTCGAATTTAAAAAAACATCTCAAAAAGTCAAAATTTAGAGGAAATCGTAAAAATGTGAAATCTGAAATTAAAAAAAAAACACAAATCACACAAGCCAAGCCAAAAATTTGGCGTACGTAAATTATTAAAGACCAAGCCAAACTAGAAAACTTGGCGTGCAGGGTTAAGAACCAATACGCTCGGCGAGGGAAAACGGAGTCCAGTCGCCCTTACCGTTTAACGAAAGAGTAAATAAACGAGAAAATAAAAAAAAACAATTCATCAAGTGCACTAGTAAACAACCATGAGAAAGAACATAAGAGGCCGAGTAAGCTAGTGAGTAAATATGAGAGAAGTTCACTGAGAAAAATCTTGTACAAGGTTTATATTTAACCGAACGGATGATCATTATTTCTATTATAGTTGATAATCTTTTATTGACATTTCGTTAACACACATTTGTTATTGTGTTTTGTCCGAATTTGATCAATCATAGTAGCATCACTGCACATAATGGTTGCAATAATCATAAATATCGTTGCTACTTCTTTGTCATAAATTTTCTTGGTGTAATATATGTAACGTTATTATATTTTCATAACGATTTATTTTTCATTTTCCTCTCTTAGCGGCCAATCGTTTAAATATCGAATACTCATCTTAACTATTGAACGTCGATGACACCCGCGACGTGTCCGCAGAAATGCGACCAGGCCTGGATTTGCGATGATTTTCGTGGATGCACGTGACGATTGAGCGAGTGTATTAGAATATTCAAGATTCTAATTGACCATATAAAGAGCGATGATTCAATTACGGTTAAATTCAGAAATCGCATAACGATCATTGTACATAATGCGTCAGTAATCGTGAGCAAACTACAGTAGACGATCAGATAACTTAACGCGGCGGGACCGGAAACGTTCGCATAACTTAAGGAGGTTCATCTGGTACCGAGTGAGTCAAAAGAAAAATGTTAATGCTTAACCTCAAAATGAGCGGTGACTAGCGTAGTCATTGACAATGCTTAACCTCAAAATAATCAGCATTTTCGAGACTAATTAATTTATTATGAATCTCACAAGTACCTAATCGATTTTATGAAGCTCTAAAAATGTTTCTTAGATACTTTTTCATTAATTCTTAAATTTTTGTCAAAATCTGTATTGTAATGATTGTGCATTTAATATTTATAGACAGTATCCCATAAGAGCCCATGTTATTTAGGATTTACATTTTCATTTATTTCTCACGAACAACGTACCCTCAGGTCTTGAAATATTAACAGATGACTTTTTAGATATAAATAACTATATTCTGATTTTTTTCATCAACATCTGTATTGTAAATCGTTTACCAAATGAACCTCCTCAACTTTCCCCTTATTCTCCTACTCACATGTCTAAGCGCATGCGCACTGCGCATGTTGGCAATACGTATGCTCATAGATGTTTCGCGGTCGGTCGAAGGTTTGAATTGGGGAGAAACGGTCATAGGGGGCGTTAAGATATGCAAATGTGTTCCCATGGTAATGAGTTAAGTTGTGCGAGCGGTCAAGTTATCTGATCGCCTACTGTACTTGACAGTAAAATATACAAGTGATAATAATCTGTGTTAACACTATATGAGTAGGTGTAATAATTTTCTACCTTATCTCGTGGAAATCTTAAGGCACCTCTCGGGCTTATTTTTCTTAACCCTGCACGCCAAGTTTTCTAGTTTGGCTTGGTCTTCAATAATTTACGTACGCCATCTTTTTGGCTTGGCTTGTGTGATTTGTGTTTTTTTTTTTTTAATTCCAGATTTCACATTTTTAGGATTTCCTTTAAATTTTGAATTTTTGGGATTTTTTTTTTAATTCGATTTTTTTTGATTTTTTTTTTTTAATTCGAATTTTTGGGATTTAATACTTGACGTCCTTTTTGTACTTCTCAGAAGTATTTTGTGTACCTTATACTACGAGGGAAATATTTGCCAAGTTTTTAATTTTTAAATCAATATTTACTAAGTTTAAAAAATGTTCAGATCATTGACTGTATGAAATACACGTATTACCCCTACAAAGCTTTGACTACCGTGGGGACCAGTTTAAAATTCCGATATCGACCTGAAAGTTGGCATGAGTTTTGATTTATTTATTTAAAACCGATTTATCACTATCGTCAAAAGAAAAAAACAACATAGCTTAAATAAGGACCAGCCTAACGTACATACTTAGACCCTGATAGAGCTTGACTATGGGGTTGTTATGGATTCGACATGATAGACATGAGACGGTGCAATTTTTTCAATTTTAACGCGCTATATTGAATTTTAAAAATCTGATCTCATAAATTTATATTGGGATTCAGCAACCTGAAAATCCATCATAAATTCATTTATATGGAAATCTAATCATATTTTTCGAAATATGAACCCACCATATTGAGTCCGCCAGTATATTCAAAAAGCATCTAACTTCATGTTTAGAATTTTCCAATTTAGTTGAATCATACACTCAGTCAAAAAATTAAAGGAACAGCAAAATTTGCGAGATTTTTTAGTGATTTTCCAAAGGCTCTAAGTTTGTTAATTTTGGTCGTGGAAATTTTTTAAAAAAGAATTTCGAAGCTTGAATCTTCAAGGCTTGGAATCTTGAGTGAAAAAATTTTTTGGGCATCACCCTCGACGCAGTTGAAAGAAATATCACGGTAAAAATGATCTCGAAATTTTTGCTTTTTTCAAAACATTCGATGGGCTCTAAAAAATTTTTTCGAGCTTACGAATTTTTTCGAGCTCCAAAATATTTTCCAGCGGAACGATCCATGGGTCGTTCAGCTGGATTCTTTCGCTTTAATTTGCTTTTTCTTAATTTTTGTTCTGCGACCATTTTTGGCTGAGATATCGGCGATTGAATAAAAATTCGTCTTTTTTTTAAATCTTCGATATCTCTGGAACTGATCATACAGCGAGTGAACGGTGAGTTTCGAAAACTTAAATCTACCCTCTATGAGTGCCTGTTACTGTCATAAGCGAAAAAAATTGTTTCCATGCTTCATTTTGACTTGAAAAAGTAAGAAAAAATAGCTTTTTTTCTTGTTTTAGAGAATCTACGACAACCTTGCAGATAGTTAGAAAAATACCAATGTTTTAAGGTTTTTTTCAGCTCAATACATACCTAACGACCATGCCAATTTTCAAATCAATCGGTGGAGCCAAAAAAAAATCCAAAATTTCGAAAAAATTTTCTCTTTCGAAAGTTTGATATTTTTTAGCCCCAAGTGTGGAAAGAAGAATAACATTTTTTTTTGATGTTTAACACCATTTATTGGTCTTTAAGGATCAATCAACGTGTTCCTTTAATTTTTCTAAAAGTTTGATGACTGTCACAAAATACGGCTCGACCGATTGTTTCGAGAATTGGCATGGTTTTTAGGTATGTATTGAGCCTTGAAACATTGGTATTTTTCGCAATATCTGCAAAGTCGTGGTAGATTTTCTAAAACAAGAAAAAAGCTATTTTTTTTTTACTTTTTCAAGTCAAGGTTAAGCATGGAAACAATTTTTTTTCGTTTATGATAGTAATAGCCACTTATAGAGGGTAGATTTAAGTTTAAGGTGGAAAAAATAAAAACAAATTTATTCTCATGTTTTTTTTTGTCTGATAAATATTTTTGGAGATACAGTGTTCGTAATGAAAAATTGAGAATCCTGAACGGACGCCTAAAAAAATATTTTAAAAAATCACAGACGTTCCTTTTGGTTTTGACTAATATTTCAAACTGGCAGATTTTTAACAAAATTGGAGAGGGTGAAAAAAAGTAACGTGGTTGAAAAAGAACTCCTCATATATGTATTTATAAGATGTATATTAGAGTGGTTGTTATTTCAGGTCTCAATTAATAATAGGGTGGTCCTTCGAGATTCGATTTCTTTAAATATAGCATTATCTATATATATATATGTAGCATATCTATGTATATATAGCATTATATATAGGATTTTCTATACATGTAGATCATCTATGTATATATATAGCATTATCTATATATCTAGCATATCTATGAATACATAGCATTATATATAGCTAATAACTCAAAATTTAACTTAAATTTTAGGCTAAACCAGAATTTAACTAAAAGTTTAGGCTTAACCAAAATCTAACTTAAATTTTAGACTAAATCAAATTCTAACTTCAATTTTAGGCCAAACCAAAATCTACCTTAAATTTTATGGTATATATTCTTAGATGTGCTATATGTATATATAGATAATGCTATATATATATAGATATATATGGGTATACATAGCATTAAAAAAGTTTCGAAAAGGAGCGGAATCAATCACAAAATACTTTCGAGAAGTAAAAAAAGGATGCCAAGTATTAAATCCCAAAAATTCAAGTTTAAGAAAAATCCCAAAAATTTCGAATTTAAAGGAAATCCTAAAAATTTGAAAATCTGAAATTTAAAAAAAATACAAATCACGTGTAGCCAAGTCAAAAATTTAGCGTGCGCACATTATTAAAGACCAAGCCAAACTAAAAAACTTGACGTGCAGGGTTAAGAACCAATACACTAGGCGAGGAAAAACCGAGTCCAGCTGCCCTTACCGTTTAACGAAGGAGTGAATGAACAAGAAAATGAAAAAGAAAACACCTGATCAAGTGCGCTAGTAAGCAACCATGAGAATAAACAAAAGAGGTAACGGCTGAGTAAACTAGTGAGTAACGATGAGAAAAGTTCATTGAGAAAAATCTTGTACAAAGTTTATATTTAAATGAACGAAAAATGATATTATCATTATTTCTGGAATAGTTGAGAATTTGTTATTGACCTTTTGTTATGTCCGAATTTGATAAATCATAGTAGCATCACTGCACATAATAGTCGCAATAATTAAACGATCAAACGAACTTACCTAAGTGAAGTTCGATCGTAATTATATGAAGAGTCTCGTTTGAGATGATTACATCGTAGTACCGTCTACTTCCACACGTTGATGCCACGAATTTTCAGAGCTTTAAAAAACAAAGACCATGCGATCTCCATGGTGCTGTGTTTATTCCTCCTCAAACATCATATTGTTCAAAGCAACTTCTGTGATGCGTAAAGATAATAAACGCACAGTCTATAGAATAATAAGGGAGGGAAAAGGAACGAATATCTGACGTTTCCAGGGTGGGTTGTAATCATCTCAAACGAGACTCTTCATATAATTACGATCGAACTTCACTTAGGTAAGTTCGTTTGATCGTTTAATTATATTACGAGTCTCGTTCTCGAGATTACATCGTAGATGTTTAGAGATAACTTCCAAATATATGGCAAAAATGTCGTTTTATTATTTTCACCGATAATCACAGAACATAACAAGGAGTTGGATCCATTTTTTTTTTTTTTTTTTTTTAAATCTCTTAACAGAAAAAAATAACATTACTTAAAAATTGTCGCCGCAAAATCTTTTCTGCCAGCCTTAATCGGTCGATTGTAGAACTTAGCAAACACCTGTGAGTCTTTTGACCATCCTGCAGTATTTTTTATTGTCGCAATATCAATACCTTTCACTAAGGCCGCCGACGTAGACGCATGACGCGTACTATGTGCGGTAAACTTGGGATCAATGCCACTTTTTGTTAGCACTGATTTAATCCATTTACTTATCGTTTGTGAACTTGCCCCTTTATACGGTTTTCTTGACGTAATTATTACGTTATTACAATTCCCTCTAAGTGGACTGGTTAAATCTAAATATGTCTCTAATGTACTCCCAATGCAGAGTTTCGGATTTTCCCGAAAATAAGGCAGTAATAACAGAGGCTGTAATGACCCTGGTCGCGACGTTTTAATAATGTCCGAGATTTTAATTTCAAAACCCTCTGACGAACGAGAAATATTTTCAATTTTCATTAACGATAGGGTCTGTACCCTATGAGCGGTCCCCAAAGCTAGTAACGTGACCAACCGCTCCGACAATTGTTGGAAAGTCAATGATTCGAGCGGATACAGATTTGAAATAAATGTAAGAACCGGGCTTACATCCCACGTTACATCATATTTAGGCTTTATTGGCCTGAGCCGAAATATGCCCTTGAAAAATCTGCTAATGACTCGATCATTGGTAACGTCGTTTACTGAAATCAAAGAAATGGCCGCTCGTGTAGAGTTCAACGTACCATAAGCCGCTCCCGAGTTAAACCGTCTTTGCAAAAAATCGAGGATACAGTTCGCGCCTGCTCCGTAGATGTCTACATCTGTCTCACGACAGAATTGCACCCAGAATTTTATGGGCCCCATGTATTGTTTCCAAGTGCTCTCGGCCAATGAAGCTAATAATACATCGATTACTGAGTCCGAGAACTTCTTCCTACGGTAAGCTTCGCGGACAATTTCCCGGCAAGTAACCCGAGTGAAATCTCCAACGGATGACGGATAGACCTACAAGGAGATAATAATAGCGATTTAGCGGGGCTGAAAACAATCGGATCTTCTACTAAAAGATCCATGAACATAGGGAACCAAGCTTGTGAAGGCCAATTTGGTACCACTGCAATACCACAAGCGCGATCAGCTATAACTTTTCTGAGAAACTTTAACACTAATGCGAAGGGAGGAAACGCATAAAAATAATCGCTTCCCCAATCAAACGTAAAAGCATCAATGATAAAAGCGTCAGGATCTCTGTGCCAGGAACAATATGCTTTGCATTTCGTATTTATTCTGGATGCAAATAAATCCATATTTGGTTGTCCAAATCTTTCTACGATTGAATTGTATGCACAGCCTGATAGTTCCCATTCTGTATCTATATTTTTTATTCGCGATTCTCTATCCGCTTCTACATTTTCCTTGGACGCTATGTACGAGGCGAAAATCCAGATTTTTCTGCTTTCGCACCACTGCCAAATATCTTTTGCTATACTATGGAGTCGGCTATATTGTACTCCACCCATTCTATTAACATAGGCAATAGCCGTCGTGTTATCAATGCGCAATAATATTTCGCAGTTACGTAAATTTCCTGCGAAACATTTAAGAGCCATTAGTACGGCGATAAGCTCCAATTGATTGATATGTATGCGCTTTTCTTCATGATTCCAAAAACCGTGTGTACATTCGCCTTCACAGTAAGCTCCCCATCCTGATTTCGACGCGTCCGAATAAATTTCTTTAACGAACCGAAAATCTTTTATCAAGCTAATTGATTTAGAGATATTTTTCCCCCACCAATCAAAATCTTCTTGTAACTCATTAGATAAACTAAGGGGTGCATCGTAATCACCTCCGCTGATCAACAACCCAAAAAATTTTTCTCGTTCAAATTTTCTTGTATATAACCAACCATACTCGATCGCTCGACAGCAGTCAATTAATGTTCCAATGAATTGTGCGAATTCTCGAATTGTACAATTGTTACGGTTACTAAAGTTCTCGATCAAAGCTGACACTTTATTTCTCTTTGAATCAGGCAATTCTAATGCCATTTTTCGAGAGTTAATGATATACCCCAAAAACTTGCAACGCCTACGCGGTGTCAAATCAGTTTTCTTATAATTTATCAAAAAACCCAAACACTCTAATTTTTCAACAGTAATTTGTGCGTTTCTGGAACAAGCAGCCGAATTCGAGCCAATACATAGAATATCGTCTAAATAAATTGTCGATAGCAATCCTTTACCTCTTAAGTCATTAACGACTGGCTTGAGAATCTTAGTGAATATAAATGGAGCTGTACATAGACCGAATGGGAGACATACGAATTCGTAAAGCACACTATCGCAGTAGAATCTTAAGTATTTCCGACTATCCTTATGCATAGGAACCGAAAAATATGCATCTTGTAAATCTATAATGCACATATAATCACCACGGGAGATCAACTTTGTTGCGGTTCTAATATCTTCCAACTTAAAATGTTGAGTTGAAATGAAAGCATTCAGCTTTTTTAGATTCAAAACAAACCGCATCGAACCATCGGGTTTGGGAACAAGAAAGTACGGAGAAATAAACTGATCCAAACACGGCAAACAAGGTCGAATTGCGCCTAATGTAAGCAATTTCCCGATAGCTAATTTCATTTGATCATGCTCGACCGGTGAATTCATTTTTGGGCATGCAGGTATATTCGTCTGATATACTGATTTTTCGAAACTGATTTTATAACCTTTTACGCAATGTAAAACAAACCGATCCTTTGTAATGTTTTCCCATTGAGGTAAAAAATAACCGAGACGACCAGCCGTTGTAATTACCTCTAGGCTTTTTTCTGAAAACCCTTGTTTTGAGAGTTCGGTCCCCGACTCTGATTCTGAGCGCGTTGATCCCGCTGCTGGTATGAATGAGTCGGTTTCTGTTGAAACTTGACAAATTTGTTCGTTCCTCTCTGGTTGTTGCCCGCCTGATATCCTCCTCGATTCGAGCTGGACGACGGGCCTCTCCAGTTTCCCGAGTTGTAATTGCGGTTAGGTGTCTTCGCTATTGACACCTGAGATTTCATCTCTATGCCAACTTTTTCAATCGACTTTGCCGTTCGAATTTTTTCCGTCAAATTTTCACCGAATAAAAAGGCGTCCGGCTTAGTTTCCTCCAGCACCACTTTGACTTTTTTGTCCAAAGTTGGAGTGATAAATGATTTGCGAGTGATCGTGTCTAGTCGATGCCCATAAGCGAGAAGTCTGCCAGCGTCAGCGAGACATTCCAACAATTGATATTCATCGATCCCTTCGTCCTTGTGACTCAAAAGCAAGGTAATTCCTGTGCCCAAGGCGGCCATAGCCGTGCCCCGAATATTTTGGGCATTCATCAGGTACTTATCTCTTTTAATTGCTGAATCAAAAAGACATGATGCCACCTCTGCGTTTAATTTTGGTGCTTCGAGACGACAGTTGCCCGTACGAGCATACTTGGATAAGACTTCTGTTTGTTCCTCTTTCTTAAGCCCACCGGAAATCCATTTTTCCCAGTTTATTGCCAGACTTGGATGTAACTGGAGATCTGGTGCATCTGCATTTATATCAATGCCCAAAATACGCAATGTTTCCTCATCGAATGTCTGCGTTGAATCTTCCGAAAGTTGATTCGTAGCTGCAATCGTGACTTGTTTTTCTGTGATCTCTGGAGACTCACTGATTTCCCTGGACGATCCTGTAACCACATGTAACCTGTGGTGAACTCTGTAACTTGCACCGCCAAGAAGAAAGTTTTGGCGAGTTTTGTAAAAACTCACAGTGCAAGTGACAAGATAGCCAAAAGAACATTGGCTTCTACCTTCGAACGGTCAGAAAACCGCCTAGTTCAATGATATTAAACTTTCCACGATTGTAATATAATCAACACATGTCAAGTGGTATAATTTTTCTCAGGGTAGTACTTTTCAAGACTACCTTCGTACGGACTGAGCCGCCGAGTTTTAGGCCATGATAATAAATCGTGTCAAAAATATGAACACGAGACTCAAGGCATAGCTCTGAGAGCCTGCCTTCGTACGGATAAACCGCCGAGTCCGAGGCCAAATATCACTGATAAAACGAAAGCCATCCGGCCTACGAAAATCGATAAACGATTAGATTTTTACCTTCAATAGTCGTTGATTCATTCTGGTCAAGACTCTGTGCGATTTTTACATCCGCATGATCCACAGCAGAGCGTGAAATCGCAAGTCTCGTATCTTCCGATTCCGATCCCGAGGAAATATCCGGCATGGCCCTGACCAATTTCTTTAATTTCTTGAAGAACTTTTCAGCTTTATCATCCTTGGTTTTCTTCCTTTTCTCTGATTTTCCCATGATTGAATCTTTAGTATTTATGGGAAATAAGCTCTAGACGTGTGACACCTTCGTGCACGAAAAACGTTATGATGTTTGAGGAGGAATAAACACAGCACCATGGAGATCGCATGGTCTTTGTTTTTTAAAGCTCTGAAAATTCGTGGCATCAACGTGTGGAAGTAGACGGTACTACGATGTAATCTCGAGAACGAGACTCGTAATATAATCATAAATATCGTTGCTACTTCTTTGTCATAAATTTTCTCGGTGTAATATACAGCGCATATCTTAACTCACGCATACGGAGAGTGCAGTCTTGTAGCTGATGGTCTCCTAAGGATAAATTAAAAAAACAATTGTCCTGTGACCTTCCGTTGTCAAGTTATTACAGGTTCCTCCTTACTTTAAGACTCCTTACAAGATTCTTGGAAAGAATCTTGTAAGGAGTCTTGTGCCAGATTCAATGCTTAACTATTTTCAAGATTCTTGGAAAGATCCTTTACAAGATTCTTGAAGTGATATTCAAGTACCCATAACTTGGCAACGAAAGGTCGCAGGACAATTTTTGTTTAGTTCTCCTTGGGAGACCATCAGCTACAAGAATGCACTCTCCATATGCGTGAGTTAAGATACGCGCTGTATGTAACGTTATGATATTTTCATAACGAATTATCTTTTATTTTCCTCTCTTAACGGCCAATCGTTTAAATATCGTATACTCATCTTAACTATTTAACGTCGATGACATCCACGACGTACGAAGAAATGCGACCAGGCCTGGATTTACGATGATTGTCGTAGATGCACGTGACGGTTGAGCGAGTGTATAAGAATATTAAAGATTCCAATTGACCATATAAAGAGTGATGCTCTAATGACGGTTAAATTCAAACATCGCATGACGATCATTGCACATAATGCGTCAGTAATCATGAGCAAACTACAGTAGACGATCAGATAACTTAACTCGATGGGACCGGAAACGTTTACATAACTTAAGGTTGTTTAGAAGCAAATCAAGTTTAATGAGAAAATTCTGAAAATGTGGTATGTTTTTCAATGAAGAATTTAAGAGGTCGTGTAAAAATTTCGCGACGATTTGGAAGCTCGTTATCGAATAATTGAGATTAACAAATTAAATTAAATTAAATGTAGTCTTATGGAAACTGATATAACTTTGCGATAAGTTTTTTTTGACTGCTCAATTTTTTTATATCCACAATATACTGAAAGCAACGGAAAGAAAACGAATCTTATAGATAAATATTTGTTTTATTTGTTTCAAAAATTGTTTTTAACAAAACGTTAATTTCTTAATAACGAGCTTCCTAATCGTCGTGAACTTTTACACGACCTCTTAAATACCTCACACAAAAAACATACCAAATTTTCAGAACTTTCAAATTATTTTTTATTTTAACCCTTAAAGAGGTTGAAGTAATAATGGTAGAATTCTGAAAATTTTTGTATGTTTTTACATGAAGTATTCAGGAGCTCGTGTAAAAATTTCACTACGATTAAGAAGCTATTTGTTGATCAATTAGCATTCAAAGGTTTCATAGCTTCTAAACAACCTTAACTTTCCCCTCATTCTCCCACTCACGCGTGTAAGCGCATGCGCACTACGCATGTAGGCAATACGCATGCTCATAGATGTTTCGCGGTCGGTCGAAGGTTTGAAGTGGGGAGAAACGGTCTTAGGGGGAGTTAAGGTAGTACATCTCAAAATCGCTTTGGGACAGAAAAGGTTGTAATTTGAAACTAATATTATTCAGGGCATTCAGAACGCGCTCGTAAAATTTCAAATATATTGACCATACCGTTACCGAGATATTTACAATTGAAATAGGCCTTTTTAACACGCTTTGCATAGGGTACATACGCATTTCGATTGATAATTAAAAAATGACGGGACAAAAGACGATGAAATCCCTACGCAAGGATAAAGGGGAATTCGGCGATGATTTTGAAAAAAATTGTCCCATTTTATCACAAAGTTCCTGAGTTATAAATGTTTAAAGCATGAAATACGTGACGAACCGTGATCACCTGAACCAGCGAACATAGAGGTACATGGAAGCGGAGGCCTTATGAGAGCGCTTGACAGAGTTCTATTAGTTAGTACCTCGACCACGGCGAGCGCTGCTTGTAACGGTGTCCACGAACACATACCACCTCATCAAGCTGCTTGGTAATATAGCGATGTGTTCGTGCACACCGTTACAAGTAGCGCTCGCCGTGGTCGAGGTACTAACTAACAAAACTCTGTCAAGCGCTCCCATAAGGCCTACGCTTCCATGTGCCTCTATGTTCGCTGCTCGAAAGTTCGAAGTTGTGTGCGTTCAGTGCGTTCATTCATATACACAACCCTTCGAAGTGTTCGTGTGCATAGTGGACAGGTCTCGCCAAAAATTACTTTTGAATTGGACTGTCGGGCATTTACTACCTTAAGATCACGGTCGAACATACAGGTCTGGAAATTCTAGTGGTGGGGGGTGACTCACTTAGTGTGACCATCTTGTACTTGATATTACTCCCACCTGCAGCGCTGCAACTTAGAGATTTTTCAAAAAAGCGAATGAATAATTTCTAACCAAGAAATTTACATCTTAACAGAGAGAGTAATGCCCGGTTTGTGCAGTGGCTGTAACTTAACTTAAAAAAATTGAAAGTGTATACAGCCCTTGAGGCGCTTAAGCAGAAGGTCTTAGCTTATTTGAAAAATCCTTGCAGCGCAGCGCCACGCGCGGTCAGATGGCGAACCTGCGAAACAGTTTCACTAAGTGAGTTACCCCCGCCAATGAAAAAACAATAGAGGTTCCAGAACTGTATGTACGACCTTGGTTAAGTTATGCAAAAGTGTTGCCATGGTAACGAGTTAAGTTTTTCGAGCGGTCAAGTTATCTGATCGTCTACTGTACTTGACAGTAAAATATACAAGTGATAATAATCACTGTTATCACTATATAAGGAGGTAGGTATAATAATTTTCTATCTCATCTCGTGGGAATCCTACAGCACCTTCCGGGCTCATTTTTCTTAACCCTGTACGCCAAGTTTTTTAGTTTTGCTTGGTCTTTAATAATTTACATACGCCAAACTTTTAGCTTAACTACACATGATTTGTGTTTTTTTTTTAATTTCATTTCATTTTGGGATTTTATTAAATTAAAATTTTTGGGATTTAATACTTGGCGTCCTTTTTTCATAAATAGTCGATGGCGTAGTGTTAGCGTCTCAGTATTAGGTCTCTAGGTGGACTCGATAGGTAGGTAGGTTTTAAATTTCAGTTTAAGCCCATAGATATTCTTTGATCCGCGTATATAGAAGGAAAATTAATTAGTGACAAAAATGATTCATTTTTAAACGATCGAATTTTAAAAAATTCAATTCCCGTTTAACTCAAGGGTATGGTTAAAAATCAGGAGTTGCGGGTTTCAAACCACATACATATATTTTTTTTTTATTTCGCGTGTTAATGTTACTTGGCCTTTGTAAACTGCAAAACGCTACTGAAAACCTGATTTTGATAGTAACTATTAATAAATGTATGGAAGAAATAATTAAATGAATAAGTCGCTTAATTGTAAAAAAAAAATAAACACATTTCAACTAGGGTAAAAGCCCGATAGTTGCCCCAGGGGGATAGTTGCCCCGGTTTTTAATACACTATGTT
Organism: Alloplasta piceator; assembly: GCA_946863875.1. Taxonomy (NCBI): domain Eukaryota; kingdom Metazoa; phylum Arthropoda; class Insecta; order Hymenoptera; family Ichneumonidae; genus Alloplasta; species Alloplasta piceator. Next base: position 37,569,685 of record OX333075.1, on the reverse strand, counting down.
AGAGATGTCCCTGGCTTAAAGCGCTTTTCTGTGATTAGTAGTATGCCCCCGCAGGCTTCAGTGCCCAAAAGACATATAACAGGGCCCAGAAGTTTCGTCTGTGTGATCGAAAATCTTCTGCAGCGAAACCTCGACGGTGAGTAATTTTTATGGAATAGCTAATGTTACCTGGGAAAAAAATCATATATGAGCATATGTAATCATATATGATCATTAGGGCGATTTTTTTTTTTTACTTTTTTTTTTTCACTTCCCACCTAAAATGTTGTTGCATATGTCTGAAAGAAACTACCCTGAAAGTTGCAGCCCTTAATATTAATATTAAGTACTCGCCCTTCGCGTGAAAAGATTTCCCATCTAAAATACACGTAAATAAAAAACTTTTTTCTTCAAATTGCTATAACTCCGCGGCATTTTATGCTATTATATTTCCTTGGTCGCAATTTACGCAGAATTGAAAGTTTTTAAAAAGTGTCCTAAGCAGCATAAGTGTAATTTACACTGGTGAGATGGTACGAGTCACTAAAGTTGATTTTGACCCACACTTCTCGTTTTTTTGCTGTTATTTTTGAAATGATCAGCGTTATCGAAAAATTGAAAAGGAAAGTTTTGTTGGAAATTTAATTTCCTACAGAAAAGGTCCTTTAGACCTACTTGCGAAAATTGATATTTCTTGAGATATTGGACCTTAACTTGGTTTTGGTATACAATTTTTATGGTTTATTCAACCAAAAGTTTCAATTTTTTGATATTCTATATCATATCACCATATCACATATCATATCACCAGTGGTGAAATGATATGGAATATCAACAATTAAGAACTTTTGGTTCGATAAACCGTAAAAATTTTATACCGCAAATAAATTAAGGTTCAATATCTCAAGAAATATCAATTTTCTCAAGTAGGTCTAAATGACCTTTTTTGTAGGAAATTAAATTTCCCAACAAAACTTTTCTTTGCAATTTTTCGATAACGCCGATCATTTCAAAAATAACAGCAAAAAAACGAGAAGTGTGGGTCGAAATCAACTTTAGTCACTCGCACCATCTCACCAGTGTAAATTACACTTATGCTACTCAGGACGCTTTTTAAAAACTTTCAATTCTGCGTAAATTGCGACTAAGGACAATATGATACCATAAAATGCCGCGGAGTTATAGCAATTTGAAGAAAAAAGTTTTTTATTTACGTGTATTTTAGATGGGAAATCTTTTCACGCGAAGGGCGAGTACTTAATATTAATATTAAGGGCTGCAACTTTCAGGGTAGTTTCTTTTAGACATATGCAACAGCATTTTGGGTGGGGAGGGATGAAAATTAAAAAAAGTCGAAAAAAAAATCGCCCTAATGATCATACATGAATCATATATGATTATATATGCCTTAATATGACATCATGAATAATCGTATATGCCCATGCATGATCATGTATGCCGGGAAAAAGTGGTCATATATAATCATATATAATCATATATGCGTTAACATGACATCATGAATGATCATATATAATCATATCTGTAATCGTAATTATTCACAAAATAACCATCATATATATTTTGTTGGATATTATATTTATTTACCATCATATATTGTTCTTCTACGTATAATTACAATAATAATATTTTAAACTTGTATTATATCATAAAAGAAGTATTTGTACATTTGCATCGTCTTTATATATATATCCCCACTTGTGTGTAATATATATATACAAATTGTAACACGAAATCGTGTACACATGGACAGTTCGGAGATATACAAACAAAAGTCGAGGTACGCCACATACTCAGAAAACTTTTCCAAGAGTATTTGGTCGCTCGCAGACATAATCGCCAACTTTTATAAGTTGAAGAATCGATTTGATTCCATCTAATTTTATTTTCCGACTTGTCTATATAATATATGCAATAGTATATGGGTATATATAATCATATATGATTAACATATGATCATATATGGCTATATATTACTATATATCATTATATAGAGACAAATTTCGTTCAGGATCATGTATGACAAGTCATACATGATGATATATGATCATATAGAGACAAATTTCGTTCAGGATCATGCATGATCAAGTCATATATGATTACATATGATCATATATGATTTTTTGCCGGGTATGGTTGAGGATTCAGTCAACTACTCGTTTCCTCGCATGCGATGGAGTTCCAACTGCACGGACTGATACGGTATATTGTTAAAACCCCCAAAAGCATCAAAAATGGTGTACAAAAACTGGAGACAAGTACATTTACAAGAGTTTCCCTAGTTCAGTCTACCTACAAAAAGTTGTGAAATCAATAGATATTACACCCTGAATACGTATGGCCAAGCACATGTATTATCCTAGTTTGACTGTTATTTACAAGCATACAGTGATTTTAAAAGTATGGAAGAGAAATAAAAAAAAAAAAAAAATCCTTACGTTTAAAAATAAAAAATAAATCTGTTACTGAAAATAAATAATAAATCGGTGAAACAAAATTAATCACAAAAATAAAAAGGACTTGAGGAGTTAGGCAATATTTGAAAAAGATGTTTGAGTAATACAATATGATTGTTTCCAATGAAAAAACTCGCCAAGTACTTTTTATTTTTGTGATTAATTTTGTTCCATCGATTTATTATTTATTTTCAGTAACAGATTTATTTGTTATTTTTAAACATGAAGATTTTTTTTTTTTTTTATTTCTCTTCTATACTTTCAAAATCACTGTATGCTTATAAATAACAGTCGAACCAGGATAATACATGTGCTTGGTCATACGTATTCGGGGTGTAATATCTATTGATTTCACAACTTTTTGTAGGTAGACTGAACTAGGGATACTCTTGTAAATGTACTTGTCTCCAGTTTTTGTACACCATTTCTGGTGTTTTTGGGGGTGATTTGTTCACTTTTTTCAAAGTATGTTCGGTCGTTCGAAAAAAATCTTGAGCACTTTTCAGAGGTACTATAAAATCATAAAAAATTTCGGACAAAATCAGAGAGGTGAAGGGCAGACCCAGGTCGAATCGGTGTGGAAAGACCCATATATATATAAAGACAAAATTTGCTAAAAAGTATTTGATTATCTGCCCCAGGTAAGTATACTTAGTAAAAAAATTAAAGGAACAGAAGAATTTGCGAGATTTTTGAGCAATTTTTGAAAGACTGTACGTTATTAACTTTGGTGATAATTTTTTTTTTTTAAGTATTTTGAATCTTCAATCTTCTAGTTTCGGAATCTTGAGTTGAAAAATGTTTTTGGGCATCACCCTCGACGCAGTCAAAAGAAATATCACGGCAAAAATTTTCTCGAAATTTTAGCTTTTTTCAAAACGGTCGTTGGGCTTCAAAAATTTTTTTCGAGCTCAACCAATCTATGGATCGTTTAGCTGGATTCTTTAGCTTCAATTTGCTTCTTTATTTTTGTTCTATGACCATTTTTCGCTGAGATATCGGGGATTGAACAAAACATCGCGTTTAAAAAAAAAAAATTCGATATCTCTGAAACTAATGATCGTACAGCAAGTAATCGGTGGGTTTCGGAAACTCAAATCTACCCTCTACAAGTGCCTGTTACAGTCATAAACGAATTTTTTTTTCGATGCTCAATTTTGACTTGAAAAAGTGCAAAATAATAGCTTTTTTTATTATTTTAGAAAATCTAATACAACTGTACAGATATTGTGAAAAATACCAATGTTTTCAGGTTTCTTCTAGCTCAATACATACTTAAAATCCATGCCAATTTTCAATAATCGAATCGATTCATCAAAATTTAAAAAAAATTGAAGGAGCACGTTTATTGATCCTTCCCAGCAAACACAGTATCAGAATAGTTACGAAAATGTTCTGTAATGGACGTTATATTGGATGTAACATTTATGTCACAAGTACCGTAAATGAAGCAGTGCTTGTTCAGAAATTTGTCGTCCCATTGGAACGTTATCGTTACGGAAAATTTACGAATAATATTTATGGCAAATACTCAACACATAGTTGTAACTGTGATGTAACAAACTCAGCACAAAGATGTAACACACTCAGCTCATATAGATGTAACACACTCGGCACATTGACGTAACAAACTCATCTCATAGCCATAAAGGTCAACATAACCTCAAAAATTTTTTAACACATTATTCTCGAAGATTACTTGATAGAATGAAAGCAGAAGAGTGAGGCGGCCTGCGTAATTAATTTGTACAGGTGACCTCACTATTCTTTTTTCATTCCATTCAGTCGTTTTCGAGAAATACGTGTTAAAAGTTTTAGCTCCATCTCTCTCGATCTCACGAGAGCAGAAAGGCGCGGGGGAAAGATCATTGATGTAACTGTTACGTAACGAAACATTCAATTTTAATTTCATTTGCAATATATATTTCTTCATAATTTCGATAAAATTGAGTTTTTTTTATTAATCTTTTAATATTTTTAAACATTATATAATATTAGGGAATAAAAAAAAAAAAAGACGTCGCCACCCGGGTTTGAACTCTCGACTCCCAAGTTTCATGGTTATATCCAAAAATAGAAGAAATTTTTTTTTAAATAAATTACATTTTTTCAAATTCAACTTATTAGCTATATCTTTTTTCTGACAAATGCTCCTGAACTCTGCGCGGATCCGAGAACGTTCATGTGCCGATTGTGGTGGATTGATACCTGCCTAAATACTGAACCTTTCTAACGATCTAACGCTGACACGCTACCTACTACGCTATCATCTTCTTCAGAGCCCGTGATATTTATATTACATTTAAGGTACATGGATCATTAAAATACATTTTTATTTATTGAACAAATTCTTTATAAGCGATTTGAAGTTGATAAATTATTGACGAAAGATCCATATTAAGGGGCCAGTCCACACCGATGGCGAGGATGCGATGGGAGGGGGGGGGGGGCTGTTATGCCAAAATAGCATCAAAAATCATAGTAGAGATTTATTCCAGCAGGTTTAGAGTCGAGTTCATGAAACTCGTCGCTCAAAGACAGTTTTTACTGGGGTTTCTGTCACGACAAATACCCATGTAATTGCGCTCACATAATTACACTCATATATCGTTTACGTTTCTTAATTGATATAACCTCAAAATGATTCAAGACATTTCTGGTAGTATATATGTATATATGTATGTATTAAGGACATGTAACATTTATGTAACACATAAACTGTATTTGGTACGTAGCCTATACTACGAAGATTATAATATCACCAATGTTCCGTAACTGTTACGAATTTGTTACAAGAAATGTCTTGTAACATTTATGTAACACATTATACGTATTCGCTACGTAGCCCATACTACGAGATTATAATATCACCAATGTTCTATAATTGTTACGGATTTGTTACAAGAAACGTCTCGTAACATTTACGTAACACATTATACGTATTTGCTACGTAGTCCATACTACGAGATTATAATATCACCAACGTTCTATAATTGCTACAGCAATGTTCTGTAATTGTTACGGATTTGTTACAAGAGATGTCTTGTAACATTTATGTAACACATTATACGTATTTGTTACGTAGCCTATACTACGAGATTATAATATCACCAATGTTCTATAATTGTTACAGCATCGACTCGTATCAATTTTACAGGTTTACTGTATACGTAACTATCTCATAACAGTGACGAGATCTTAACGCATCAATATTAGATATTTGTGATGTATACAGTTTTTCGTAATTCCTTCATCTTTCATTGACGTCCTTGCTACATACTGTCATAACGTATTATATACATCTCGTTTACGTCTTTATGAAAAAGTTTCGAATTTGTGATGAACATTATATGACGTATTTATTACATTTCAATTAGACGTCAGTGTTTCGTAAATTATCCAAGTGTGTTTGCTGGGTTAGAGACCAATTAATGGTGTTAAAAATGGAAAAAAAGTTTTTTTTCCTCTCAGATTTGAATTTAATGGGTGTGAAAGCTAAAAAAAATCGAATTTACGAGAATTTTTTTTTTTTTTTTTTTTTTAATTTGAAAGAAAAAATTTTTTTTTTGAAATTTGAATTTCCTTAACTCTCACGCTGATTGGATACAAATTTGAGAGACAACAAAAGACTTTTTTTCATTTTTATCATCATTACTCGGTGATTAAGGATTAATAAATGTGCTCCTTTAATTTGTCTAAAAGTTTGCCGATTTGGACAAAAAAAACGGCTCGACCGATCGTTTCAAAAATTTGTACAGTTTTTAGGTATGCATTAAGCTGGAAAAGAACCTGCAAACATTGGTACCTTTCGCAATATTTACGAAGTTGCGATAGATTTTCCAAAACAAGAAAAAACCATTTTATTTGATTTTTCAAGTCAAAATTAAGCATTAAAATATTTTTTTTAAATATTTATCACGTATTGACTGCAAAATTATGGAAAAATGCCAATAACATTTTTTTTCAATTAAAAAAAAAAAAAAAATTTCCTAAAATTTCTAAAAAAAATGTTGTTTTTCGAAATTGAGAATTTTTATTAGCTTTCACGCTCGTTAAATGCAAATTTAAGAGAAAAAAAATAAAAACTTCTTTTATTTTTAACACCATTAATTGATCTTTAAGGATCAATAAACGTGCTCGTTCAATTTTTTTTAAATTTTGATGATTCGATTCGATGATTAAATATTGGCATGGATTTTGGGTATGTATTGAGCTAAAAAATAACCTGAAAACATTGGTATTTTTCGCAATATCTGCCAAGTTGTGGTAGATTTACTAAAATAAGAAAAAAAACCTATTTTTTTGGACTTTTCAAGTCAAAATTAAGCATCAAAAAAACAATTCCGTTTATGACAGTAACAGACACTTATAGAGGGTAGATTTAATTTTCCGAAACCCACCATTTACACACTGTACAAAATTTTTGTATTAAATTTAATAAAAAAAATATGAAGTTTTTATGCATATACAATATATTAATTTTAATATACGTTCGTATATTAAAATTCCAATTAAAATTCCTTTTAATTTTAATATACAAATATTAAATTTAAGATGAAATTGTTAATTTTCCGATACCTTGTATATCAATTTCGATTTCATATACTTATTTTTGGAATTTAATATACTTTTGTATATTAAATTTAACAACATTTTTAACAGTGCATGCTCTACGATCATCAGTTCCAGAGATATCGAAAGTATTAAAAAATAAAAAACACGATGTTTTATTCAATCCCCGATATCTCAGCGAAAAATGGTCATAGAACAAAAATTAAAAAAGCGAATTGAAGCCAAAAAATCCAGCTAAACGGTTCGTAGATTGGTTGAACTCGAAAAAATCTTTTGGAGCCCAGCGACTGTTTCGAAAATATTTGTTTCGTGATATTTGTTTCAACTGCGTCGTGGGTGATTCTCAAAAAATTTGTTCAACTCAAGATTCCGAAACTAGAAGATTCAAGCTTTGAAATGCTTTTTTTAAAATTTCAACTAAATTTAACAAAGTTACAGCCTTTGGAAAATCGCTCAAAAATCTCACAAATTTTGCTATTCCTTTCATTTTTTGACTGAGTGTATTCGGTATACTATTTTTATTTTCTCTCATTTTGTAAGGTCTTTTGAAATTTCTTGATGGTGCTTTCTGAATAGTCTGTTGGACATCAGAGCTCAGATGGACGCTCGGAGCCTTGAATCGCCGAGAGACGAGCGACTGAAATCGGAACAAATGTATATACGCAGATCAGAGATGGAAAAATCATAAACCTACAATAATAGTACATTATGACCCGAGGACAAAAAAACTTTTTCTGACGAGTGTCATACAATATTTTATCGCCCGACGGCGTAAAGTGCCTTTTAAGCCCGCGAAGTGGGCGTAAAAAGGCACTTTTAAGTCCGGACGGCAATAAATATAAATTTTAAATACAATAAAATTACATATATTATAAATATGCAGTAAATTGCACTCGCGGATGACATGCATGCTTTTTCAATTGTACATTAAGAGGATGGGAAAGACCTGTTTTACCATCGTAGTAGACTCGAATTTTCGAACAAATGCCATTTCCAGATTATTCAACCAGATAGGCTGAAGTTTCAGGATGTCATTAGAATCATATTATTCTAGAGCCTAAAACTCGGAAAATTTCGATAGCGCAAAAAAAATTGAAGTTTTATTATTAGATGGAATCTGTAATGCAGAAATGGATTTTCCGATGTGTGAATTGTTCGGTTGCAAAAATTCTCAGTTTTAGACTCTAGAGCGAAGAAATACTGGGAACTGTAAAATTGCTGTACGTGACAAATTGCAGAAATGGCATTCGAAAATTTGATGGTAAATGCCGATAAATAGAGAACCCTCGAGACCATTTTCCCTCTACTTCTCTCTCTCTCTCTCTCTCTCTCTCTCTCTCTCTCCCTCTCTCTCTCTCTCGGCGGGCAGATACAGATATATATATATTGGACTGATTAAAAAAGCGACTATTTTTTGTTGTTCGAAGAAACGCATTAAATACTTTCGGGAAGGTGAAGAAAGTTGCTTGATAAAATTAGAGCTCTTGATAAAAATATTTAGAGGCCCCTCACATATTTTCATTTCTCACTTAAATAACACGGGGAAATTGACAAAATGAACGACACATTTTCTTGTAGAGAATTGAACACTCTACAAAAAAGATCTTTTATGATTTTTCGATAAACTCACTCCTTCAAAAGTTATTCACGTTCTAATATATATGTATATTATACTGTGAGCATGGGTGAACTACTGTTGGTCATTTCTTTAGAAATTAGGAAATTTATGTAAATGCAATTTAAACTTTTTTTTTCAGGAAAGATTTTACAATATTTAGTAATGAGTTTCAACATTTCGCTGGAAACTAAAATAAAAAGTGAAATTTACTCTATATTTAAATTAAAGCTTGAATAACTTTTGAAGTTTTGAAGTTGAGTTTATGGAAAGATCATAGGAGATCTTTTTTGTAGAGCGTTCAGTTCTCTACAAGAATATGTATCGTTCATTTTGGCGCATTGACTTGAAGCCGAAATATAAAATGTCAAAGTTTGAAAAAAAAATTTCCCGCGTTATTTAAATGGGAAATCAAAATATGCGATGAGAGACCTCTACACATTTTTATTAAGTTCTCTAATTTTAACAGGCATCTTTTTTCATCTACCCGAAAGTATTCAACGCGTTTCTTCGAAAAACAAAAAATAGTCGCTTTTTAGAATCAGGGTTAGAGTCAGGGTTTTAGAATAAGGGTTATTTTTTCTCGACTTCTTTTTTTTCTCACTCCCCCATGAAATTTTGTTGGATATGTCTTAAAAAAAACTGCCTGAAAGTTACAGCTCTAAAGATTAATAGTAAGAACTTTCCCTTTGCGTAAAAAGATTTTCCATCTAAAATATACGTCAATCAAAAAAAAAATTATTCAAAATTCTTTAACTCAGCTGCATTTCATGCTACCACATTGTTTTTGGTCGCAATTTATGCAGATTTGAATGATCTTCAAAAGTATATTTAACAGCTCAAGTGTAACAGCAAGTGGTGAGATGTTGCGGATCACTTAAGTTGAGTTTTACCCAAAGTTTTCGTTTTTTTGCTGTTATCTCCGAATCGATTAACTTTACCGAAAAAATGTAAAAAAAAAATTTGTTGAAAATTTCATTTCCTACAAAAAAGGTCCTTTAAACCTAATTGCTGAAGTTCATATTTCTTGAGATATTGAACCTCAACTCATTTGTGGTATAAAATTTGTATGGTTTATCGAACCAAACGTTTTAAATTGTTCATGTCTCAATATCTCAATATCTCAAGAAACATTAATTTTAGCATTAAAGTCTAAAGGACCTTTTTTGTCGAAAATTAATTTTCCAACAAAATTTGTTGTTACATTTTTTCTGTAAAGTTAATCCTTTCGGAGATAACAGCGAAAAAACGAAATTTTTTCGTAATAATCAACTTTAGTGACCCGTACCATCTCACCAGTATAAGTTACACTTACGCTGTTAAATGAACTTTTGAAGATCGGTTATTTCTGCATAAATTGAGACCAAGAACAATGTGATTGCATAAAATTCAGCTGAGTTATAGAATTTTGAATAAATTTTTTTTTTCGAACTAAACGTTTTAAATTGTTGATGTCAATATCTCAATATCTCAAGAAACATTAATTTTAGCATTGAGGTTTAAAGGACCTTTTTTGTCGAAAATTAATTTTCCAACAAAATTTGTTGTTACATTTTTTCCGTAAAGTTAATCCTTTCGGAGATAACAGCGAAGAAACGAAATTTTTTCGTAACAATCAACTTTAGTGACCCGTACCATCTCACCAGTATAAGTTACACTTACGCTGTTAAATGAACTTTTGAAGATCGTTTATTTCTGCATAAATTGAGACCAAGAACAATGTGGTTGCATAAAATTCAGCTGAGTTATAGAATTTTGAATACATTTTTTTTTTTCGAACCAAACGATTTAAATTGTTGATGTCTTAATATCTCAATATCTCAAAAAACATTAATTTTAGCATTGAGGTTTAAGGGACCTTTTTTGTCGAAAATTAATTTTCCAACAAAATTTGTTGTTACATTTTTTCTGTAAAGTTAATCCTTTCGGAGATAACAGTGAAAAAACGGAAATTTTTCGTAACAATCAACTTTAGTGATCCGTACGATCTCACCAGTATAAGTTACACTTACGCTGTTAAATGACCTTTTGAAGATCGTTCAATTCTGCATAAATTGCGACCAAGAACAATGTGATAGCATAAAATGCAGCTGAGTTATAGAATTTTGAATAATTTTTTATTTTTATTTACGTGTATTTTAGATGGAAAATCTTTTCACGCAAAGGGAAAGTACTCACTTTTAATATTAAGGGCTGTAACTTTCAGGGAATTCCTTTTCAGACATATTCAACAAAATTTTAGTCGGGGAGTGAGAAAAAAAATCGCGCTAATATAGATATATCACTAAACGGATTACGGGCTCGGATTTTCATGCCCTGCCATCTAGTGGTGGGTCGAATTTTACTTCAACATGAACTAAGATATAATTTATAGGAAATATACTCAATATAACAATAAAAATAACGTGTGGCATAAACTTCATGGACATAAAACGTCTTTTTTTTTGTTACGGTAAATTTACTTGTTTCGAGACGCCACCGCGTCTCTTAATACGAAGATATGGGAGCTCGAGTAAGATAAAAAATAGCATATGCTTTTAGACTGATTTAAAAAAGCCACTATTTTTTTTAAATCCCCTATTAAATACTTTCGAAGAGGTGAAAAAAGACGCCTGTTAAAAGCAGAGCTCTTAATATTAATATTTAGCGTTCGTTCATCGCATATTCTTATTTCCCATTTAAATAACGCAGAAAAAAAAATTTCGAGCTTTGAAATTTCATACCAATGTTTGTTTCTTGTTCAATCTCCATATTTTGTCATTCACTGATTAAAATTTTACTTCAGCACAAACTTAGATATACATTTATAGGAAATATACTTAATATAACTATATAAATAACGTGTGGCATAAACTTCATGGATGTAGAACGTCTTTTTTTGTTATTCGTACATAATAAGAAGTTTTCGATGGTTAAAAAAAAAGCAACTTGAGATGGCAGTGTGTCGATCCTAAAAAATCTTTAAACTGCCTTCTAGAATATTTTCAACATGGTATTTTTTTTCTAAATTCCCTATTAAATACTTTCGGCGAGGTGAATAAGGTGCCTGTTAAAAGCAGAGCTCTCAATATTAATGTTTAAGCGGTCTCTCATCGCATATTTCTATTTCTCATTTATAACACAGGAGAAAAAAATGTCAAACCTTATAAACGGATAACGGGCCCGAATTTGTATGCTCCGCCATCTAGCGGTAGCCCGCGTCGGGAGAATTCCCACTCATTCCCACTACTGTACCGATATCATTCGAGTTCGACGACGCTTTAGCCCATCACACACGCTTTCCTTGCCACGTCGTTCCTACGCGTGACCAGGAGGTAAGAGGTAAGGAGGCGAATCTCCACGGAACAGAAGTGGTCAGACGTTTGGCTCAAAGTTACCGGGTACACGATTACGCCGCTTTGGGCGTGGTTGTCGAGACATTGTGACGAATGCAGGGATCCGTCGCAGATTCACTGACAGAGGGTTCTCTTGTAGCGCGGGTTATTTGAACGCTAGACTTATAATACTTGCAGAGTTACGAATCTAAACGTTAATTTCAATAATTCAGGAATAGAATATGCTTTGAAAAACTGTGAAAGGTTCGAGATTGAGATAGTGGTGACTCATTATATTAAAGAATATCATAAATAACCAATGATATATGATATATAACGCGTAATACGTTTACAGATAATTTAACGACTTAAATTTACGGGTTTCTTATATTTTGTTTACGATGCAACAGTGCTTTCGGTGAGATTATGAATTAACCAAGAGGGGAATTCTTATTCATTCTTCTATCTTAAAAGGGCTCTTTGCATATATAGCAATAGAACGCATAAACTAAATACTCATATTACGTTTGGAAAATATAGATGTAATATAAAATAGTCGTAAAACTTCGAGATGCCTTTGCAACGAAAATGCAACGAAAACCAATAAATTGCAATATGAACCCCTAAGGATAAGCGGAAGGTCCACGGACCTTTTCAAGTGTTTTGTGTACAAGCATATGGATCTCGAACATCATATGACCGAAGCGGGTATGCGTGAGGACCACACAATACAACCCTTGTGCATGCAACGAGCGTGTAGTGTGTTACATTGGTACGTCGTATTAAGGGACATACCACTGTGGCGGCTTCAAAAAATCGATTTTTTGAAAACCATTTAAAAAAATCTAAAATACTTTTAAGATTGAAATGCCGTTGGACCCAGGTCGAAAAAATAATTATTTTCGTAGATATTGAATATTTTATGGAGCAGTGCAGTGGTCCGCGACGCTCGGGGTCCCGCGCAGCTGGGCGCCTTAGGGTCACCAGGTATTCTTCCCACCTTTCTCAGCTATTCTTTTGGCTCCCTTCACAAAAACCGGCTATAGCTATAGGATTGCATCACAGCGTCAGTTTGCGAATAGAAGCGACGCTATTCGTGTCTAATCGCTTCGAATCGTTTCGTTTGCGAATATCAAACGCTCCAAATTATTTTTTTCAAGTTGAAATGAAGGATAAGAAAGTGTACACGGGGAAAAAGGGAACAAAACGGAGCTATGTGACGAGGAGTCGATCGAAAATTTCGAATCGAAAACCTCCTAACCGTTATAGCTCCGAAAACAGTTCTGCAGAGCATGTGAGCACGTCGGCGAAAAAGTTAAAATCGTCGGACGATTTAAAGGGCGGTTTTACTAACGATTTCAATTATCGTATCGTACAACTTTTCACTGCATTGAACATTATAGCCACGTTAGTGAAATGTAAAGTGTGTGATCGTGACATAAAATTCACCGAAAAAAGTTTGCGCGGACTCGGGTTCAAAATCGAGGTCGATTGCGGCCATTGTGAAAAAGTGTTAATCAATTCGTGTCCTATGATTGGCAATGCATACGAAATAAATCGTCGGATCGTATTCAGTATGCGTCTTTTTGGCGTCGGTTTAAATGGCCTGATGAAATTTTGTGCATTCATGGACCTACTGCGCCCCACATTTCAGTCTTTTTACGATCGAATCATAAATTCGATTGCCACTGAAGCGGTGAGCGCAATGAGCAAAAAAAAAGACTGCACTTGAGGAGCAGGAAATTTCGTTGGAAAATGGGGTGGCGGACGGAATTATCGTTTCAGGCGACAGATCGTGGCGAAAGGGCGGTTTCACCTCGCTTTTTGATATAACATCGCTAATCGGCTGGTACACTAAAAAAGTGATTGACGTTATAGTTAAATCGAAATACTGCAAAGCTTGCGAGCATTGAGAAAAAAAAGAAAACACCGCGGAGTACTGGGAATGGAAAGCTACCCACGACGATGAGTGCCAGGCGAACCATAGCGGCTCCTCCGGAAAAATGGAAGTCAACGCAGCTATCGACATGTTTCAACGGTCTGAAGAGCTCTATGGCATAAAATATAAATACTATATTGCTGACAGAGATTCTAAAACGTTTCTGGGCATATCGAATAGCGATCCATACGACGGTTTCGAGATAAAAAAAAGAGTGCATCGATCATGTCCAAAAACGTATGGGGATGCGCCTCCGCGAAATCGTGAAAAAAACAAAAGGATTGTTTGGCAGAGGAAAGCTCACCGGAAAATTGATTGACGAGTTGAGCACATATTACACGGCTTGGCTATTCGGAGGAACAGCGATGATGTTGGCAAAATAAGGAAGGTAATTTGGGCAACTATCAAACATAAAATATCCACAGACAGTGAGCCACAACATGACAATTGCCCGGAAGGTGCCGAGTCGTGGTGTTCGTGGCAGCGCGCGGTCGCAAATGGTGATATTTCTAAATATCGCTATAAGCCGCCTCTTTCTCAGAAAATATTGGAGGCAATTCAGCCAATCTTCGAAAATTTGAGCAGGGACGATTTGCTGCAGCGTTGATTGGGTGGCTGTACGCAAAACAATAGCAAAAACTACAATAAATCAGCTTGGGCAATAGCCCCTATGTGCCAGTCTGGAAGCAAAAATATCATTGATATTACAACTGATATCGCGGTATTAGTGTTCAATGATGGACTGAGAAGCCTCATGAAAGTACTGGAGACGTTGGGGATAACCAACGGCCCAAATTGTTTCAACTTTTGCTGCGAGACCGACGCAGCGCGGATCCAGCTCGCGGAGCGCTCGCTCACAGACGCTGTAAAAGAACCAAGAAAAGCCTTAACAAGTTCGAGGAAAGAATCAGGAGACAACGATTTACTTCTTAAAGGCCAGCTATATGGTGCCGGTATCGCTGATTGAAGGTAAATAATTTTTTATTCCATTTATAACATAAATCAACAAACCTAAAACTTTGAACGCGTTTTTCTCAAAACCACTTTTTTGAGTGCGGCACGCAGCAGAACTCGAGCAATTTTTTTCCGATCGACTTCAAATTCTTACTGTATCAATAAAAGTAGATTATGTAGAGAAGTACATAGGCTTTTTTGATATCTCAATAATTATAAAAGTTATAGCCTATTTTCGACGAGAAATTTTGCTCAAAAATCATTCTTTAATTTCAAAGGCATGCCTCTTTTTAAAAAATCAATATTTTTCCAAATTCCTATGTACTTCTCTCCAAAATATCATATTATTGACGAAAACACTCGGTATTTTTTTCAGATCGACGTTGAAGACAGTTCTGCTGCGTGCCGCGAACCACTGCGGAGATGACAGCACCTGACGCGAGAGCTTCCCCAGCGCCGCCATGCGGCCTGGAAAATGTGAAAAAAATGTTTTTTGATACATTCATAAACAAGGAACAAAACCCAAAAACATTTTCCGAATATCTCTTTTTTTCCCACAAAAAAAAATCTTGATAAATGTGAAAAAAACAGGGGGTCACAGTGGTGTTGTCCCTTAATGTATATGTGTATGTGTGTCGCTGCAGGTCCTGCGAGCCCAAATTTCTCTGGAGATGCAATGACTTCAATTTTGACCGTCTTCCGATGCAGTAACGCTAAAGATCTTGTTTGATTTTCACCAATAGTAAAGGCTAACTTTTTCTGAGGTTATCGACTAATAATGAAAGGACAATTATTTGAAACAGCAAACTCGTGCATTTCATTCAATTGAATATCGAGATTTAATTCCAGCCAGTTCGTGAATAAAAGACGTTCAATTCACAAGGTGAGGTTCTGCCTTTCACCTGCAAAAGAGTTCACGCTACAGAGAAGAGACATCGTTGGTTAATGTTTGAAGTTCCCGCCAAATCACACGTGACGAAACGCGTCACAACATCGTTCGGATGTTATGATTATTAGCAGCGGCGTATATACACGTATATATTCCGAAGTGACAGATGGCTGACTGATACAGACTGACAGCTGTTTCCCGAGCAGAAATTTCCGCAGGGACCAAACTGGATTCTGGCAACTACGTAGCCACTTGGATTTTTCATTGATATAAAATAGTCTAGACTACGCAAATTTTGTTTTGATAGAAAACTCTTGGGTTTTTCATTGATATAAAATCCAAGTGACATTGCTTAGACTGGGCTACGTAGCTTCAGAAATGTGCAAATTTTTCATCCTCAGTTTTCAGTATTCACAAAAATACCAGTGCGCAATTTGTTTTCCTTTGCGTAGTCTAAATTATTTTATATCAATGAAAAATCCAAGTGACTCTGCTTAAACTGGGCTACGTAGCTTCAGAAATGTGTAAATGTTTCATCCTCAGTTTTCAGTATTTACAAAAATACCAGGGCGGAGCTTGTTTTCCTTTTATATAAATGTCCAATTTATTCTTGACGTTTTGTTGAAAAATCTTAGATTCTGTGAATCGAAAAATTACCCTACGAATTTAATATTTGCCCATTCTGGCAATTACATAGTCTAATCAAATCTTCAAATATTCAATTCGCAGGATAATTTTTTGATTCGTGTTATTATAGGTTACTTATTGCGAGCATTAAAAAAAATAAAAATTTTGCGATTATTTGCTTTATTTTTTTCCGTTCACTTAATAACCCGTCTTACAGCCTCGTATGAAACACAACATTTTCAAAACATATATTATTACGGTTAGGTTATGTTATTGTATTTTTTGTGTCAATCGTATCGACGGTAGTAGCGAACATAGAATTACATGGAAGCGCAGGCCCCGTGTTAGCGTTTGGCAGACTTCTTTGGGGTGAGCAGTAGTTCATCACCCCAGCAACTAGCAGTGCTGCTTGTAACGGTGTGCACAAATACATAGCCACCGTACACCAGGCTGCTTGGTAATGTGGCGATGTGTTCGTGGACACCGTTACAAGCAGCGCTGCCGCACCCCAAAAAAGTCTGTCAAGCGCTCCCATAAGGCCTGCGCTTCCATGTAATTCTATGTTCACTGACGGTAGACACTGATATATATATAGTAATACACGGTGGAAAACTCTTAGAACGATGTTGGAATACCAGCGCTGCAAGTGAACAGGTTGATACTACTATCTTTGAGCCAAAACGCGAACCATTTTTGCCGGCCAGCCTGGCAGAGTTTCGACTCCTTACCTCTTACTTCCTGCGCGTGACGTGGCGTAGCGGACAAAATTTCGTCAAAGGTAAAGATTCTTTCTCATGAGCGAATGCAGCCACGAGCCACGTCGTTCCTACGCGTGACGTGGCGTAGCAGACGAAATTTCGTCGAAGGAAAAGATTCGTCGAAGGAGAACGAAGGAGGACACCTCAAAGCCGATGTGGCTTACAACGAAAAAATAAAAGCCGATATCATCGTTATGCCAATCACTACAGACTGGGTATTGGTCCCATTCGAAAAAGAAAAAAAATCTTTTCAATGTGCATAATTAACGTCTCCAATACTCGATAAATTATAAGATATGATTAACGAAATCTAAAATTTGTGGCTAATTCACGTTGCGTGGCGTATAAGAGACTTGGCCTGTCTCGAGGTCCGTGAACTTTGCCGGTAAATGTACTTGTCTCGAGACGCTGCCGCGTCTCTTGATAGCTTTTATTTTCTTTTTTTTTTAAAAAGGGCAAGTATCCGTATCGAAAAGGATAGTCGCCCCATTTTCTTTTCCGGTTAGTTGCCCTAACGGCCACATGACAAAATCCAAAGCGTGGTCCTTGCTGGACTGAAATTAGTTTAGCACTAGCGTTTGAAGAACTAGATAAGAAAGAAAAACTGTTAACTCAAGGTATTTAAAAAAAGAATGTAATTAACAATCATTAAAAAATCAAATTAGTATTAAAAGATCATACTAAAATAATAAAATTAAAAAAAATATAATAAAATAATCTGTAACTTAATATTAATGATCAACTCCCTCGAACCATTTTACAGGTGAGGCGACTGTTCACCACATTGGGTAACTATCCCTCTTTGGAGAGGTCAAATAAAACGGGATTTACTCAAAAACAATATCAATGGGGTTTACAAAAAGGTGTGGAATCAAAGATCAATAATCAATGTTTGAATATACACGAAGCATATTGTCAGTAGATACTTAATTTTCAAGTAATAGAGATTTTTCCTTAAGTGGGGCAACTATCCGGCCTTTACCTTATTATATTACACTAGTGGAAAAAATTAAAGGATCAAAAAATTTTCTCAAATGTTTAGTGGTTTTTAACAATGCTGTATCTCAGTTGAAAATGGTCGTATCGAGATCTAAAAAAAATGGTCGTATCGAGGTCTAAAAAAAAGCATTTTGACGCTTGAAGTTTCTAGTTTTCAGATCTTTTAGCTACAGGTTTCACGCAATTATGAGAAATACCAAGAAAAAAAAATTTGGCAAATTTGCATCGCTTTTGTTTTGGCTGTAATTTTTGGGAAAAAAATCTTCCAGCTAAAACATTATGAGGACCGGATAGCTTGTTTATTTAGCTTCAATTTGCTTTTTTTGAGACCTTGCTGCGATCATTTTTCGCTGTGATATCGAGCTTTTACGAAAAAAGACACTTTTCTGTTTGACCATTGATATCTCAGCAACCAATGATCGCACAGAAATCAGAAGGGGCGTTTCACAAACTTGAATCAATGCTTTACAAGAATTGTCAATGGTTTTTTGAAGAAAAAAAATGGTTTCCATCCTTCCCATGAATTTGAAAAAACAGAAGAAAAAGGACTATTTATGGTTTTTTTAAAAATCAACGGTCAAATTTAAAATATTGACAAAACGACTAATGTTGAGCGTGACTTTTATAGCTTAATATACCCACAAATTCCCTGTAAAGTTTCAATTTGATCTATCGAACGGTTTTTTTGTTTCAAGCAATCAAATTTTTGAAAAAAATTAAAGAATCATGTTTATTGCCCCTTTACACTTCAAAATCATCATGGAAATGTAAAAAAGAATTTTTTTTCCGAGTATTTCCGCCATTTTTATCGCAAACAGCGTTTAAATTTAAGAAAAAAAAAATAAAAAAAAATTTCAAATTTTTTTTTTTCAATTTTTTTGAAATTTTTTTTTTTCAAAAAAATTCAAGGATTATGTTTATTACCCCTAAGCACTTCATGATCATTATTAAGAGGTAAAAAAAAATTTTGAGCTTTTTTCAGATTTTTATCGCAAACAGCGCTTAATTTATGTAAGACCAAAAAAATCGATAAAATAATTAATAAAAAATAAAATCAAAATCGAAAATTCTTCGAAATTTTTTTTTCTGTACATTTAAACGCTGTTTGCGATAAAAATATGAAAAAAGCCCAAAAAAAAATTGTTTTCCACTTTAATAATGATTATGACGTTTAGGGGCAGAAACGTGATCCTTTAATTTTTTTCAAAAATTTGATTGCTTGAAACAAAAAAACCCTTCGATAGATCAAATTGAAACTTTACAGGGATTTTGTGGGTATATTGAACATTAGTCGTTTTGTCAATATTTTCAAATTGGCCGTTGATTTTCTAAAAAACCATAAATAGCCCTTTTTTCCTGTTTTTTCAAATTCATGGCAAGGATGGAAAACATTTTTTTTTCAAAAAACCATTGACAATTCTTGTAGAACATTGATTCAAGTTTGTGAAACGCCCCTTCTGATTTCTGTGCGATCATTGGTTGCTGAGATATCAATGATCAAACAGAAAAGTAAGCTAAATAAACAAGCTATCCGGTCCTTATAATGTTTCAGCTGGAAGATTATTTTCCCAAAGATTACAGCCAAAACAAAAGCGATGCAAATTTGCCAATTTTTTTTTCTTGGTATTTCTCATAATTGCGTGAAATCTGTAGCTTCGAATTTTTTTTTGCTAAAAGATCTGAAAACTAAAAACTTCAAGCTTCAAAATGCTTTCTTCTTAGACCTCGATACGACCATTTTTCACTGAGATACAGCAATGTTAAAAACCACTAAAAATTTGTGAACATTTTTTGATCCCTTAATTTTTTCCACTAGTGTATATTACTTGGTTTTCATATTTTTATCATAACATCACAATATTATTCTGTGGCATTTCATTCGAGCAAAACTGACATCACATTATAATACGGCAAAAACATGTAATATATTTCGATAGTGTATTCGATTTATGAAGGTCGATAACACCGGTCTCGTGAAGTCGCTTGGTGCTTTCACCTCACGTTCTCATTGTCAGTGCACATGTTATATGTATTTTGACCCTGGGGTAATGGTGGTTACCATTTGTTATAGAAAAAATATATCCTCGATTGATGATGAAAGCAAGATCCACAAAGTTTTCTTGATATTATGAGCTCAAACTTTTTAAGTAAAAAATGTTTTTACAATCATTGGGAATTATAGTTGCATTCAATCGATGTATTGCCAATATTTCAGTGATGATTGAAGACGAAAATATTTTTTATCTGCAAAAATAGTAACAAATCGATTCGTCCACTCATCCGAGACCCGCTGAAGTTTAGTGGATACATAAACATTTAGGAAACTATTTTCAGACAAAAGTTTATTTGATATACTAATAGGCAAATCATTTTTAGCTGACTATCATTTTGTGGACTGCCCCGAACTGGTGATTAAATTATTTCAGCTGTTCGTGTTATTATGGTCCCCCCCTAGATTTTATTCTGTGCTTAGAAGCCTGTAACTGCGATAAAGTAATTCATATCCAGTACTAACAAGCGGAATTTATGATATTATCAGATCTGTATAGCCCATATTGTAAGCACGTGAAGGTCAACTCCAGAGTTTATTCAACAATGCGCGGGCGTACTGGTTACATGTAGGCAGTGACCTGCGTTATGTATTGCGACGCACACGCGTCGGCTCTTCATTCCATAGTAGGTGTTAGACGGGCGTTAACTAACGAACCGACCTGTCGACAACACTTAAAACCATCGAGAGGCTCAAGAAACTGGCAAAACGACTGATAATTATAAAATGGGCGCAACTCACATGATGCAAGACTTTAATTTATGCAATACGAGTCCTTTTGACTCTTAGCATTCGATGTGTACATACACGTTGGTATACGTGGCACTATAATACTGTACGGTATAATTGTTTCAATTAATGGTTCCCAGTGTCGAACAGTTACGTAACGCAATAAGTTTGGCGAAGAATTATTGTACATACAGTTCGAAAGTTCAAGAAAACTTGTAACTAGCGACGAGGGTCTCATATTGAACATGAAATAAATGCTTCTTTTTGCCAATATTCAATTTAAGGGACCAGTGAAAAAGTTGATAATTAATCAACATCATACGCACAGTGGGTACGATTTTTCGCTAATTAAAAAATTGAAAAAGAAATTTTGAAAATTTTATATGCCTTGCGTAATTGAAAAAGTGACACCCTTCACCCGTATAGAAATTTTGGTAAGGAAGAAGTTCCGTCCCTGACTTGCCCGCTCGAACTCTTGTAGGTCAATGATCAGGCAATCTTGAAGGGGCCTATTGTGCCATATATGTAACAGCGGGGTGGGCATTTTATCATCTCGCGGTCCTGACCGGGCCGCTACCATGTCATGATCATGCCCTAAAAGGAGTCCTAAACATGCTTTCTTCGTAAACATCAAGAGTCGCGGCAGCGACTCGACGCCAAGTCTTAAAAAAACTGAGAGTCTCAGTCGAGATGCCGCGCACTCTTATATTCGCGAATATGCCTCAATCTACGCCGCTTTTACACTTTAATTCGATATTACTAAAAAACGCGACAACTTTTTTAACTTTTTACGAATATACTTTTCTTAAAAAAAAATTAGCTTTCCATTGATACCATCATTTTTCTTCCGTCTACGCGATGCTGAGATATCATAATATTGGGCGAATTATTCCGAATGTTTATCATCAGAAAAATTCTTTAAGAGGTCACGTCTCTCTAGATATACTAACCCATGTATAAGCGGTGTAATACGACTTTTACAGAGAGGCCTTGCATTAGTGTGGGAAAATATGAGTGTGGGCGATAACACGGCGTTCCCCCACCCCGCCAACCGTAGTCTCGGGCTTATACACAGGCTTGCATGAATATTCTATCTCTATATATAAAAAAGAGTATATGTGTGTATGTCGAGTCCCAGGTGGAGTTTCGGAGTCGGACCGTTGTTGGCGCAACGACGATCGCCTGAGTTAGAACGGCGGACCGACTCTGTTCGCCAACGTCGGTTTGGCATCTCAAAATCGTCGGGATGATAACACCGGCCCTACGTTTCACCCAAACGTCGGGCCGCAACGAATAACCAACGTGATTGCAACGTCGGCCCATTACCCTACGCCTTCTACGTTAATTTTATTTCTAATATATATATTTGTTTATAGTTTTGATAAAAATAAGTTTTTCATGAATGTTTGATCATTTTTAAACATTACATAAGATCAGAGAATAAAAAAATAAAATAAAAATTGAAAAGCGTCGTCGGCGGGATCGAACCCTCGACCCTCGGTTTTTGAACGTATCTTCGAATTGAACATGAATTAAATATTTAAAAAAAGATTATTTGAAAATTAATCAATTTTTTTGACTGATTAATTTTCCTTGTATATACGCGGACCGAAGAATACTTACGCGCCTCGTCTGGGATTTTAAACCTACCTACCTACCGAGCCTACTGAGGGACCTAACGCTGACACTCTAACCACTACACCATCGACTACTTATAATATTCGGATGTGTATATCATATTTATGAAACATACGCCAGAAAAATGTATACGTGCATAAAATATAACTTATAAGGGGTCAGAAACCCTGGAATTAAGTTATAAGAAGTCACATATCTTATGAGGGGTCAGGGGCTTGGAAATTAAGTTACGAGGGGTCACTTAACTTATGAGGGGTCAGAAATCCTAGAATTAAGTTTTGAAATTTTCGTATTTCGTGATACAATAAAAATCTGTAAAAATTCAGCAAAATTCGCCATGCCATAAACAACAATTATCAATAATGATATTGCCCAAAAGTTATTAATAAATTATTATCAAATAATTATTGAACAATTTTCAGGTAAGTTTTTTTTGTATTTTTTTCTTCTTAAACAATAAGAAAAGTAATTAATAAATTGTTATTAAAAATTTGTTTATTAATTTGATATGAATACATTGTTTGAGCAAATAATTATTTAACAATTTTTGGGTAAGTTTTTTTTAATTTTTTTTTCTTAAACACTAAGAAAAGTGATTAATACATTGTTATTGAAAATGTGTTTATTAATTTGTTATTAATAAATTGTTTAAACAAATAATTATAATCCATTTTTGGGTAAGTTAGAAAAAAAAAATTTTTCTTAAACAAATCGAACGAGTTAATTTTTCTGAGCGCATATGAATTTTGTCAGAATTTTCTCTCTATTTTGAGTTGTTATGAAAAAGATTCTGAAATACAAATAAAAAATTGCCAATTTTATATATATTTGTGCAGCACAGGTTGATCTTCAGCTTTGAAAAGTTTTAAAGACACTAGGCCAAAAAATACATAAATACAGCCATTCTAAAAATTTCAAAATGGGAAATTCAAAATAGAAAGAAAATTCTGAAAAAATGTTCAGAAAAAAATGCGCTCAGAAAAATTAACGCATTGGATTTGTTTAAGAAAAAGAAAGCTTACGGAAAAATTGATGAATAATTATTTGGTTGACTAATTTTTTAATAACTTTTGGGCAATATTGTAATTGATAATGATCGTTGTTTATGGCATGGCAGATGCTACTGCTAAATTTTGTCAAATTTTTATTGCATCACAAAGTACGGAAATTTCAATCAGATAAAATTTTTGGCTGGGACTGTAGGGGCAAAGCATATCCTTGAATTTTGAGACTATACATAACCTACGAAGAGGCAGGGGTAGCGAAATAAAGTTATGAGGGGTCGTCAGTTAACTTATGAGGGCCCACTTAAGTTATGAGGAGTCAGATATTCTAGAATAAGGTTTTTAGAGTTCAAAACCTCACGAAGGATCAGGGGCTCCGAAATTAAGTTGAGAGAGGTCACTTAAGTTATAAGGGTTCAGGTATCCTGAAGTCAAGTCGGCGGAACATGCGACCGATGCCATCGCCCGGCGTTGGCTGTACTTTGGGCTGCAAGTGTTGGCCGACTATACTCGAGCGTTGATTAACCAGCATCGGATAAAACGTGGTAGGCAACAACGTCTCAACTACCGAGCCTAACGTCGATGCCACCGATCGAACAAGAGTTGTAACAACTTCGGGTCATAGTCGCGACCCGATCATTGGCTGCCGACTTCTCGCCGCTTGATGGCCAAGCAATCGGTCGTACGTTTCGCCGACGCTGGGTCCCAATCGTTGGCTGCCGACGAGCTGCCGCAATATAGCCAATCGTCGGCGGTACTCGGAACGTCGGCGACTTCTACATGGGGTGTGTCGAGTATATTTTAACACCCCCAAAAACACCAAAAATGGTGATCAAAAACTGGAGACGAGTACATTTCAAGAGTATCCCTAGTTTAGTCTACCTACGAAAAGTTGTAAAATCACTAGAAATTAACCCTGAATACGTATTTACAAGCACATGTAGTATCCTCGTTCGACTTTTATTTACAAGCATATAATTATTATTACAGTATATGGAAGTGAAATTTATAAAATATGAAAACATCTTTACGTTTAAAAATAAAAAATAAATCCATTACGAAAAATAGATAATAAATCGATGAAATAAAATTGATCACAAAAATAAAAAGTACTTAGCGAGTTGGGCAATATTTGCAAAAGATGTTTCAGTGATACATGGCTGATGAGGTTGCTTCAGGTGAAAAAACTCGCCAAGTACTTTTTATTTTTGTGATCAATTTTGTTCCATCGATTTATTATTTATTTTTAGTAATGGATTAATTTTTTATTTTCAAACGTAAAGATGTTTTCATATTTTATAAATTTCACTTCCGCATACTGTACTAATAATTATATGCTTGTAAATAAAAGTCGAACTAGGATACTACATGTGCTTGTAAATACGTATTCAGGGTTAATTTCTAGTGATTTTACAACTTTTTGTAGGTGGACTAAACTAGGGATACTCTTGAAATGTACTTGTCTCCAGTTTTCGTACACCATTTTTTGTGTTTTTGGGGGTGATTTGTCCACTTTTTGCAAAGTTAATAGATTGCCCTCTCTCACTCTAACGCGATCTCTAGAGTGCTCTCTATCACGCACTCATGTGATCGTTGTCGATATTTTGACCGCTCTGAAACACACCACGTACCGTTTTATCGCTAACTCGCTAACTTCATGGTATGTGCGAAAAATATGTGCCGAAAAATATGCGACGAAAATGGCCGACAATGGAATATTCATTGAGAAAAATTAACCCATAAAAATACGTATCGCCCATACGCGACCAGCTACAGCTTTCTTTCAGGTACCAATCGAAAGAGAAAAAATCTGCGGACAAAACGTACATCTCAAATTTTCTCAAAAGATCTGTATAATGAGTTATTAGGAAAAATGAATTTTTCGCTACAGATATACTCCCATGTATAAGCAAGGTTGTTGGCGTAAGAGAATCTTGGTGCGACTCTCGACATGTCGGTAAGGTCGGAAATGTACTTGTCTCGAGTCGCTACCACGACTCTTGATATATACGATGTATATTAGGGTGGTCGTTATTTCAGGATTCAACTCACATTTGGGTGGTCATTCGAGATTTGATACTTTAAATAATTATATACATATATTTATTAAGATATACACTAGGGTGGTCGTTAATTCAGGCCTGAATTTAGATTGGAGTGGCCATTCTAGATTCGAATTTTCTTAATTATTTATATATATATGTATTTATAAGATGTATATTAGAGCGGTCGTTATTTCAGGTCTCAATTAATATTAGGGTGGTCCTTCGAGATTTAATTTCTTTAAATATAGCATTATCTACATATATGCAGCATATCTATGTATATATAGCATTATATATGAGATTTTCTGAATATATAGATCATCTATGTACATATATATATCCTTATCTATATGTATAACATATCTATGAATATATAGCATTATACATAGCTTATAAGTCAAAATTAAACTTAAATTTTAGGCTAACCCAAAACCTAACTAATATTTTAAGCTAAATCAAAATCTAACTTAAATTTTAGGCTAAGCCAAAATCTAACTTAAATTTTAAGCTAAACCAAAATCCAACTTTAATTTTAGGCTAAATCAAAATCTAACTTAAATTTTAAGCTAAACCAAAATTCAACTTAAATTTTAGGCTAAATCGAAAACGAACTCAAATTTTAAGCTAAGCCAAAATCGAACTTCCCCTACAGCACACAATATTGCAGCAATGTTGCTGCAATGTTGCACGACAACATTGCAATATTTCATCTAACATTGCATCAACCTTGCTGCAATGTTGCTATGTCCGCCGATTGCAGTTACTGCAATCGGTTACTTCGAACGCTTTCTTCGCATTCTTCTTTATCCTTATCTTCTGGTCCTCCAAACACACCCACTCCGTGATTGTCTTATTGCTTGTCGATTATTAAATCAATAATAATTTTGTTAGTTTGTAAAAACTAACTGGTGCCCAAGTAAAATAAATTAAATTAAATCAATCGTGACTAGAGCCCTGTCAGCCGGAGGACCACGGCCGCGGCAGGTGTCGACGTTATTTGCGTTTCGAAAATAACGATCGGTCTCAAACTTAAATTTTAGGTTAAGCCCAAATCTATCTTCAATTTTAAGCGAAACCAAAATGTAACTTAAATTTTAGGCTAAATCGAAATAGAACTCAAATTTAAAGCTAAAACAAAATCTAACTTTAATTTTAGGTTAAACCGAAATCCAACTTTAATTTGACGCTAAACCAAAATCGAACTTAAATTTTAAGCTAAATCAAAATCTAACTCAAATTTTAGGCTAAATCAAAATCGAACTCAAATTTTAAGCTAAACCAAAATCTAACTCAAATTTTAGGTTAAAACGAAATCCAACTTTCATTTGACGCTAACACAAAATCTAACTTAAATTTTAGGCTTAACCAAAATCTGTCTTAAATTTAAAGCTAAACCAAAATCTAACTTAAATTTAAGGCTAAATCAAAATCGAACTCAAATTTAAAGCGTAATCAAAATCTAACTTTAGTTTGAGGTTAAACCGAAATCCGACTTCAATTTAACGCTAAACCAAAATCTAACTTAAATTTTAGGCTAAACCAAAATCTAACTTAAATTTTAGGCTAAGCCAAAATCTATCTTAAATTTGAAGCTAAACCAAAATCTAACTTAAATTTTAGGCTCAATCAAAATCGAACTCAAATTTTAAGCTAAACCAAAATCTAACTTGAATTTTAGGTTAAACCGAAATCCAACTTTAATTTGACGCTCAATCAAAATCTGACTTTAATTTGAGACCAAACCAAAATCTGACTTAAATTTTATGCTTTATATTCATAGATATGCTATATATCAAGAGTCACGGCAGTGACTCGACTGCCAAGTATTAAAAAAACTGAGAGTCCCAGTCGAGATTGCCGCGCACTCTTATATACGCAAATATGCCTCGGCCCACGCTCATTTTACATTTCAATTCGATATTACTAAAAAACAGAACTTTTCCAACATTTACGAACTACGGTCATCTTAAAAAAAAATTTGCTTTCCATTGATACCATTTTTATTTTTTTCCCCCCACGTGGTACTGAGATATCATAATATTGGGCGATATCATCATATTCCGAATATTTATCATCGCGAAAATGTCCAAGTCACGTCTCTATAGATATAGAGCACGTGTATAAGCAGTGTAATACGACTTTTACAGAGAGGAATTGATTTTTAACGACAGCTATATATTAGGATGAATCGAAAAAATCAAAAACTGTTGGCGACCCTAAAAAATCAATAATATCGTTGAAATAACGGTCTCTGTACAATGGTTCGAATTTTTGAATTTTTTCAGAGGGCGCGCGGGACGTTCAAAAACGCCTTTTTAGCGTTCAATTTACTGATATCACTGATAAACGAAAACAGATCATTCAAAAAATTCTGATTTTTTTTTATATAAGGTGCCCAGATATGTACTCTTTAAAACCGATATTTACTGAACATTGACAAATGGTTCATTTATTCGAAAAAAAATCTCTGAAAATCAATATTATCACTATTTTTCAATTAATTATATCATTACAGATTGATTTTTTTCTTCTAACACGTTTTTGTATTTCTACCATATTTTTTCTTGTAGAACTCGGTATCAGTATTGCTTACAATGCGAAAATGGCTACAAAATAAATATTTATTTCGGAATTTTTCATATTAAAAAAATTTATCTTTTATAAATTTTCGCATTGTTAGCGATAGTGATAATTCTTCTTACAAGAAAAAAGATGGAAGATACACAAAAACATTTAAGAAGACAAAAAATCAATATTTAATGATATAATAAATTGAAAAATAGTGAACATGTTGATTTTCAAAGATTTTTTCCGAATATATGAACCATTTGTTAATGTTCAGTAAATATGGGTTTAAAAGAGTACATATCTGGGGACCTCATGTAAAAAATTCAGAATTTTTTGAATGATCTGTTTCCGTTTATCAGTGACATAGATATTCGACGTGAAACCAGCAGGTCAAAAAAATCGATGTCTCTGATCATACTCTCGATATTTTCCTGTTTTCTCTACCATGAGAAAACATTGTTGTTAAATCGCTAGCCCAAAATAAAATTATTTGTACGAGTTATGATTTTTTAAAAATTGGGTACTTTTACACTGAAAGAAATTTTATTGCACTATTTGGTTTTTCGTGTAACGAAAAGTACAGTAAAATATAGCAATTTAGGGACAATCGAGGTACAGTTGTAAAAAGTACAATAGTGAGTAATGAAATACAGAGTTTGATATCTTCTATTGCAATAACTCATAAGAATGTTAGAGTTTTCCCTAAAATAATGACAGTATTTCTAAGTCTGCATATCATAATTTCCTATAGTCTCGGATACCAAAAATTACAATAGTGCTTTACAAATAGCGAAATAAAATATTTCACGTTTTGGTAAACTTATAGCAATCGTTCTGAGTTTGAATAGCAAAAATTACAATAGTGCTTTAAAAATAGCGAAATAAAATATTTCACCTCTTGGAAACTTATAGCAATCGTTCTGAGCTCGAATTGCAAAAATTACAATAGTACTTTGCAACAAGTAAAATAAGATCTTGCGGGATTTGGTATCAGGGCATTGCAATCTCTCTATATCACTAATCTTAAAATCACATCCATCTCTGGAGGCTCATAGCTACGGCTATGAACCTCCCGACTTTTACTTAACTGATGAATCATGAAATCAATCGGTTAAGCAAAAGCTTAAGTTATTTATCCTCGCTCCCATAAAGGGCACGAGCACCACCAAAGTGCAATGGTGATTTGATTTAAATAAGTAGTCTTTGGTCCATAGGACTGCGCGACTACAGAGCGCAGGTAATGTTCCAACAATTTAATGTTAATTGAGGACCTCGTACACCGGACTTTATAGATGCTCGACGACTGTCTCGCTGGCGCGAGAGCGCGCGCCGACCGTCGTCACCTAGCGGATCTTGGGCGAAGTGATGAGATCGTGGCAGGTCTAAGGTCTTCCCATTACAATATATATACATATATTATACATATAATATTATATACATATAATATATACATATAATATATATACACATATATATCTCTCTATATTATATAAATATTTCGCCGCCGCCGCCGCCGCCGCTGCCGCCGTGTACAAGAATCGAGAACCCAAACCTCGGAACCCAAACCCAAACCTTTACGATGCGAGGGCGAAGTTGGCCATGGAATCGAGAATCGAGCGGGGTGAAGTTGGCCATGGAATCGAGAATCGAGCGGGGTGAAGTTGGCTATGGAATCGAGAATAGAGCGGCGTGAAGTTAGCCATGGAATCGAGAATCGAGCAGAGGGTTGGGGTGGCGGGGATGGGACGGGGGAGCGTGGGGGTGGGGGAAGGTGGTGGGCGGGAGTCGAGGTTTGGGTTAGAATTGAACCTTTACGACGCGAGGGCGCGTAGCGCCCGAGCCGCTCGGACCCTAGTATACATATATATAAATCGTAAAACACTATTGCAAAAATTGCCGAATGTTCTCGAGCTGACCCGGGTTCAGCAACTTTTGCAATAGTGTTCTACGATTTTCCTTAAGTCTGCATTACAGAAGTTACAAGTGCTTCTCATTTGAAGGTGCGTTCTTATTAAGAATAGTACATTTCGATACATTCATTGCAGCTTATATTATTTTAAATGCAAGTTTTGAAATTATCCTAGCAAAATTTCCAACGAGTCACTATCATTATTTACAATTTCAATTCTCCAAGTGTAGAATAGCAATGTTTTCGAAAGTCATATCGTAATTCTTGCTTTTCAAGATAATATTAATATCTATAGAGATAGCATAATGTCCTATTACTGTGGGAATGTTTACGATTGTACGTCGATTGTCCCTTAATTGCTATATTTTATTGTACTTTTCATTACACGAAAAACCAAATAGTGCAATAAAATTTCTTTCAGTGTAACGACTCGAAAAACAACTTTTTTACTTTTGTGTATAAATCGACCGGATTTTGGAAATCGAGAATTTGACTTCGAGAAATCGAAACTTTATTCAAAACCCTTAAAAATTACCAAAAATGAACGTCATTTGTCGCATTTATGACGCCATAATCGTAAAACAACTTTTTTTCGAAATCAAGAATAACTGAGAAACCATATTTTTTTTAAATCTGAAAAAATCATATTGAATTTTTACGACAAAGAATCTATATTTCTGTGGAGTTTGATCTAGTTGTGACGAATAGATTTTATAAATCGGTTTCATGCACATGGGTGTATAATGGCTGTATACACAACAAGCCATGCATTTTCATCTTTCGTTCTTCTGTATATTGGACGATTTCAACACCAATTTATATAAAATTCATGGAAATAAATTGAATCAGGAAAGATACTTCGAAAGAATTTTCAAAAAGAAGTGAAATCAATCACAAAATACTTCTAAGAAGTAAAAAAAGGATGCCAAGAATTAAATCCCAAAAATTCGAATTTAAAAAAAAATCTCAAAAATTCAAAATTTGGAGGAAATCCTAAAAATGTGAAATTAAAGAAAAAAACACAAATCACACAAGCCAAGCCAAAAATTTGGCGTACGTAAATTATTAAAGACCAAGCCAAACTAGAAAACTTGGCGTGCAGGGTTAAGAACCAGTACGCTTGGCGAGGGAAAACGGAGTCCAGTCGCCCTTACCGTTTAACGAAAGAGTAAATGAACAAGAAAATAAAAAAGAAAACAATTTATGAAATGCACTAGTATACAACCATAAGAAAAAACACAAGAAGCCGAGTAAGCTAGTGAGTTACTATGAGAGAAGTTCACTGAGAAAAATCTTGTACAAGGTTTATATTTAACCGAACGGACAATTATATGATCATTATTTCTGGTATAGTTGATAATCTTCTATTGACAGTTTGTGATGTCCGAATTTGATAAATCATAGTAGCATCACTGCACATAATGGTTGCAATAATCATAAATATCGTTGCTACTTCTTTGTCATAAATTTTCTTGATGTAATATATGTAACGTTATTATATTTTCATAACGATTTATTTTTCATTTTCCTCTCTTAACGGCCAATCGTTTAAATATCGAATACTCATCTTAACTATTGAACGTCGATGACACCTGCGACGTCCGCAGAAATGCGACCAGGCCTGGTTTTGCGATGATTTTCGTGGATGCACGAGACGATTGAGCGAGTGTATTAGAATATTCAAGATTCTAATTGACCATATAAAGAGCGATGCTTCAATTACGGTTAAATTCAAAAATCGCATAACGATCATTGTACATAATGCGTCAGTAATCGTGAGCAAACTACAGTAGACGATCAGATAACTTAACGCGACGGGACCGGAAACGTTCGTATAACTTAAGGAGGTTCATCTGGTACCAAGTGAGTCAAAAGAAAAATGTTAATGCTTAACCTCAAAATAAGCGGTGACTAGCGTAGTCATTGACAATGCTTAACCTCAAAATAATCAGCATTTCTGAGACCAATTAATTTATTATGAATCTCACAAGTACCTAATCGGTTTTATGAAGCTCTAAAAATGTTTCTTAGATACTTTTTCATTAATTCTTAAATTTTCGTCAAAATCTGTATTGTAATGATTGTGCATTTAATAATTATAGACGGTATCCCATAAGAGCCCATGTTATTTAGGATTTACATTTTGATTTATTTCTCACGAACAACGTACCCTCAGGTCTTGAAATTTTAACAGATGACTTTTTAGATATTAATAAATATATTCTGATTTTTTTATCAACATCTATATTGTAAATCGTTTACCAAATGAACCTCCTTTACTTTCCCCTTATTCTCCTACCCACATGTCTAAGCGCATGCGCACTGCGCATGTTGGCAATACGCATGCTCATAGATGTTTCGCGGTCGGTCGAAGGTTTGAATTGAGGAGAAATAGTCATAGGGGGAGTTAAGATATGCAAATGTGTTCCTATGGTAATGAGTTAAGTTATGCGAGCGGTCAAGTTATCTGATCGCCTACTGTACTTGTCAGTAAAATATACAAGTGATAATAATCTGTGTTAACACTATATAAGTAGGTATAGTAATTTTCTACCTTATCTCGTGGAAATCTTACGGCACCTCCCGGGCTTATTTTTCTTAACCCTGCACGCCAAGTTTTCTAGTTTGGCTTGGTCTTCAATAATTTACGTACGCCAAATTTTTGGCTTGGCCTGTGTGATTTGTGTTTTTTTTTTAATTTTAGATTTCACATTTGAGGATTTCCTCCAAATTTTGAATTTTTGAGATTTTCTTTTAAATTTGAATTTTACGGATTTTTCTTTAAATTCGAATTTTTGGGATTTAATTCTTAGCGTCCTTTTTTTTACTTCTTAGAAGTATTTTATGTATATATATACTTCATAGTTCATATATATCGTCGCATTCGTTTTAGTTTATTTTCATATTCTCACTCATTGTAAATAGAAATGAGTTCTCTACAAAACGTGAATCGAGTTAATATGTATATATCACATTTGTTTGAATTCATCTTAAATATTTGAGAACCTTTAAAAAAATAAAAATGATCTGTGCTCAATAAAAATCCAAAAACCATATTTACAGTTTGTATAGACAAAATTGGTGTAGTGATTTGTGCTGCGAGAATATAATTTATGTACTTGAAGATTCGAATGTTCCCTAAAACAAAAAAATGATAAATTTATTCACTCAATGCAAAATTAAAAGAATTTGCCAATTCTTGGTAAATAATTCTTCTAAATTATGGAAGGCGGACTAAGAATTGTTTGCCAAGAACTTCCAGAGACTTTCAATTTCTTATCAATGTAACATGTTCGTCGTTTTTTCTGAAAGATTTATTTAGAATTCATTGTGATCTGTAAAAAATGTATTTAGAATTCATTATGATCTGTTAAAGTCACTTTATTGTCGTTCAAATAACCCGCGCAGAATGATCGGCGCTGATGGTAATGTCATGTTGGTAGCGCCACGTGATGGCCACGTATAAAGAAAGTGCTACGTCATAAGCGCGTATTGCACATACGGTGGATCGCGTGATCGACCGATTGTTCGATGATTGGCTAGCGAAAGTCGTAGGGGAGACCGGGGACAAAAGTAACAGGGTACAGTTGTAACATGGCGAATATCTCCCAAACTATAGTAGGTACCACCGTGTCCCGCAGGCACATAATGCGTCTTGCAGTTCCTCACATTTGGATACTAGGCTAGGAGACATCCGCACTAAACAGACTTGACCGGAGAGGTGTATTGGTATTGTCAGGCCCAAAGTAAACTTTTGCGGCTTTCGATAAACGCGAATATCTTGATTACTGTGGTACATATAGTCATTATTTTTTTTCATAAGCTTCCTTGGACATTTTTGTGTCAACTTTCGCGGTTTTTAAAGCCTCCAGCTTGAGAAAATTAATCAAATTCTAACTTTGAAGTAGAAAAAACCATCTGAGGACAATTGCAACAATTTTGCCGGGGACGGTTGTAACAGTTTGTCGGCTGTCAGTTGTCATGATAATTTCACATCTAAACATTGAATCTAACGTCAAACGGACCTTTTTTTCAAGTTCCTGTGTGCAAAAACGCCTCTGCAACGCGTAAGAATCACGCAACGAGCCTGTGCCGACGTGTCAACGTACGAAGAAGCGTATGAAAAGATCAAAAATGGAAAATCTATACGGGCAACCACGGCACGTATCTTTGGGTTATATGTCATGTGTCTTTGAAAAGTTTGGTGTGTCTGAGCCTTTATTCAATTATTTCATGATTTTTATCAATTCGATACGACTATTTCCATGTGTTAAGATTTTATCATTGTGACCGTAATATATATCCCTGTGATAATGTTCGATGTTGTAATAATATTATATAATATTGGTCACAATGAAGGATATAATTTTGTGTTAAAATCTAATGTTACGACTAGCCCCATCGACCATTACAACTGTCCCCATCGACCGTTACAACTGCCCCGGGGTAGGGGACGGTTGTAACAATTTCTTAAACTTTTTACAAAGGCCTATACTTTTTTTTAAATTCTAGTTACAGACTTCAACATAGAACCATTTTGTAGACCATTGAATGCTCTATGCAGGGGCATACGTGTGATTTACGTAAGCATTATACTTTGGGCCCAGGAAAAGCCAAAATACAGATTGTTACAACTGTCCCCGGTCTCCCCTACGATGATGACGAAGCATCATCGAGACAAAGTACGTGATAAGGATCGAGCGAGATCCGCGGCAGTCGATCGTAGAGCGTCCAAGCGAGCGGACGTGGAGAGTACAGTTGGGCACGTGTTGCCGAAGAGAGACTGTGTGTCTGTGCAGTTGAGATTGGAACTCGATAACGAGTGGTCAAGTCGAGAAGTCGCAGACGCGAAGTGTAGCGTATATACCGGGTGGCGCGCGAGGCTGATACATACGGTATAGCCGAGCCGCAGTGTGCTTGTTGTCCGCCATTTTGAGGTACCACGGACACGAGGCTCGTATATGAGACACGATGGTATCGTGTGCTCCTGTGATATTATTCGGAGTAGTAAATTCGTCGTTATTGGACAGTGTGTAGTCCGCGTCGGATATTTATGTACATTTATGTTATTCACGTATATTTAATTCGTCAGGCCTTCAGCCATCTTAAGTGTAAGCTATTCGTGCCTCAAAAGATATAATAAAAATAACGGCACCCTGCTTTATATCTACGGTTATTATTTATTCCTGCCATCCAGAGGAAAATATTAGTGTGCCCACGTGAGAGAGAGCGCTTTTCGCGAGTAAAAAAAAGCCAATTAACAGATCTGTCGAAAAAATTTTATATCATACAGTTTAATACCATACTTGATACTATTAATATCAATATTAGTATTTATAATATTTTGTTCGCTGCGCACCGGTCATAATTCTATTTATGATGAGGTTTGAAACTTTTTTACTCATCGACGAAATATTTTGTATCCAGAATCCAATTCGTGATGTCAGTTGCAAAAAAGTTGTGAACTTCAATGTTAATACTTTTTTGTCCATAGCACAGTGAAGAATTTTGTTCGTCGCACAATGGACAACCAGGACAACAGTATTTTCATCACTGCGATATGGACAAAATTCTATTCATAATGGGTCTTATGATTTT
Organism: Alloplasta piceator; assembly: GCA_946863875.1. NCBI lineage: Eukaryota > Metazoa > Arthropoda > Insecta > Hymenoptera > Ichneumonidae > Alloplasta > Alloplasta piceator. Next base: position 37,534,024 of record OX333075.1, on the reverse strand, counting down.
TTTATTTATCGTTGGTAGATTTTGTATACAGGATCTAGTTTGTGGTGTTAGTTGAAGAAAATAAGTTATGAACCTCAGTATTAATAGCATTTTGTCCACTACATAATGAAAGAAATTCTATTCATATTGAGGTTTATGATTTTCTCTCTCATCGATGGACGTTTTTGTTTAAAATATAATTTGTGTATTCCATTGGACAAACAAATCATTATAATTACATGAAAATTATATATTTGAATGAAATTGTAAATAATATTATACTATATACATCTTTGTGGATCATTGCGGATGATACTAGCTCCAGAAAAAAGGCTGGCCGTGAAACGCCAGAGCTGCATACATGGTTTTTTTTCTCAAAACCATTAAATGATATATAGCATGAATTAAGGTCAGGATCAGGTAAGGACTATCGGTTATGAGGTATATGATTTATAATCATTCATGGTAATTGATGAGAAAACCAAGAATGTCAGATTTCACAGCATTTCGTTTGCTGCACACTGGTAAAATTTTTATCAATAATGAGGTTTATGATTTCTTAGCTCATCGATGGGAGTTTTTGTATCCAAAATATGATTTGTGGAGTTAGGTGAAGAAAAATAATAATGAACCTTAGTAAAAATAGCATCTTATTCACTGCACAATGAAGAAAATTCAATCTATAATGAGATTTATGACTCGTTCTCTCATCGATGAATGATTTCGTGTCTAAAATGTAATTTTTGCAGTCCATCGGACAAGCGAAATTGTAACCTAAGTATATAAAAATAATATAATTACATGAAATTATAAATAATATTAAATTGTATAATCAAATAGAATTATGAATTGATTATAGTTGGAAAACCGAATGGAAACACTGCAAAAAGTCGACAAATCACCCCCAAAAACACCAAAAATGGTGTACAAAAATTGGAGACAAGTACATTTACGAAAGTATCTCTAATTCAGTCTTCTTACAAAAAATTGTGAAATCAATAGACATGAAACTCACAACACACATTGCCAAGCACATGTAGTTTCCCAATGTAACATTGCATGTGTAATCATGATTGACAGTTGATTGCGGTTTCATGTCTGTCACTTTAACCGGAGAAATCGTTTAGTTACATATATACGCGTAATACGGGTAAGGGATCTGCGCATCACTTGAAAAGAGTCAGTGAGATAATTTCAAGAGAAACACGGACATCAATCCCGTGTAATGGTGGTTTCTGTGCGCAGATTCGTACATCGCGAGTCGTGCGATGTTTTGACAGTCAGTGCGCGGTTATACGTCGCACAGTAGGAGAAAAGCCCAAAAACCTGGCCAAAACCTCAAATGACCTTTGACGGGAATGAAAATTGGCTTACAGGGGTTTTCAAGGTCGCTGATTACGAATCTGAAAGCCAAATTATCGTAAACAGAATGGCCGATCCAATATGGCTGACATGAATGTTAAAAAGTTGCCAGATGTCGACAAAAATTGGTATTTACGGGTTTTCAAGGTCGCTGATTACGAATCCGCAAGCCAAATTATCGTAAAGAAAATGGCCGATCCAATATGGCCGACATGAACGTTAAAAAGTTACCAGATGTTGACAAAAATTGGTATATACGGGTTTTCAAGGTCGCTGATTACCAATCCGATATCTATTGTTTATAACTTGCAACAAAGAGCTTACAGCAAATTGTTATAAGCAAAATGGCCGAGTATCCTGCTAAATAGATAAATTAATATATAAAAAAAAAATCATCATAATAAAATAAACGTGAACAGTGTATTCTACGCAATTATTATTTTTATTTCCAAAATACATACGGAACGTTTCAAAAATAGAAAATTTTATTCTCAATCAAAATCGTAATCGGAGTCGGAGTTGGAGTCAGCACCAATTCTTTGTGACCGGATCCTGTAATAAAGACATAAAATTGTAGAAAATTGGTGTTAAAGGAAAAGATAAAATTTTCAATTAATAGAATAACTTGAACAATGTACATTATTTTACCAAATAAATAACCGCAATAATTGAAATAATTTTAAAAAAATTAGACAGAAAAAATTGACATGGATTTGGTTAAAAGAAAGCTTTGCTTACTATATAATATATATATATTCAAATATTTTATTTGAATGTTATAACATTTTATTCATATTTAAGAAATTTTTATGTGGTTGATTTTAATATGTATATATATATATATGCATACGTATATATCATAATTAAATCACAGAAAATTTATATATATATACACATACATATATATTAAAATAATTTATTTCAAGCGTATAACGGCCGTCTTGTCCGTTATGATGCTACTTCACCCATTCTCTGGTAGAGGCGCAGAGGCTGCTCAATAGTGCCGCGTGCACGCTCGGCTACCGCACGATGCGAAAAAAATCATAACGGACAAGACGCACGTTTTCCGCAGGTAACTCTTGTAAATTTCGAAAGTTTATACATTAAACTAAAGGCCGAGACTAGGAGCTTTGCAAAATGTGACAAAATATATAACTTTTCGGACCGTTGAAAATATAAGTTTTCAAAATTATTCAATTTTATTTATGCCGAAGGCTATACTACATTTCAATCATTTATACATAAAGTCTAGATTCAACCGATGTAAAAATATGTTCTACATACCTCCAGAAGTCGTATCCATGTTGCAGAATTGAAATTAAACCCGTCACTTTAAAGTTATGGGTTTTTGAAGTCAGCGTTATTTTCGTCTGTTCAGCGCGTGACACGTACACTCTTCACGAACACTAACTGCCAACTGACGCTGTGGCGCAGGTATACACTTAAAGGGCTTTCCCTTCCACAATAGAATGCAGTTACTAGTCCTCTACCTGAATGACTACTCAACTGACCCTATTTCGGAAATTTATTTTTTGGGGTTTTGGCCAGGTTTTTGGGCTTTTCTCCTACTGTGCGTCGTGTTGATCGACGAAATCGCTTGTGAAGATTAAGCTTTGATGAATTTTTTTGCGATTAACGGTAAGTAGTATTCAATTTGCGAAAAAAAATCTTTTCATCATCAAGTCAACCATTATTCATATCAGCAAACAGTAATTTTGATTTCTTCATTATAATTTATTATTCCGAAGTATGAGTATATCACAAGGACTCCGTTCTAGCCAAAATACTTCTTTAATCGTGAAAATTTTATCGATGCTTATCCATAGATCTAACAGAATATTTGGATGCCGATATTGGGTCAATAATGTACATCGACATATCGAGAGTCTCAAATGAGTTTGAGGGTTGATGCATTTGAAGATACGGAGCGCCTTGTCAGTCACATCAGAACGACAAAATCGGTGAGCCATGATGGACAGCTTATTCGTGTTCCCCAGAGAATTTCCGATAGAAATCACCCGCTTTGAATCTTTCAACAACGAACAAAAATTTTCCCATGCCCAGAACTGCCGAGGTTCATTTGCAAACCTACAGGTCGAAAAAGGTTTTCGATATATTTGAGCATGTTCCAAGAGGAATTATTCCATCGCAAATATCTTATTCGTGTAGCCCGAAAAAAATTTCCGTTGAAAACACACGCTTTGAAACTTTAAACGACGAAAAAAAGCTTTCCTCATGGCCCCACGCCCGGGTCAGCAGAAGACCATTTGCAAATAGATGAGCCAAAACGATTTTTGGTATTAATGAGCATGTTTCGTAAGGAATCTTATAATCGTCAATAGCTTATTCGTGTTCCTCAGGAAATTTCCGATCGAGAACACACACACTGAACCTTTGAATGACGAAAAAATGCTTTTTTGTGGAATAGAATGGAATGGAATGGGATTTTCGTTTCAAAACACAGGCTTCAAATCTTAAAATGACGAAAAAATCTTTTTCGTAAAATGGAATGGAATGGAATGGAATTTTCGATCAAAACACAGGCTTCACACTTTCAAACGACCAAAAAGAACTTTTCCGTGGACTGAAATGGAATGAAATTTTCGATTCATAACACAGGCTTCAAATCTTGAAACGACGGAAAAAAAAACATTTTCGTAAAATGGAATGGAATGAAATGCAATTTCCGATTCAGAACAGACGCAGGGTTCAAAACTTGAAACGACGAAAACAAACTTTTCTGTGGAAGGGAATGGAATTTCTGATTTAAACACAGGCTTTAAATCTTAAAATGACGTAAAAAAGACTTTTTCGTGGAATAGAATGGAATGGAATTTCCGATTCAAAACACATGGCTTCAAACCTTGAAAAGACGAAAAAAAACTTTTTCGTCGAATAGAATGGAATTTTTTATTTAAAACACCGGCTTCAAACGTTGAAACGACGAGAAAAAAACTTCGTGGAATGGAATAGAATGGATCAGAATGGAATTTTCGATTCGAAACACAGGCTTCGAACCTTAAAACGACGAAAAAAAACTTTTTTGTGGAATTAAATGGAATTTTCGATCCAAAACACAAGCTTCAAATCTTAAATCGACAGAAACTTTTTCGTGGAATGAAATAGAATAAAATGGAATTTTCAATTTAAAACACAGGCTTCAAATCTTGAAACGACGAAAAAAAACTTGTTCGTGGAATGGAATGGAATGGATTGAAATAGATTCTTCGATTCACAACACAGGCTTAAACCTTGAAACGATGAAAAAAAAAATTTCCGTGGAATAGAATGGAATGGAATTTTTGATTCAAAACACAGGCTTCAAATCTTGAAACCACAAAAAACTTTTCCGTCGAATGGAATGGAATGGAACTTTGGATTTTAAACACAGGCTCCAAATCTTGTAACGACGAAAAAAAAATGTTTTCATGGAATGCAATGAAATGGCATTTTTCATTGAAAACACAGGCTTCAAATATTAAAACGACGAAAAAAAACTTTTTCATAGAATGGAATAGAATGGATTCGGATGGACTTTTCCATTCAAAACACAAGCTATAAATCTTGAAATGAACAAGAAAAACTTTTTCGTGTAATGAAAGGGAATTTCCGATTTATGACACAGGCTTCAAATCTTGAAACGACGGAAAAAAACATTTTCGTGGAATGGAATGGAATAGAATGGAATGAAATGAAATTTCCGATTCAAAACACAGGCTTCGGACCTTGAAACGACGAAAAAAAACTTTTTCGTGGAATAGAATGGAATGGAATGGAATTTCTAATTCAAAACAGATGGCTTCAAACTTTGAAAAGACGAAAAAAAACTTTTTCGTGGAATGGAATGGAATTTTTTATTCAAAACACCGGCTTCAAACCTTGAAACAACGAAAAAAAACTTTTCATGGAAGGGAATGGAATGGATTAGAATGGGATTTCCGATTCAATACACAGGCTTTAAACCATGAAACGACGGAAAAAAACTTTTTCGTGAAATGGAATGAAATGGAATGGAATTTTCAATTCACAACACAGGCTTTAAATCTTGAAACGACGAAAAAAAACTTTTTTGTAGAATAGAATGGCATGGAATTATTGATTCAAAACACAGGCTTCAAATCTTGAAACCACAAAAAAATTTTCCGTCGAATGGAATGGAAAGAAATGGATCTTTCGATTTTAAACACAGGCTTCAAACCTTGAAACGACGAAAAAAAAACTTTTTCGTGGAATGCAATGGAATGAAATTTACCATTCAAAACACAGGCTTTAAATATTGAAACGACGATAAAAAACTTCTTCATGGAATGGAATAGAATAAAATGGAATTTTTGATCCAAAACACAGGCTTCAAACCTTAAAACGATAAAAAAAAAAAAACTTTTTCGTTGAATGGAATAGAATGGATTCAGATGGACTTTTCGATTCAAACCACAGGCTACAAATAATGAAACGACGAAGAAAAACTTTTACGTGAAATGAAATGAAATTTTTGATTTATAACACAGGCTTGAAATCTTCAAACGACGGAAAAAACGTATTCGTGGAATGGAATGGAATGGAATGCAATGAAATGAAATTTCCGATTCAACACAGGCTTCAAATCTTGAAACAACAAAAAAAAAACTTTTTCGTGGAAGGGAATGGAATTTCCGTTCTAAAACACAGGCTTTAAATCTTGAAATAAAGAAAAAAAACTTTTTTTTCACCCATGCAGGATTTTCGTGCTTTTCACCATATGCGTAGACAGCCGAAAAGTGACTCATTTCTGACAGCTAAAAGCGAAAACAGACGATTTTGCTTCTTTTTTCCCCTCCGGGGAAAAAAGAACCGAACTCGTCTGTTTTCACTCTAAGCTGTCAAAAAAGAGCCTCTTTTTTTGGCTATCCACGCATATAGTAAAAAGCACGAAAATCTCCCATGGGGAAAAAAAAGATCGTGTGCAACGCGGGCCAGAGATTCGTCTTTTGTCTCGCGTGGTTGCGGCCCTCGCTTTGCTCGTTGCGGTAAGCTTCACGCTCGACAAAAAGACTTATCTCTGGCCCTAGATGCACAAAATACTATGTCGTGGAATGGAATGAAATTTTTTATTCAAAACACCGGCTTCAAACCTTGAAACGACGAAAAAAAACTTTTCGTGGAATGGAATGGAATGGATTAGAATAAAATTTCCGATTCAAAACACAGGCTTCAAACCTTAAGGAAATTCCATTCCATTCCACGAAAAAACTTTTTCGTGAAATGGAATGGAATTTCCGATTCAAAACACGGGTTTCAAATCTTGAAGCGACGAGAAAAAACATTCGTGGATCGGAATGGAATAGAATTTTCGATTTAAAACGCAGGCTTCCAATCTTAAAACAACGAAAAAAAACTTTTTCATCGAATTGAATGGAATTTTCGATTCATAATCCAGGCTTCAGACCTTGAAATGACGAAAAAAAAACTTTTTCGTTAAATGGAATAGAATGGAATTTCCAATTCAAAACACAGGCTTCAAACCTTGAAACGACGAAAAAATACATTTCCGTGGAATGAAATGGAATTTTCGGTTCAAAACATAGGCTTCAAACTTTGAATTGACGAAGAAAAACTTTTTCGTGGAATGGAATGGAATTTTCGATTCAAAAGAGAGGCTTCAAATCTTGAGACGACGAAAAAACACATTTTCCTGGAATGGAATGGAATGGAATTTCCAATTTAAAACACAGGCTTTAAACCTTGAAACGCCGAAAAAAAACATTTTCGTGGAATTGAATGGAATTTTCGATTCAAAACACAGGCTTCAAGCCTTGAAACGACGACAGAAAACTTTTTCGTGGAATGGCATGGAATTTTTTACAGGGATTGCGAGCGAATCGCGAGCGAGCCGAAGAACAGGTAAAATCTCCGATCCTTGCGAGTTTTAGTCGTTCAGTGAGCATGCTCGTACCGAGCAGGTAGCTATATAACTCGTTGGCGAGTTAATACCCCCGCGATGTAACTCTTCGAAAGAACGGCACACGAAACTCGGGAGACGATCCCCTCCTCGAACGAGCGCCGAGTCGGAAGGATCGGGCAGTTTGAATCGTTCAACGATTGAATCCCGGCGCTCTCGACAGGTAAAAGTTCTTCAAGGATCGGATCCCCACGATCTCGACGGAGTATAACTCCTCTAGGAGCAAAACCGCTCGCTAAGCAAAAGGGTTTCGATCTTTACCTGAGTTTGGCTCTCCGCACGGTCATCGCTACTATGCATATACCTATATATATGAAAACGGAGCGCACAGGCATAAACGGGCGTACATATATATATATATATATATATATATATATATATATATATATATATATATATATATATATATATGTATTTATATATACGTTACTGAAAAAAATTAAGAGATCAACAAATTTTCCAATTTTTAGTGGTTTTCAACAATGCCGTATCTCAGTGAAAAATTGTCCGATCGAGGTCTTGAAAAAGTATTTTGAAGCTTCAAGTTTCTAGTTTTAAGATCTTTCAGCCAAAAAAATTTCGAAGCTATAGGTTTTACGCGCTCTTGAGAAATCTGAAATAGTGAGACAAACCAATCTTTTTTTTTGTGCAGTTACTTGGAAAAATTTTTTCCAGCTAAACTATTACATGAACCAAATAGCTTGTTTATTTAACTTCAATTTGCTTTTTGTTGAGTCCTCGCTGTGACCATTTTTCGCTGAGATATTGGACTTTTAATGAAAGAACATCTCAGCAACCAATGATCGCACATCAATCAGAAGGAGCGTCTCACAAACTTAAATTAATGCTCTGAAAAATTGTCAATAGTTTTTTGAAAAAAACATTCTTGCCATGAATTTGAAAGAACAGGAGAAAAAAGGCTATTTATTGTTTTTTTTTTGTAAATTAAAGGCAAAATTAAAAATATTGATAAAACGACTAATGTTAAGCGTAACTTTTACAGCTCAACATACCCACAAAGACACTGTAAAGTTTCAATTTGATCTATCGAATGTTTTTTTTTGTTTCAAGTTTCAAGCAATCGATTTTTTGAAAAAAATTGAAGAATCATGTTTATTGCCCCTAAACACTTCGTTATCACCATTAAAATGAGAAAATGTTTTTTTGAGCTTTTTTCACATTTTTATTGCAAACAACGTTTAAATTTATAAAAGAAAATAAAATTTAAAAATTTTTGGAAAATTTGTTTGAAAATGTTTAGAAATTTTTGAAGAAACTCACTCCTTTGAAAATTGTTCAAAGGTAAAATTGAATTTAGAATAAATTTTCCTTTTATTTTTATTTTCCGGAAAAATGTTAAAGCTTATTACTAAATATCGTGAAATCTTTCTTAAAAAAAACGTTCAAATTGCATTATCATAAATAACCTAATTTTTAAAGAAATGGCCAACAGTAGTTAACACATATTCACAGTCTAATATACATATATATTAGACCGTGAATAACTTTTGAAGGCGAGTGTTCATCAAAAAATCATGAGAAACGTTTTCTGTAGAGCATTCAATTCCCTACAAGAACATGCATCGCTCGTTTTGGTGTATTGACTTAAAGCGGAGGTGAAAAATTTCAAAGGTTGACTTTTTTTTCCTGTGTCATTTAAATATAAAAAATAAATTTGCGACGAGAGACCTCTAAATATTAATATTCAGAGCTCTGCTTTAAACAGGAATCTTTTTTCACTTCCCTGAAGGTAATTAATTGGAATTGCGAATTAAAAAAATAGTCTCATTTTTGAAAAGCATAGTAACGATGACCATACGGAGAGCAAAATTCTGATAAGGATCGAAACGTCTCGCCTCGTGAGAGGTTTTGATCCTCAGACTTAGTATACCTATATATATCTCTGTCTCGCTCCCTCGCTCTATATATCTCTCTCTATATCTATATACATATATATCCACGCTTATTCCTGTACACCCCGTGATAATATATATAGGTATAGACATTGTAGCGATGACCGTACGGAGAGCAAAATTCAGGTAGGGATCGAAACCGCTCGACTCTCGACGAGTTTTACTCCTCGAGGAGTTATACTCCATCGAGCCCGTGCGCATTCGATCCTCGATGATCAACACGTTCAATGAGTTCCGACGGGGGATCCCATTGACTCAGTATATCTATATATATCTCTCTGTATACGTATATATTAGACTGATTCACGAAATTAGATTTTTTTTTTTAAATCTCCGATTAAATACTTTCGGGGAAGTGAAGAAGATGCCTGTTGAAAGCAGAGCTCTGAATGTTGATATATTTAGAAGTCTCTCGTCGTTAATTTAAATTTTAGATTTAAATGACACAGGAAAAAAAATTCAAACTTTGAAATTTTTTACCTCGACTTTGTGTGAACTACTGTTGGTCATTTCTTTAAAAATTAGGTTATTTACGATAATGGAATTCAAACTCTTTTTTCAAGAAAGATTTCACAATGTTTATTAATAAATTTTAACATTTTTTCGGAAACTAAAAAAAAGGGAAATGTCCTCTAAATTTAATTTTAACTTTGCATAACTTTTTAAATAATACAGGAAAAAAAATGTTTATACTTTGAAATGTCATACCTCGACTTCACGTCCTTGTACCAAAATCTGCGATACATATTCTTATAGGGAATGGAACGCTTTACAAAAAAGGTCTTCCAAGATTTTTTTGAAAAACTCACTCCTTCGAAAGTTATGCAAAGTTAAAATTAAATTTAGAGGACATTTCCCTTTTTTTTAGTTTCCGAAAAAATGTTAAAATTTATTACTAAACATTGTGAAATCTTTCTTGAAAAAAGAGTTTGAATTCCATTATCGTAAATAACCTAATTTCAAGTTCACACAAAGTCGAGGTAAAAAATTTCAAAGTTTGAATTTTTTTTTCCTGTGTCATTTAAATCTAAAATTTAAATTAACGACGAGAGACTTCTAAATATATCAACATTCGGAGCTCTGCTTTCAACAGGCATCTTCTTCACTTCCCCGAAAGTATTTAATCGGAGATTTAAAAAAAAAAAATTCTTATTTCGTGAATCAGTCTAATATATACGTATACAGAGATATATATATAGATATACTGAGTCAATGGGATCCCCCGTCGGAACTCATTGAACGTGTTGATCATCGAGGATCGAATGCGCACGGGCTCGATGGAGTATAACTCCTCGAGGAGTAAAACTCGTCGAGAGTCGAGCGGTCTCGATCCTTACCTGAATTTTGCTCTCCGTACGGTCATCGCTACAATGTCTATACCTATATATATTATCACGGGGTGTACAGGAATAAGCGTGGATATATATGTATATGGATATGGAGAGAGAGATATAGAGCGAGGGAGCGAGACAGAGATATATATAGGTATACTAAGCCTGAGGATCGAAACCTCTCACGAGGCGAGACGTTTCGATCCTTACCTGAATTTTGCTCTCCGTATGGTCATCATTACTATACCTATACCTATATGCATTAACACGGGGCGCACAGGAATGAACGGGCGTATATATACGTATATAAGCAGAGATCTTAATATTAATATTTTGAGATCTCTCATCACAAATTTCCATTTAAATAATACAGGAAAAAAAATGTTTATACTTTGAAATGTCATACCTCGACTTCAATTCCCTGTACCGAAATCTGCGATACATATTCTTATAGGGAATGAAACGCTTTACAAAAAAGGTCTCACAAGATTTTTTGAAAAACTCACTCCTTCGAAAGTTATGCAAAGTTAAAATTAAATTTTGAGTAAATTTCCCTTTTTTTAGTTTCCGGAAAAATGTTAAAATTTATTACTAAATATTGTGAAATCTTTCTTGAAAAAAAAGTTTGAATTGCATTATCGTAAAGAACCTAATTTTTAAAGAAACGACCAACAGTAGTTCACACGAAGTCGAGGTAAAAAATTTCAAAGTTTGAATTTTTTTGTCCTGTGTCATTTAAATCTAAAATATAAATTTGCTGCGAGGGACTTCTAAATATATCAATATTCAGAACTCTGCTTTCAACAGGCATCTTTTTCACTTCCCCGAAAGTATTTAATCAAAGATTTCAAAAAAAAAAAAAAATCTAATTTCGCGAATCAGTCAAATATATACGTATACAGATATATATATATATATAGGTATACTGAGTCAATGGGATCTCCCGTCGGAACTCATTGAACGGGTCGATCGCCGAGGATCGAATGCGCATGGGCTCGATGGAGTATAACTCCTCGAGGAGCAAAACTCGTCGAGAGTCGAGCGGTTTCGATCCTTACCTGAATTTTGCTCTCCGTACGGTCATCGCTACAATATCTATACCTATATATATTATCACGGGGTGTACATATGATGGATATATATGTATATAGATATAGAGTTTCAAGATATAACGGTACTCAGACAATTATGAAATTCTCAAAAACTCAAAAAAATGCGATCCCACAATTTTGAAAAAATGTACACTACCCTTTTTCATATAATTAAATAATTTGACAAAATGTCAATTTTTTAGAGTGGACAACTTTTTGACCGTTCGAAATCGCACGGAATGCATTATATATATATATTATATAAATATATGTGGCATTCCACGGTATTTCGATCAAAATCTTACCTTCATGATTTTGATTTTCCTCTTAATTTTTTATATAAATAAGGACATTAAAAATAAAAAATAATCTAATAAAATATAACAAAATTTTTGGGCTTTTTTCCAAAATGGAGATTTCAAAACTCTATGAGTCAACTTTTTTTTTTAATTTTTTGAATTTGACTCATAGAGTATTGAAATCTCCGTTATGGAACAAAGCCCAAAAAATTTGTTATATTTTTTTAGATTTTTAGAGAGCAAAATTCAGGTAAGGATCGAAACCGCTCGACTCTCGACGAGTTTTGCTCCTCGAGGAGTTATACTCCATCGAGCCCATGCGCATTCGATCCTCGGCGATCGACCCGTTCAATGAGTTCCGACGGGAGATCCCATTGACTCAGTATACCTATATATATCTCTCTGTATACGTATATATTAGACTGATTCGCGGAATTAGATTTTTTTTTTTTTGAAATCTTTGATTAAATACTTTCGGGGAAGTGAAAAAGATGCCTGTTGAAAGCAGAGCTCTGAATATTGATATATTTAGAAGTCCCTCATAGCGAATTTATATTTTAGATTTAAATGACACAGGAAAAAAAAATTCAAACTTTGAAATTTTTTACCTCGACTTCGTGTGAACTACTGTTGGTCGTTTCTTTAAAAATTAGATTCTTTACGATAATGCAATTCAAACTTTTTTTTCAAGAAAGATTTCACAATGTTTAGTAATAAATTTTAACATTTTTTTGGAAACTAAAAAAAAGGGAAATGTCCTCTAAATTTAATTTTAACTTTGCATAACTTTTTAAATAATACAGGAAAAAAAATGTTTATACTTTGAAATGTCATACCTCGACTTCACGTCCTTGTACCAAAATCTGCGATACATATTCTTATAGGGAATGGAACGCTTTACAAAAAAGGTCTTCCAAGATTTTTTTGAAAAACTCACTCCTTCGAAAGTTATGCAAAGTTAAAATTAAATTTAGAGGACATTTCCCTTTTTTTTAGTTTCCGAAAAAATGTTAAAATTTATTACTAAACATTGTGAAATCTTTTTTGAAAAAAGAGTTTGAATTCCATTATCGTAAATAACCTAATTTCAAGTTCACACAAAGTCGAGGTAAAAAATTTAAAAGTTTGAATTTTTTTTCCTGTGTCATGTAAATCTAAAATTTAAATTAACGACGAGAGACTTCTAAATATATCAACATTCGGAGCTCTGCTTTCAACAGGCATCTTCTTCACTTCCCCGAAAGTATTTAATCGGAGATTTAAAAAAAAAAAATCTAATTTCGTGAATCAGTCTAATATATACGTATACAGAGATATATATATAGATATACTGAGTCAATGGGATCCCCCGTCGGAACTCATTGAACGTGTTGATCATCGAGGATCGAATGCGCACGGGCTCGATGGAGTATAACTCCTCGAGGAGTAAAACTCGTCGAGAGTCGAGCGGTCTCGATCCTTACCTGAATTTTGCTCTCCGTACGGTCATCGCTACAATGTCTATACCTATATATATTATCACGGGGTGTACAGGAATAAGCGTGGATATATATGTATATGGATATGGAGAGAGAGATATAGAGCGAGGGAGCGAGACAGAGATATATATAGGTATACTAAGCCTGAGGATCGAAACCTCTCACGAGGCGAGACGTTTCGATCCTTACCTGAATTTTGCTCTCCGTATGGTCATCATTACTATACCTATACCTATATGCATTAACACGGGGCGCACAGGAATGAACGGGCGTATATATACGTATATAAGCAGAGATCTTAATATTAATATTTTGAGATCTCTCATCACGAATTTCCATTTAAATAATACGGGAAAAAAAATGTTTATACTTTGAAATGTCATACCTCGACTTCAATTCCCTGTACCGAAATCTGCGATACATATTCTTATAGGGAATGAAACGCTTTACAAAAAAGGTCTCACAAGATTTTTTGAAAAACTCACTCCTTCGAAAGTTATGCAAAGTTAAAATTAAATTTTGAGTAAATTTCCCTTTTTTTAGTTTCCGGAAAAATGTTAAAATTTATTACTAAATATTGTGAAATCTTTCTTGAAAAAAAAGTTTGAATTGCATTATCGTAAAGAACCTAATTTTTAAAGAAACGACCAACAGTAGTTCACACGAAGTCGAGGTAAAAAATTTCAAAGTTTGAATTTTTTTGTCCTGTGTCATTTAAATCTAAAATATAAATTTGCTGCGAGGGACTTCTAAATATATCAATATTCAGAACTCTGCTTTCAACAGGCATCTTTTTCACTTCCCCGAAAGTATTTAATCAAAGATTTCAAAAAAAAAAAAAAATCTAATTTCGCGAATCAGTCAAATATATACGTATACAGATATATATATATATAGGTATACTGAGTCAATGGGATCTCCCGTCGGAACTCATTGAACGGGTCGATCGCCGAGGATCGAATGCGCATGGGCTCGATGGAGTATAACTCCTCGAGGAGCAAAACTCGTCGAGAGTCGAGCGGTTTCGATCCTTACCTGAATTTTGCTCTCCGTACGGTCATCGCTACAATATCTATACCTATATATATTATCACGGGGTGTACATATGATGGATATATATGTATATAGATATAGAGTTTCAAGATATAACGGTACTCAGACAATTATGAAATTCTCAAAAACTCAAAAAAATGCGATCCCACAATTTTGAAAAAATGTACACTACCCTTTTTCATATAATTAAATAATTTGACAAAATGTCAATTTTTTAGAGTGGACAACTTTTTGACCGTTCGAAATCGCACGGAATGCATTATATATATATATTATATAAATATATGTGGCATTCCACGGTATTTCGATCAAAATCTTACCTTCATGATTTTGATTTTCCTCTTAATTTTTTATATAAATAAGGACATTAAAAATAAAAAATAATCTAATAAAATATAACAAAATTTTTGGGCTTTTTTCCAAAATGGAGATTTCAAAACTCTATGAGTCAACTTTTTTTTTTAATTTTTTGAATTTGACTCATAGAGTATTGAAATCTCCGTTATGGAACAAAGCCCAAAAAATTTGTTATATTTTTTTAGATTTTTAGAGAGCAAAATTCAGGTAAGGATCGAAACCGCTCGACTCTCGACGAGTTTTGCTCCTCGAGGAGTTATACTCCATCGAGCCCATGCGCATTCGATCCTCGGCGATCGACCCGTTCAATGAGTTCCGACGGGAGATCCCATTGACTCAGTATACCTATATATATCTCTCTGTATACGTATATATTAGACTGATTCGCGGAATTAGATTTTTTTTTTTTTGAAATCTTTGATTAAATACTTTCGGGGAAGTGAAAAAGATGCCTGTTGAAAGCAGAGCTCTGAATATTGATATATTTAGAAGTCCCTCATAGCGAATTTATATTTTAGATTTAAATGACACAGGAAAAAAAAATTCAAACTTTGAAATTTTTTACCTCGACTTCGTGTGAACTACTGTTGGTCGTTTCTTTAAAAATTAGATTCTTTACGATAATGCAATTCAAACTTTTTTTTCAAGAAAGATTTCACAATGTTTAGTAATAAATTTTAACATTTTTTTGGAAACTAAAAAAAAGGGAAATGTCCTCTAAATTTAATTTTAACTTTGCATAACTTTTTAAATAATACAGGAAAAAAAATGTTTATACTTTGAAATGTCATACCTCGACTTCACGTCCTTGTACCAAAATCTGCGATACATATTCTTATAGGGAATGGAACGCTTTACAAAAAAGGTCTTCCAAGATTTTTTTGAAAAACTCACTCCTTCGAAAGTTATGCAAAGTTAAAATTAAATTTAGAGGACATTTCCCTTTTTTTTAGTTTCCGAAAAAATGTTAAAATTTATTACTAAACATTGTGAAATCTTTTTTGAAAAAAGAGTTTGAATTCCATTATCGTAAATAACCTAATTTCAAGTTCACACAAAGTCGAGGTAAAAAATTTAAAAGTTTGAATTTTTTTTTCCTGTGTCATGTAAATCTAAAATTTAAATTAACGACGAGAGACTTCTAAATATATCAACATTCGGAGCTCTGCTTTCAACAGGCATCTTCTTCACTTCCCCGAAAGTATTTAATCGGAGATTTAAAAAAAAAAAATCTAATTTCGTGAATCAGTCTAATATATACGTATACAGAGATATATATATAGATATACTGAGTCAATGGGATCCCCCGTCGGAACTCATTGAACGTGTTGATCATCGAGGATCGAATGCGCACGGGCTCGATGGAGTATAACTCCTCGAGGAGTAAAACTCGTCGAGAGTCGAGCGGTCTCGATCCTTACCTGAATTTTGCTCTCCGTACGGTCATCGCTACAATGTCTATACCTATATATATTATCACGGGGTGTACAGGAATAAGCGTGGATATATATGTATATGGATATGGAGAGAGAGATATAGAGCGAGGGAGCGAGACAGAGATATATATAGGTATACTAAGCCTGAGGATCGAAACCTCTCACGAGGCGAGACGTTTCGATCCTTACCTGAATTTTGCTCTCCGTATGGTCATCATTACTATACCTATACCTATATGCATTAACACGGGGCGCACAGGAATGAACGGGCGTATATATACGTATATAAGCAGAGATCTTAATATTAATATTTTGAGATCTCTCATCACGAATTTCCATTTAAATAATACGGGAAAAAAAATGTTTATACTTTGAAATGTCATACCTCGACTTCAATTCCCTGTACCGAAATCTGCGATACATATTCTTATAGGGAATGAAACGCTTTACAAAAAAGGTCTCACAAGATTTTTTGAAAAACTCACTCCTTCGAAAGTTATGCAAAGTTAAAATTAAATTTTGAGTAAATTTCCCTTTTTTTAGTTTCCGGAAAAATGTTAAAATTTATTACTAAATATTGTGAAATCTTTCTTGAAAAAAAAGTTTGAATTGCATTATCGTAAAGAACCTAATTTTTAAAGAAACGACCAACAGTAGTTCACACGAAGTCGAGGTAAAAAATTTCAAAGTTTGAATTTTTTTGTCCTGTGTCATTTAAATCTAAAATATAAATTTGCTGCGAGGGACTTCTAAATATATCAATATTCAGAACTCTGCTTTCAACAGGCATCTTTTTCACTTCCCCGAAAGTATTTAATCAAAGATTTCAAAAAAAAAAAAAGTCTAATTTCGCGAATCAGTCAAATATATACGTATACAGATATATATATATATATAGGTATACTGAGTCAATGGGATCTCCCGTCGGAACTCATTGAACGGGTCGATCGCCGAGGATCGAATGCGCATGGGCTCGATGGAGTATAACTCCTCGAGGAGCAAAACTCGTCGAGAGTCGAGCGGTTTCGATCCTTACCTGAATTTTGCTCTCCGTACGGTCATCGCTACAATATCTATACCTATATATATTATCACGGGGTGTACATATGATGGATATATATGTATATAGATATAGAGTTTCAAGATATAACGGTACTCAGACAATTATGAAATTCTCAAAAACTCAAAAAAATGCGATCCCACAATTTTGAAAAAATGTACACTACCCTTTTTCATATAATTAAATAATTTGACAAAATGTCAATTTTTTAGAGTGGACAACTTTTTGACCGTTCGAAATCGCACGGAATGCATTATATATATATATTATATAAATATATGTGGCATTCCACGGTATTTCGATCAAAATCTTACCTTCATGATTTTGATTTTCCTCTTAATTTTTTATATAAATAAGGACATTAAAAATAAAAAATAATCTAATAAAATTTTTTATATAAAAAAGGACATTAAAAATAAAAAATAATCTAATAAAATATAACAAAATTTTTGGGCTTTTTTCCAAAATGGAGATTTCAAAACTCTATGAGTCAACTTTTTTTTTTAATTTTTTGAATTTGACTCATAGAGTATTGAAATCTCCGTTATGGAACAAAGCCCAAAAAATTTGTTATATTTTTTTAGATTTTTCCGCATTTTTTCAGATTTCACAAAGTTGTCGCTTTTGTTTAAAAAAAATAAATAAATAAATCCAAAAAACGCGTGGCTGAAAAATTCTGAAAAAATTTGGGAAATTTTTTTGAATGTCCTTTTTTATATAAAAAGTTTAGAGGAAAGTCGAAATTATCAAGGTAAGATTTTGATCGAAATACCGTGGAATGCCACATATATATTCATAGATATATGTTATTATTTGTTGATCCGGTTTACGAAAGCCCGGCTTGCGTTAGTGCTTACCTATCGACTGTATGTATCATAATTTTTCGTTACATTCATCACTGGTGATAATTGTCAAGCAAAAATGCGAATAAAAGAATAACAGGAAATGATAATTTAGAAAAACAACGAAATTAACGGAAATAAATTACGGTAATTCGCAAACATCAATCATGTTAACAAAAATTTGTATTTCAATACTCCTGTTTCCCAAGAATTTAAAGATGAAAAAATAATTGTCGGCTTAAAATAAAAAAAAAAGATTGTCGCAACGTAATTAACTATTAACGGTTGCATGCACAAAAGAAAATGAAGCGTTCAAAAACAATCGTCATTTCAATAGTAAAATATTTAAAAATAATACGTTTCCATTGAAAAGATTACATTAATCATAATATGTAATCTATGAGATTTTTGCAGTGACAATTTTTTTAAAGTTCAATGTTTTATTATTTCATGTAAAAATGCCGTTTCAATATTTCATCCAATAGTCAAGATCGTACATATATAATGTAACGCAAAACAAAGAGGGAAACATCCTATGCCCAACGAGATCGGGCCAGGTAAAGATCGAAACCCTTTTGTGTCGCTCGAGGTTTTGATCCTCGGCGAGTTTTACTGGAAGAGTTCTCGGACGTTTCGATCCTCATAGGATCGATCCGACGGACTCGAGACACCCAATAACTCGCGATAGGATGGAAACCTCGTCCGAGAACTATTTACTCGCTCGCGATACGATCCCCAAAAATAAATGTCTCCTCGACTCGCGAGGAGAGGGAAACTACCTGAGTCTCTTTGCGCTCGCTCTCCGATTCGATCGTCCCGGTATACCATAAAGTTCCTCTCGCGATACGAGCTACCCTTCGTATACCTGCAATGTGATCGCTCAAGGATTAAATCCCCGATCGAGCAAAACGTTTCGCTCGCAACCCCTGATTTTTTATTTAAAACACAGGCTTCAAACCTTGAAACAACGAAAAAAACTTTCGTAGATTGGAATGGAATAGATTGGAATGGAATGGAATTTTCGATTCAAAACACAGGCTCTATATCTTGAAACGTCGAAAAAAAACTTTTTCATGGAATGGAATGGAATGGAATAGGATTTCCGATTTAAAACACAGGCTTCAAACTTTGAAACGACGAAAAAAAACTTTTTCGTGGAATGGAATGGAATTTTCAGTTCAAAACACAGGCTTCAAACCTTGAAACGACGAGAAATTTTTTTTTCCTGCAATGGATTTTGGAATGGAATTTTCGATTAGAAACACAGACTTTAAATTTTGAAACGACGAAAAAAACTTTTTTGTGGAATGGACTGGAATGGAATGGTATTTTTTATTCAAAACACAGGCTTCAAATCTTGAAACGACGAAAAAAAACTCTTTTGTGGAATGGAAAGGAATGGATTTTTCGATTTAAAACACAGGCTTCAAATTTTGAAATAACGAAAAAAACTTTTTCGTACAGGGTGTATAAAAATGATGTGTCGCCACTTCGCCCAGTAAATCTCCAGCTTGAGATCGGTGGAGATCTATCAAAATTTGTAGCCGCAAAATTGACCTTGACCCTGAAATTCAAGGTCAAATTTTTTGATTGGCTTAAAAAATTCTACTTCTTAGGAGGAACAAAAGTCAGAAAGGAACCATAGGTCGGAGATGCGTCCTTCAACCCGAAACGACAATGTCAATTCAAAAAAAATCGAAAAAGGGCGTTCTTACAAAATATTGTTCACAGAAACACGGGATAAGAATTTTAATAATTATAAAAAAAGCTTTTCAACGCAAACACTTCAATATTTATTAATTGGAATCAAGAAATGTTGCAATTGCATGACGCTGACCACACTAAAGTGGATGAATCGGCATGAGATGGGTGACACAGATCTTTGCGATATCCCTTTGTCGCGTTACCACTACGAGCATCTAATTCCCTAGCTCATTGTTGCCGAAAATCAATTAACACATAGTCCCGCTGAATTAACCTTGACCCTGAAACTCAAAGTCAGTTTCAAAGTCAATTCATCTCGTTAAGAGGCATCTAATTCTCGTAGAAACGACGAGTTAGGAATGAACCTTTCAATATCAAGCCGTCAAAACATCAAAAATATGCGTATTTCATTTAGTTCGGAGGGATAAAATTCGGAACTGAAACATAATTAAAAAGGCAATCGAAATAACTAGACAGACTTGATGTCTGGCACACAACACGCCTGCTGTTCTATGAAAACAAGGCTTTAGATCGCCAGGTTTACGATAAGCGATTTTGATCTTAACAATAGTTGTTGTCTTGAGTTGCTTAAACATCTTCATTAGCGGCAGACTATTAGCGTTACCCGGACTACACCACGTGGAGGTTGTCTGCCTGGTATCCCTTGGCCCTGAAAAGGGCCGTTGTGTCTTGTTGTCCGTTTCGAAAGATTCGTTTCAAATCATTTAAATGACGACTGTGTGTCGGGTGCGTATGCAATGTTGGATTAGTCGTCTCCTGCTTCATTATGACGCGGTCGTTGATAGCGGCGGCGTCGAGGAACCCAGAGAATCGAACCATCATGTCCAATTGCTCGAAGCATTCTAGATTGTTCTCCAGCTTCCACATGCCGGCCACCATTACGCAAGCACGCTCGCAACCGTGCCTCCAAGTTTCTCGAAACCCTGAGAAGAAGTTCTCGGTTTCGCATCAACCTGGCAACTCCCTCATCGATTCGCCGTCTCAGATCTACCGGCGTCCTAATCGCTCGACCTTCTCTGTAGACGATAGCCTGGAGTGCTCCCCAGAAAAAAAAGTCCAAGGGATTTAGGTCTGGAGAACGTGGTGGCCAGAGATGCGGAGCAGGCCGACGACCGAGCCAACGCGATCCAAACATTTCGTTTAAGAATGCACGGACTTGAAGACCGAAATGAGGTGGTGCTCCGTCGTGCATAAAAAAAATGCGATGGCGAGCATGTCGTGGAATCATGTCCCTCAGACGCGGCATTAAATCGCGTTGCAGAAAGTGCAAATAATTGCGACTGTTCAATCTCAGTGGAAGGTAGAATGGACCTATCAGGGTGTTCCCAATGATACCTGCCCCAACCTTTACTAAAAAACGTCCCTGGTGAACTCGTTGCATCATCGCACGAGGATTCCTCTCAGCCCAGATGCGTAAGTTCTGCCGGTTCACGATTGCGGTGCTGGAGAAGCTCGCCTCATCGGTAAACAGAATGCGTTCAAAAAAATGAGGATCTCCCTCCAGTTTCTGTAGCATCCATCGACAAAAATTACGACGAGCGCGGTAATCTCCAGGATATAGTGCCTGAACAGATTGGACGCGGTAAGGTCGTAGGCCCTCTTCACGAATTATGCGACGCACCGTCATGTGCGCTATACCAACGCGAGCGGCTATTCGACGTAAACCCATGACGGGAAAAGCTCGTGCAAGAGCAATGACACGCTCTTCAATGTTCCAATGAACACGAGGACGACCGGCTCTTCGATATCCAGCGTTCCGCACCTCAAACCTCTCCTGATCGTTGAACCGCTCTTCGAGTCGTTGAAACTCACGACGATCTGGAATTGCCCCCGGCCGTAGAGGACGACCGTTTGCCCGATCAAGAAGTAACTGACGATAAATTTCGCGAGCTCTTCCAAAGTTTCCGAAAGCTTGATCAATAGCGCGCAACATAAGACGTTGATCTCGTCCATCTCGTCCACGATCACGATGTGGTCGCCGACCACGATTCATGTTATTACGACAGTGACGACAGTGATAGGGCCAACAAAGATTCAGGTAGTGAGGGCGATCACCGATGGAGCGACTACAACGACTTCGATAATGTTAGAGATGACCAAAACTGCCACGGAAAAGACTGACTGCGATAGAAATGACCTGGACTGCAACGCTAAAGACTTCGATTATGATAGAGTTGACCGAGACTACGGCGACAGACTTCGACAATGATATAATTGTCCAAGACTGCGACGATAGACTTCGACAACGATAAAGTTGATCGAAATTGCAATGACAAAGACTGCGACGATGATAGGATTGACCGAGACTGCGACGAAAGACTTCGACGATAAAGTTGACCCAAAATGCAACGACAAAGACTTTGACTATGATAGAGATGACCGGGATTGCGACGACAAACACTTCGACGATGATAGAACCGACCTAAACTGCGACGATCCTAGAGATGACCGAGACTGCGATGATAAAGACCTCGACGATGATGGAGATCAATGGGACTGCGACGACAGAACACAGTTTTTTTGTTGATTTTTTTATAACCTCCACATGGTGTATTCCGGGTAACGCTAATGGTCTGCCACTGATGAATATGTTTAAGCAACTCGTGCACGGTCACACAAGCACGATATGACTCTGAAATGTGTAGGTGACAACAACTATTGTTAAGATCGAATTCGTTTATCGCAAACCTGGCCATCTAAAGCTTTGTTTTCATAGAATAGCAGGCGTGCTGTGTGCCAGACATAAAGTCTTTCTAGTTATATCGATTGCCGTTATAATTATTCTTCAGTTCCGAATTTTATCCCTCCGAACTAAATGAAAAACGTACATTTTTTATATGTTTTGACGGCTTGATAGTGAAAGGTTCATTCCTGACTCGTCGTTTCTACGAGAATTAGATGCCTCTTAACGAGATGAATTGACTTTGAAACTGACTTTGAGTTTTAGGGTCAAGGTTAATTCAGCGGAACTATGTGTTTATTGATTTTCGGCAACAATGAGCTAGGGAATTAGATGCTCGTAGTGGTAACGTGACAAAGGGATATCGCAAAGATCTGTGTCACCCATTTCATGCCGATTCATCCACCTTAGTGTGGTCAGCGTCATGCAATTGCAACATTTCTTGATTCCAATTAATAAATATTGAAGTGTCTGCGTTGAAAAGCTTTTTTTATAATTATTCAAATTCTTATCCCGTGTTTCTGTGAACAATATTTTGTAAGAACGCACTTTTTCGATTTTTTTCGAATTGACATTGTCGTTTCGGGTTGAAGGACGCATCTCCGACCTATGATTCCTTTCTGACTTTTGTTCCTCTTAAGAAGTAGAATTTTTCAAGCCAATAAAAAAATTTGACCTTGAATTTCAGGGTCAAGGTCACTTTTGCGGCTACAAATTTTGATAGATCTCCACCGATCTCAAGCTGGAGATTTACTGGGCGAAGTGGCGACACATCATTTTTATACACCCTGTACAATGGATTGGAATGGAATGGAATTTTTTATTTAAAAAACAGGTTTCAAACTTTGAAACGACGAAAAAAAACTTTTTCGTGGAATGGAATGGAAGTTTTGGTTCAAAACACAGGCTTCAATCCTTGAAACGGCGAAGAAAAACTTTTTCGTGGAATGGATTGGAATGGAATGGAATTTTCGATTCAATAAACAGACTTCAAATCTTAAAACGACGAAAAAAAACTTTTTTGTGGAATGGAACGGAATGGAATGGAATTTTCGATTCAAAACACAGGCTTCAAACCTCGAAACGACGAAAAAAAACTTTTTTGTGGAATGGAATGGAATAGAAAGGAAAGGAATTTTCGATTCAAAACACAGGCTTTAAACCTTGAAACGACGAAAAAAAACTTTTTCGTGGAATAGAATGGAATGGAATGGAAAGGAATTTTCGATTCAAAACACAGGCTTTAAACCTTGAAACGACGAAAAAAAACTTTTTCGTTGAATAGAATGGAATGGAATAGAATTTTCGATTCAAAACACAGGCTTCAATTTTCGAAACGACGAAAAAAAACTTTTTCGTGGAATAGAATGGAATGGAATTTCTGTTTCAAAACACAGGCTTCAAACCTTGAAACCTTGAAACAACCGACACTGGTTTTATCTCGAAACTATGAATTTATGGATGAAAAAAATTGTTTAACTAAGCACAGACGGAATTCTAAATGTTCCGACGAGTTCTCTTCCTCATGTACAACTGACATTGTTTTTACTTGGAAATTATGAATTTATTGAAAAAAAAAAATTTCATCTTTTCTTGGCTAAACAATTTTTTTTATCGATAAATTCATAGTTTCCAGGTAAAAACCATGTCAGTTGTACATGAAGAAGAGAAACACACTATAGGACCCGTCGAAATATTTAAAATTTTGTCTGTTCTTAGCTAAACAATTTTTTTTAAATCGATAAACTTTTAGTTTCCAAGTAAAAACTGTGTCAGTTGTACATGAGGAGGAGAACACGCTGAAGAACTCATTGAAATATTTAGAATTTCGTCTGTTCTTAGCTCCAAGTCCGATCGAAAAATTCCGGTCGACAAATCCGCTAGGGTTCGAGGCTCGCATTTTTTCTCGGGTATGAATTTGAAAGTTGCCACTCGGCGATTTTTAAAGTCGGATATTACATATCCAAGCCTAATATTTAGAAATTTGTATTTCAATTCCTAAATATGCAAGCAATTAATAAATTTCAGACCATATTCAAGGTCGAAGCGCTGCAGCGCTGATGGGCAGCCGCTCGCGCGCGTAAGCGCGCGTCTCTGTTTTCTAGTCCTATACTAAAAAAACTGCCCTGAAAATATCTCGCAAATTCGATAAAGTATTGTTGTCGTTTTATTCTCTCGCTGATTGGTTGTGGCATCAAGCTGAAGTTTGTGTTCGTTGAACAACTTCATGATTACCCTCGTGTGTACGATCTGTCACATAATAAATATTGACAGCTGCGACACGCAGATATACATAATCCATTTTCTTCTTATTTTCTACTTAAGTTCAAAACATATTTAGTATGACTGATACGGTTTTGAAGATGTGAGTGCGTAATAATTGCGATATCAATAATTTCTTTTTATTATCGATAAAAGTTTATGGTATTTTATATACATTACGTAGTATCAATTAATCTCCATGTTCATTGGAGCTGATTTGATATTCGCTAAGTAAAATATTCTGTAAGTAAACAACAACAAAAATCTTACTGCGGAATAAAAATCTTCACATATTTAAATACTATATATTGTTCAGGATGTGAATGAAGGAACTTATAGACATACAGTCTGGGGTCGAGGCAAAGGAAGCATAGGCTCGACTTATGCATGAATAGGTTGAAGTCGTTCGGTAAAAACATATATGTAAGTAAAATCATATTAGTTGAGAATATATGTATCATTCCCCTATCAATTCAACGGACGTTTCGTCGGTGACCTCTTCAATTTTTTATTATTCTTTAATACGTTATTATGCGGGTAAAAAGAGATTTTTGAAAAAATATTTTAAAAATAATCACAACTTCTACAATAATAAATAGTACATTATAACCCGAGGACAAAAAAAGATTTTTTGTACGAGGGTCATACAATATTTTATCGCCCGACGGCGTAAAGTGCCTTTTAAGCCCACGAAGTGGGCGTAAAAAGGCACTTTTACGTCCGGAGGGCAATAAAATATTTTTTTTTGTTGAGTGATCATTCTTTTTCCAATGTACTTTTTGAAAAAATGTCGAAAATTAAAAAAAAAATTGAATGTTCTTTTAGCTGTTTAAAGATAAATTAAGCAAAAAAATGCATTTTCTTTCAATCCGACACCTTCAATTTTTTTCAAAAAAAGATCATAAAATTCTACGTGAAGAAATAAAATTTCCGAGATTTTACTGAAGAAGGGATTCAAATGACTACTTATTAAAAAAAAAATCTTTTTTTTTTGTAATTTTGATCTTTTTTCTTCTACGACCACAATAGTTGATTTCAATTATGTTAAAATAAATAATTTAACTTCTCGCACATATTTCCTTAGTAAATTATAATAATTAACATTAAGAATTACACTTTTTATGTAAAAAAAATGAATCGAGGGCAAAACTTGCTTGAATTGTAGTTCATAATGTTAATTATTATTATTATTCACAAAAGAAATATGTGTGAGAAGATAAATTATTTATTTTAACATCATTAAAATTAACTATTGTAGTCATAGAAGAGAATAAGATCAAAATTACGAAAACAAAATTTAATATGAAGTTATTTGAATCCCTTCTTCAGTAAAATCGCAGAAATTTTGTTTTTTTACGCAGAATATTTTAATTTTGTTCGGAAAAAAGCGAAGGTTTTGCATTTAAAGAAAATCCAATTATTTAGTTTAATTTAGCTTAAAACAGCTAAAAAAACAGTTAAAGAACTAGCTGCTATGTACTCGGCGTTGCTCGGTTTGAAATATATCGCAAACTGGAACTAACAGATAGTTGTTAACATTGTTGCCAGGTCTGAGGCGATATCCCCAAATTTGAAGAAATTCGTGAGACCGTGAGGAAATTTTTAAGATTTCAAGAAATTACATAAAAATCTGCGAAAATTTCGAAGATTTGAAGAAATTACATAAAAATCTGAGGAAATTTAAAAGATTTGAAGAAATTCCATAAAAATCTGCGGAAATTTTGAAGACATGAAGAAATCACACAAAAACCTGAGGAATTTCTAAAGATTCGAAAAAAACATAAAAATCTGAGGAAATTCTAAAGATTTGAAGAAAATACATGAAAATCTGAAGAATCTTTGAAGATGTAAGGAAATTACATAAAAATCTGGGGAAATTTTGAAAATTTGAAGACATTGCATACAAATCTGAAGAAGTTTTGAAGATTTTAAGAAATTACATAAAAATCTGAATAAATTTTGAAGATTTGAAGAAATTGCATAAAAATCTAAGGAAATTTTGAAGATTTGGGGAATTACATAAAAATCTGCGGAAATTTCGAAGATTTGAAGAAATGACATAAAAATCTGAGGCAATTTAGACGATGTGAAGGAATTGCATAAAAATCTGAGGAAATTTTGAAGATTTGAAGATTACATGAACATCTGAGAAAAATTTGAAGAAATTCCATAAAAATCTGCGGAAATTTCGAAGACTTGAAGAAATTACATAAAAATCTGAAGAATTTCTGAAGGTTCGAACGAAAAACATAAAAATCTGAGGAAATTCTGAAGATTTGAAGGAAATACATAAAAATCTGAAAAAATTTTGAAAATTTGGAGAAATTACACAAAAATCTGGGGAAATTTCGAAGATTTGAAGACATTGCATACAAATCTGAGGATATTTTGAAGATTTGAAGAAATTACTTACAAATCTGTAGAAATTTTGAAGATTTTTGGAGAAATCACATAAACATCTGAGCAAATTCTAAAGATTTTTAGAAATTGCATAGAAATCTGAAGATATTTTGAAGATTTGAAGAAATTACATAAAAATCTGAGGAAATTTAGAAGATTTAAATAAATTACATAAAAATCTTAGGACATTTTAAAGATTTGGGGAATTACATAAAAATTTGCGGAAATTTCGAAGGTTTGAAGAAATTACATAAAAATCTGAGGAAACTTTGACGATGTGAAGGAATTGCATAAAAATCTGAGAAAGTTTTGAAGATTTGGAGACTACATGAATATCTGAGAAAAATTTGAAGATTTGAAGAAATTCCATAAAAATCTGCGGAAATTTTGAAGACTTAAAGAAATTACATAAAAATCTGAGGAATTTCTGAAGGTTTGAAAAAAAAACCTGAAAATCTGAGGAAATTCTAAAGATTTGAAGATTTGGGGAATTACATAAAAATCTGCGGAAATTTCGAAGATTTGAAGAAATTGCATAAAAATCTGAGGCATTTTGGAAATGTGAAGGAATTACATAAAAATCTGAGGAAATTTTGAAGATTTGAAGATTATATGAACATCTGAGAAAATGTTGAAGAAATTCTATAAAAATCTGCGGAAATTTTGAAGACTTGAAGAAATGACATAAAAATCTGAGGAAATTCTGAAGATTTGAAGAAAATACATAAAAATCGGAGGAAATTCTAAAGATTTGAAGAAAATACATAAAAATCTGAAGAAATTACATAAAAATTTGGGGAAATTTTGAAGATTTCGAAGACATTGCATACAAATCTTAGGAAATTTTGAAAATTTGAAGAAATTACATAAATATCTGCGGAAATTTTGAAGACATGAAGAAATTACATAAAAACCTGAGGAATTTCTGAAGATTCGAAAAAAAAACATAAAAATCTGATGAAGTTCTAAAGATTTGAAGAAAATACATACAAATCTGAGGAAATTTTGAAGATTTTAAGAAATTACATAAAAATCTAAATAAATTTTGAAGATTTGAAGAAATTGCATAAAAATCTGAGGAAACTCGAAAGATTTGAAGACACTACATGAAAATCCAGGAAATTTTGAAGATTTGAAGAAATTGCATAAAAATCTGAGGAAATTTTGAAAATTTTAAGAAATTTCTGAGAAATCTGAGACAATATTGAAGATTTGAAAAAATTACCTAAAAATCTGTAGAAATTTTGAAGATTTTTGAAGAAATCACATAAAAATCTGAGCAAATTTCGAAGATTTTTAGAAATTGCATAGAAATCTGAAGATATTTGGAAGATTTAAATAAATTACATAAAAATCTAAGGAAATTTTGAAGATTTGAAGAACCTACATAAAAATCTGAGGAAA
The DNA here is from genome assembly GCA_946863875.1 of Alloplasta piceator. Taxonomy (NCBI): domain Eukaryota; kingdom Metazoa; phylum Arthropoda; class Insecta; order Hymenoptera; family Ichneumonidae; genus Alloplasta; species Alloplasta piceator. The sequence continues at coordinate 37,505,414 of OX333075.1, read as the reverse complement.
TATTGAAGATTTGAAGAAATTACATAAAAATTTGAGAAATTTCTGAAGATTTGAAGATTATCATTTTTTTACACGTATCTTTCTTTATCTTAAAATCACACTTTTTTGGGCGACACATTTTTGTTCTACTTCTTCTATAAGTCGTACAAGAACATCACCAACGATTCCCGGATTGTAACAAAAAAAACCTTGAAATAGTCATCAGTTTATTCTGTAACAACTTTTACACTTTAAATGAGCAATAAATTTTCAAAAAGTAATGTTCAAGGAAATTTATCTGTAAGATCTAATTTCTCTACCGTCATGAATATTAAACAGTATTTCTTTTAGAATTGGCATCTTTTCATTAACTTGATATTTTATTGTAAGAAAATAGTTTTTTTTACAAAAAATGGGGATATAGAACGTGGAACTGTTAAGCTTTACGAAACGAAAATTGTTAACTGACTCCTGTCCTCATGAAAAATCACAAATTATAGAATTTTCAAAAAAGATTTTAATATATTTAGTAATAAGTTGTAACATTTTATCGGAAACTGAAGAAAAAAAGTTAAATTTACTGTAAATTCAACTTTAACCTTGAATAACTTCTGAAGCGGTAAGTTTATCGAAAAATCATAGGAAACCTCTTTTGTAGGGCGTTCAATTCCCACAAGAATATGTATCGCACATTTCGGTACATTAACTTAAAGCCAAGGCATAAAATATAAAAAGTTAAAAAAAAATTTACCTTGTGTTATTTAAATGGACAATAGAAATTCGCAATGAAGGACCTCTAAATATAAAAATTAGGAGCTCTGCTTTTCACAGGCATCGTTTTTCACCTCTCTGAAAGTATTTAATAGCGGATTTCAATAAATAAATAAAAGTGTCGCTATCTTTGAATCAATCTAATGTAGAACTACATGTGCAGCAAAGGATTTCTAAGAAATCCCAAAATTGATGGAGGTATAACGATTTTTTCTTATTCTGTCAAGATGGTGTATAATTTATAGTTTTTTAACAATACTCAAACTTCGAGGAGATCTGACGTGGTTTTTTTCATCGAGTTTTAAAAAATGTCGAAAAACTTTTACATTCCTCGACACACATTATTCACGATATTTCTGTAAATGTCTGTTCACAAAATATTTAGATCAATAATTAGACTACTAATGCAAGTATGAAAATTCCTGCTGGGAAATTTAATAAAACTAGCTCACGCGCGCGCTACGCACGAAGAAAGAGAGGTTGGAGAGGAGTAAAGAGGAGCCGCGCGATAGGAAAGTTTAGTGCATTGGACAAAAAGAAAGAAACCTGGAGAAAGCTTCCTCGCTGAAAGGGACAAGTATGGCGGGGTTTGAGGATGGGGAATGAGAGAAGCGTGGTTGATTGTTGGGTGTTGTAGGAAGAAGGGAGAGAGGAAGGGGGGATTAAGACCAATGCGAGCAAAAGAAAGACTTGAAAAGCGGTGGGATAAAATTTGTGCTTGAATATTTGTCGGTATGAAGTTTAAAGGAAATGCAGAAATGTAAAAAAGAAAAACAGGAAAGGGTGTTGGAATATTTAATTATATGTTCACGTTATTAAATTTTTTTTGTAAAAGTCAAAGACGTTTGAGAATATGTAAGAGTCAATATGTAAGGGTGTGTGTGGAGAAGACAGGAAAAGGTACCAAGGAGGGGATGAAAGGAGACTTTTGAGTTAATTGTAGCGAGTGTATGGATCAATTTCAAGGGGGGCTTTTTTGTGTAGAAGGAAACACGAAAATGATTGAGAGATGATTGAGGTTTAGAATGGATAAAAGGTCATATGTATGAGGAAGGTTGATACTGATGTGTTTGTTAAAATCAGCTTCTCAAAAAAAGTTGTACGAATAAGATTTTATTATTCGAAGTAAAAGATATATATGTGATAACGATATGGTATGTGTCATAGACATAAAGTATGGACCACGCGATCCGCAATGGAAGCCATTGCATAAAGTGTCCGCCAGGGTAGACAAAGAGAGAACGAAACGGTGGCCATAGCTATCTCTTTCTAACTCCCTCATTGGCTACTGTCAGAAAGAGACAAGACTTGGCCCCCGTTAGTCGCTATCTCTTTCTCTCGGGTGACGCTCTATGCATAGTCCATACTTTATGTCTATAGAATGAGTTAACGTGGAAAGGTGTGAGTGGAGAGAACAGGAAAAAGAGGTTAAAAGGCAAGGAGACGAGAGCTCGGTTAACATTACATGGGGAATTAAGAGAAAGCAATAAAAGAGTAGAAGAACGGATAGAAGAAATCCACATGAGAGCGATAAGAGGAGAAAGGACGAATATGTTGGGAGGGAAACGAACAAGAAGGAATATGTGTGTTTTTTAGGGAATATGATGCCAAAAAAAGGGAAAGCGAAACTAATGAACGAATGGGCAGTGGAATTGAAGGAAAATGAAAAGAATTGTTAAACAGAAGCGATGCAGAGTATAAATGATTTGGTCATAAGCAAGAAAATATATGTTATAAGAAATAAGTTTGTAAAAAAAATTTTTAAAAGTTATGTGCAAATAAAACTTCATTGATTGATTGATCTAAAACGTTTATTTCAATGGAATTTTCTATAGAGTGTAACGTGGCGTTTTTAGACCACCTGTTACATGGGCATTTACGGAGCGGGGAATGGCGAAAATGTCGTTATCGTTATGTTGTGTCGTCTTTGTCGGTTTTGCGTAATAAGTTGTTTCAGGATAAGTTGCCATTATTTTGAGGAAAGGATTATCGCTGGCTTGGAAGCTGTCGGAAGTCTCCACCATTCGAGCCTCAAGGTCGGAGGGGAGCCTTGGGTAGGGAAAACCCTGCTCTCGGTTGGAGTGGACGCCACCGTGAGTCGAGGAGGATCGTCGTAAGCCGTCCACCTTGCGGTGATTCTGCCTCGCCATTTGGGGGTCGGGACTCATAGGACCTGAGCTTGTCGTCGGGTCGTGATGTCTCGTCCAAACATAAATATCTCTGAGCAGCTGTCGTTGAGATTTTTCGAGATCCACGTCGCGTCATTCGTTCGTGCGCACTTCAAAAATTGGCGCGCTCGAAGAAGTGCGAGGCTCAGCCAATACCAGCATGGCTGACTATAGCGCGCGAGCGGGCGTTGGCCGTACCACGGGCGCGAGGCGCATTCCGTGGGCGCGGGCTGAGGGGAGATCATTGCGCGCGGGAGCTCGGCCGTCTCGCCGGGTCTCCCGGCTTTTTCATTGGGGTGGGGACGACCGAGGAGTTTCATTGGTTGATTTGGAGAGGACGGCGCTGCCGTCGCACCTTGGTGCAGGAGTAGGGTTATCGTCGAGTTCGCGAATATCGAGCAAGATCTCGAGCTATTCGCCCGCCGCCTGAGTTACCGTCACGACGTTTTGGGGTATCGTACCATCTTCAGAGAGCGCTGTGAGTATCCTGGCCGTGTGCTGCCCCCGGAAATGCCGAGTCACGAGTAATTTGTCGTAAATTCATCGAGGGTGTTCGGGATCCTGTGCGCGAAGTATTTGATTAGAATAAATGAAGTTAAACTAAGATTTTAGGCCGCCGCGTCAGCCTTTTTGGCGTTTTTGTGTCGTGCGAAAGGCACGTGTTTTCGTATTGGGCCGGAGGGTCATTATCGTCGGTTAATTGTCGTGTGAATTAAGTAACGTTTAGTTAAATGTCGTATTGAACGCGTGCGTCGCGAGGGGGACGTCGTAACGTCGCGTAAAGAGATCGAGCCGTCGTTCGATACTATGATCATCGTCCGCGTGGCCGTGAAAGACCGGCTCGTGTGAAGCTACCGAAAGAATATTAGCCGTGAAAGACCGGCTCGCGTGGCTATCGTATCGTTCGACTATCGTGTGCGTTTTCCCTCGTCGCAGAGGATTTATTAGTGCGGTTTGATCCCCTCGTGGCGACGAATATTTCTTAGAGTTAGTGTTACGTTATCGTGTGAATTTCGGGTTGGCCGAGTATCGATACTGTGCTTCGTAGTAAATTGTGTTCGCGTTAAATTCTATCCCTTTTGCGAGAAGCTGTCGACCAGTGGCCTTCGGGCCTTAAGCTGTCGTGTTAGCTGTCGTTTCGTGCCTGGAAGAACGCGCCCCTCTACCTTAGGTTTGGGAAAAAGCTAGCCGGAAAGTTTTGCCCGGGCTCAGTGCGCGAATATTAAGAATTAGTCCCGAGTAACGTCGGGAGACTTTGAGGGTCACCTTGAGGTGGCTGGCGCCCGTAGGATCGTTCGTCGCGCTGAGCGCCCGAAGAATAACGCGCGGAAAGCGGGTTACAAAATGGCGCCCAACGTGGGGCTCATGAATAAAGTTTCTCGTAAAAGTTTCGCGACAGTGTCGATACTCGTGTAGATTGAGATTCGTGTCGGAACATTTTCGATTTGTGTAAAATTAAATTTCGGTTTGAATTGGTGTCGAAATTTTTGGGGTTTTGTGTGAAAAAAATTTTGATTTCTGTGAAATTAAATTTCGGTTTGGATCTGTGTCAAAATTTTTGGGACTTGTGTGAAAAATTTTGGATTTGCGAAAAATTAAATGTCGGTTGAGATTCGAGCGTGTAAGATAAGGAAAAATTTAGGAAGAACTTTGCGCATTTAGTATTGAAGAAGAAAATATTATTTAATTTAGAGTTTTGTGTTTTCTTTTTGTCGTCAAATTCAGATTCGAGTAAAGCTAATTTATTTAAAACGTACGTCGAATTATTTTATTTAAGGAATGAATGAGTAATTCCGTTCACGAAATCGGTGGAATAATCGTCGAATTATTTTTCTTGTTTTTCTTTTTCATTGCGTCCGAGCATATTCACTCGGGCTCGTACGCGTCGTCTCGCGGAAGAGAGAGCGGGGAAGAAAAAAAAAGAGAGAAAGAAATATATACATTGGTCTACGAGAGCTTCGTCAAATTCAAAACAAAGGATTAGCCTTGACGAAATACGTTGTTGCGACGAAAATTCACGTTTCAGCGAAATAATATTCTCGCCTAGTAACTGCGAAAACATATTACGACGGTATCGAAATAATCCCGAATAAATTCCGAAATATTCGGTCGCGTGATCGAAACGGTGTTATTATTATTATTGCATTTTTTTTGGCTTGGTCGTTCTACATTTATTTCGAAATAACCTCGGCAATTGTAGCTATTATTATCTTTGATTAATCGTATCATATGAAAAGTATTAAATATAGTAATCCCTGTTATTATTTACACTTCTTCAGAGTTCTCAGTTATTATCATTAGAAATTATAAATATTCTTCGAAAGTCTCAATTATTATCAATATTAAATCAAAATTTATTCTGCGAAATTCCCCCTTTATTATCATTATCATATTAATTAATTGTTCCAAGATTCTCGGTTAGTATCATTATCAATTATAATTACTTCTCCAAAATCCTTATGTATTATCATTATTCACTATAAATAATACTGCAAAATTTTCATTTATTATCCTTATTAAATCAAAATTAATTCTTCAACATTCTGATTTATTATCATTATCAAATTCATTAATTGTTCCAACCTTCTCATTTATTATCATTATGAAATTATAAATAATTTTTTTTGAAATTCTCACGTATTATTACTATCAATTATAACTAATTCTTCAAAATTCTCGTTTATTATCATTGTCCATTATAATCAACTTGCCACAATTCTTACTGAGTATTATCATCGAACATTATAATTATCGTCCAATCTTCGGTCCCAGATTACTTTCCGTTATTAGTATAAGCTTCGAAAACCTCAATACTATCGTATATCTTAGAATTATCATTGTACTTCGAACTTCATATTAATTTTCCGTGGTTATAATTTTCCAAAACTTCCGTATTCTTATTATAATTAATAGCGTTATTTCCCGGGCCTGGTTTATTAGTAGTACCAGTGCCTGTGTCAAACTTCCAAAATTTTTCTTGACTGGATTACAGTAGAATTACTATTTATATTTTTTTTTTATGTTATCGTTAGTTAATACTGTTATCGTCTTCGGAATTCTCATTATCGGGAGAGAAATTATTACTATTGTCACCGTTCGTCTAATTCTTGTTAAGTATTATTAACAACTCAGGCTAGTATTTCAGCTTCGTAATGATCATCATTCTAAATTAATATTGTTTCGCAGTATTGTTTGGTAGTATTAATTTTTCGTTTTTTAGTAGTGTTACCGACTAAGTACTATATTATTAATTTTTTTTGTTTCGTTTTGTTTTTTTGTTTTTTTCTCGATTGTTACCGCGCCGCGATACCATCGGGTAAAGTTACCGATTTAATAACGTGTTGCTGTCGTAAACCCTTGTCGAGCTACCGTATCATCCTCGTTGATGCTGTCGTGTGAAATAATTGACGCTCTTGAATAGTTCTGTATAAGAACTCAAAATTAAGTATCGAGGCAAGTGATTGGTCTAATTATTAGTCAATAATTTCGCGATCGTTACCGAGTGACGTGCGTTGCGTGATCAACCGCCTAGAGGATAAGATCGTACTACGTCGAGCGTGATCGTTGTCGTCCGGTACCTGTACCGACAATAAAGGAATAAAGTCGCTATGTCACTAAACACGACTAACCCCGAGGATGCATGGGTATATGCGCTAACATCGGACGATTTATTAAAAGAAATACGAAAGGCTGAATTATCCGAGGAAGGGACAACCCCGACTCTCCGTCAACGCTTATTGCGGTTTCGCGCATATGTGCGAGACGCAAGTAATAACTCCGCACCGACACCACGACCGGGATACGACAGTGGAGTGGGGAGAAGTTCAGAACTTAAGACGTCACAAGGAGCCGCGGCGTTGCCGTTAAACCAGGACAACCGCGCTTTTAATTGGAATGAGGGATTACCGGCACCTGGGGATGGGCGTCTGCCGGCAATTGATGAGAGGCTACCGTTTTCGTCATCGCGACTCGATCACGAGTCAGCTGAGTTTCCGGCTGCTCCGAGCTTGGATGGATATCGTAACTATCGTACGTTAAGGGAGGACTTATCGATCTCCGCGAATCACGGAGGAGCAAGACCTCGGACCTCCAGATCAGCGAATTATCACCAATCAATGATGGCCGAACCCATCGAGTCACGAGGAGCATGGTCCAACCAAACAATGGCCGTGTATAACGTGATGAGACGATGGAATTTGAAATTTTCGGGTGCTCCCGGCGAGGACGCCGAAGAATTCCTGGCGCAGATAGAAGAAGGTCGCGGATTATCGCCGGTCGCTGATGAGTCGATTTTAAAAAGCCTGGCATTTTTCCTCTCGGGTACCGCTCTGGAATGGTTCCGTAATGAACGCGACTCGTGGCAGACTTGGGACGAGTTCGTGGAGGAATGGCGCGGACGTTTCGGCGATCAAAACTATCAACTGGGATTGCGGCGTGAAATTATTCGACGGACGCAAGGTCAACAGGAGCCTGTCGCCACGTATTTAACGAGTCTTCGGTCATTATTCCGGAAATTAATTCCGCCTTGGGCAGCACGTGAGCAAGTCGAGCTCGCGCATGGAAATATGTTGACCCGCCTGCAAGTGGCCGTTCGGAGATCAGAAGCTGCCGATTTGCGAGAACTTCAGCGTTTGGTGATGCCGATTGAGAAGAGCTATGCCGCCGAGCAATGCTACATTCCACCACCAGTGCCGGAAAAATCAATGTTTCCGAATTTGGCCTATCGACCACCAAAGAAAGAGGCGTGCTTTTCTACCGCGGAGCATTCAGCCCCGGTTATCGTTCCGTCAGTACCGGAAGAAGCTACCGAATCTCTCAATGCTATCGCTTCGGGGTCTCGTCCGAATCGAGATTATAACACTAACCCGTTTACCAATCCGACAACTCCAGCCAGTCCGTCGTCGCCAGCCGAGGATAAAACATCGAAATCCGCATGCTGGAATTGCAAGGAGGTAGGACATCTTTCGGCGAAGTGTACGAAACCAAGGACCCTCCACTGCTACCGGTGTGGAGCAGAGGGCGTGAAAGCCACGGACTGCACCGCATGCCAAGAAAAAAACTCGCGGGGGAATCGTCGATAGAGCGCGATTCGATTCCGGAAGAGCTACCAAAAGCGCTCGTAGAATCGTTATGGCATCACGTGGAAATATGCAGCTCAACATGGCATTCGGATCTTCCACGCACGTTATTGTTTCTCACCGTCAACCTCTATGATCAACGGTTATTGGCACTTGTCGATTCCGGTGCAAGTCGTACCTTTTTAGGGCCGGAAGCGCTGAACATTATAAAAAGCGTCGGATTAAATCGTAAAACAACCGCACCTGTGTCAGTGCGTACCGCTACCGGAAATATTACTACCGTAGACGAGGAAGCTACCGTGTCGCTTGGAATTCGAGGAACGATGCGATCGATTACCGCTCGCCTTTTACCGAACTTGGCGTTACCGTTGGCCTTAGGCCTGGATAGCCTTGCGATATTTGGCATCTCGGTGAGTTTTCGGCAACAAAGGTGGTGGTTTGACGATAACCCAAATAAATTGAACACGTTCGATAAAATCCTCGTAAAAGGAACCGATCCCGAGCATTGTTATGGGATTCAGGATTTAACGGAGGACGAGAAAGGCCGATTAAAATTATTTTTGGATGAGCAGCTACCGGGGCTCGCCGCAAATCCCGGTTTAACGACACTAATTGAACATAAAATTGAGGTCAGTGAAAATCCACCGATTAGACAGCGGAATCATCGGGTCACGCCGATTTTACAAGAAGCTATCGATGAGGAAGTCGACCGGATGTTAGAGGCGGGAATTATCGAGCCATCCAGTAGCCAATGGTCAAGCCCGATAGTAATGGTACGGAAACCGGATGGCAAAATGCGATTTTGTCTGGACTTCCGAAAAGTCAACGCGGTGTCAAAGAAGGACGCATATCCACTGCCGTTCATGAGTCACATCCTGGACCAACTACGTAGTGCACGTTACATTTCAACCTTGGACTTGAGTCAGGCATATTTTCAAATCCCTCTGGAAGAAAATAGCCGCGAGATAACCGCGTTCACCGTGCCGGGACGTGGCGCCTACCATTTCTTGAGAATGCCGTTCGGCTTGACAGGAGCGCCAGCTACTTTTCAACGGCTGCAGGATCGCCTACTGGGAGCTGCGATGGAGCCGCACGTCTTCGCTTACTTAGACGATATCATCGTCGTCACCAGGACATTCGAGGATCATTTGGTTTGGCTGAAACGAGTGTTCGATCAAATCACTCGCGCAGGCTTGGCAATAAATCCGGCCAAGTGTGAATTCTGCAAATCCCAGGTCCGTTATCTCGGCTTCGTGGTAAACAACGAGGGTCTTCAGGTGGATTCGGAGAAAATCTTGCCGTTGCTCGAATACCCCGTGCCGCACAACGTCAAATCAGTACGCAGGTTCTTGGGGATGGCCTCATGGTATCGACGGTTTATACCAAACTTTGCCTCGCTGTCGGAACCGATTACACGGTTATTAAAGAAAAATCAAGTCTACGAGTGGACTCAGGAACAACAAGCAGCTTTCGCCGTCATCCTCGAGAAATTAAGCTCGGCACCAACATTAGCTTGTCCCGACTTTACCGTGCCGTTCGTCATTCAAACGGATGCGAGCATCGTGGGAATCGGCGCAGTACTAACACAAACGATCGACGGAGAAGAACATCCGATTGCTTTCGCCAGTCGCACCTTGAGCAGCGCCGAAAGGAAATATACTACCACCGAACAAGAATGTTTAGCTGTAATTTGGGCGGTGGGAAAGTTCAGACCTTATATCGAAGGATATCATTTTACCGTTATTACCGATCATAGTAGTTTACAGTGGCTACATAATTTACAAGACCCCGCTGGTCGACTTGCGCGTTGGGCTTTGTCCCTCTTACAATATGATTTTACCGTCAAACACCGTAAGGGTGCCGAAAACCATGTACCAGATGCGCTGTCGAGAATGTATGAGGGACAAGAGGAGACCATAGCAGCTATCGGTGATGAATTAGGGTGGTATGAACGCCACAAGAATGAGGTTCTCGAAGACCCCGATAACGCGGAAGATTGGAAACTAGTAGGAGACCAATTGTATCAACGACGCTCCGATCCTTTGCTCTCTGCTCTCGTGGACGATCTGAATGAATGGAAGTTAGTTTTACCACCGGTTTCGCGTCACGAAGTTATGAGTGAATGTCATGAAGAAGCCCAAGCTGGCCATCTCGGGATAGATAAAACGTATCGAAGATTGTCGCTGTCGTATTACTGGCCGGGAATGCATAAAGACGTTGTAAATTACGTGAGAAATTGTGAGGAGTGCCAGCGAACTAAAGTAGAACAGGCACGCCCCGCGGGTTTCATGGGCCGTAGGATTAAAGAACAACCGTGGACCGTGGTGGCGGCGGATATTATGGGGCCGTTTCCCCCGAGTAAAGCAGGGTTCTGTTATATTTTGGTCATGCAAGATTTATTTACAAAAGGGGTCGAGTGTTGCGCACTACGGAAAGCTACCGGTGCGAAAATAAAAGAAGCTCTCGAAGAATTAATCATATCGCGTTGGGGAACCCCGCACGTAATCCTTACCGATAATGGTACGGAATTTGTAAATAGGACGTTGAGAGGGTTAACGGAAGAATACGGAATCCATCATAGTACGACACCCCCGTACCATCCACAATCCAATCCGGTGGAACGCGTTAATAGAGTGCTCAAGACCATGATAGTAGCCTTTTTGGAAAGAGATCATAGAGAATGGGATAAACATCTATCCGAGTTTAGATTCGCGTATAATACCGCTCATCACGATTCCACGAATTTCACGCCAGCTTATTTAAATTTTGGAAGGAATCCCGAGCCGCAAAAATTTTTGAGGAGACGGGTTGAAGGCAGATTGGAGGTAACACAGTCACAACCCGAGAGTTGGTCGGCCAGACAGGAGAAATTGGCTTTGATGAAAGAATGGGTTTCACATAATTTAGAAGAAGCGTATGAGCGTCAAGCTATCTATTATAATGCGCGCCGTCGTCATGTAGGGTATAAGGTCGGCGATTTAGTGCTGAAACGTCAGAGAATACTCTCTTCGGCATCTCAAAATATCGCTGCAAAGTTAGCCCCAAAGTTCCATGGTCCATTCCGAATTAGTAAAATATTGTCACCGGTTGTGTATGAATTAGAAAATTTGAATAATACTCCATGTGGTAAGTTTTCGGTGCAAGATCTTAAATCGTATTATTATGTTGACGCACAGACTGACTAACATACGACGAGAAGCTACGGGACGAACGACGTAACAACCACGTTTAGAGGATCATCGAAGCTACCGAGATGAGCGGCGAACGAAAGGAGCCAGATCGCGGGTGGTGTTATATCCAGCTATGGGAGAAGGAGATCCAGGAGATCGGCCGCAGATACCCGGGGATCTGGAAATCACTTTCCGAGGCACTGAAGGTGCGTGAGGAACTGCTGGTCAGTCCGGATAGTGCCATGTGGCATAATCTACCGGAGTTGGTAAGCGTCGTGACCCAAGCCGACATCGATTCAGGCCATGTCGGGATACAGACGTTGGACTTGACAGGCGAGGACGTGGGGGTGCAAACCGATCCACCCAAATCGGTGAGCACGCAGACGATGCGTTCCGTTCCGGTGGTGAGTTCGTCGCACGCGTCAACGCAGACGGAGCCGGAAGTCATCACCACCGACTCCATGACTCAGGTGCAGGCGGAGAGGGTACTGCGCGCGACGCCGAGGCTGCCAGAAGCTACCGTCCAGTCGCCGGTTCATGTGCCGGCGGATGACGTCGCGGAGCTGTCGTTGGGATCTCCCGCGACTACGATTCACGAAGAGGAAGTTGTCGAGCGGCCGAAGGAGGGGCCGGGCGAAATCTCGGAGCCAGAAATATTACCGGTTACCGTGGGGGGGCCGTCGTCGTTCAAGTCTTCGTTTGTTCCACGGAAAAGCATCGGTCGAGGGGAGGCATTGCGCCGTCATTTCGAGTCCCCAACCATCGGTGTGGCCTCGAGGGCCGAGATTCTTCAGGGGTTTCGTTGCCGTCCCGGTTGTTGGAATTGCGGCAAACCCCATCGACGCCGTGATTGTCCAGAACCACCGAGGAACGACCATTGCTACCGTTGTGGTTGGATCGGGTATACCCTGAAGAACTGTCCACGTGATAAGGATATCTGGAGACGCGCCGGACCCTACATTCCGGGGATTGGACACCTGGGAAGACGAACGTCTCAGTAGTAGCTGTCGTAGCCGCTACCGTACTTATTTTAAGAACTTGACTGAGGAGCTATCGTTAAGATGGCCATGTCTCAAGACTGACCGTACTGCTGTACCTGACAGAATATAACGTTGAAATAGTACATGTGTATTCTTGCCCGAGAACCTTGCCAATTCGTAATAAGTTGTCAAAAGAAATAATAGTAGTAAAATCGTGATTGTCTCCATGGATACGGTGGGACGCTTTGGGAAAAGTTATCATTATTTTGGTTTTGTTTTCTTTCGAAAAGTTTATCATTGTTCGTTTTTTTAGTAAGGTTGCCACGTGGCTCTCGCGGAATCGTTAGTGGGATCGCCGTTGTCCTAAGTGGGGAATAAAAAGATCTATTTTGTTTTGACTCGCGTGTGATTTTCGGGGCCGCGGGGCGGCCCGGCCTGCTCGGCCTCTCCGGGGAGAGGGGAGTTGTAACGTGGCGTTTTTAGACCACCTGTTACATGGGCATTTACGGAGCGGGGAATGGCGAAAATGTCGTTATCGTTATGTTGTGTCGTCTTTGTCGGTTTTGCGTAATAAGTTGTTTCAGGATAAGTTGCCATTATTTTGAGGAAAGGATTATCGCTGGCTTGGAAGCTGTCGGAAGTCTCCACCATTCGAGCCTCAAGGTCGGAGGGGAGCCTTGGGTAGGGAAAACCCTGCTCGCGGTTGGAGTGGACGCCACCGTGAGTCGAGGAGGATCGTCGTAAGCCGTCCACCTTGCGGTGATTCTGCCTCGCCATTTGGGGGTCGGGACTCATAGGACCTGAGCTTGTCGTCGGGTCGTGATGTCTCGTCCAAACATAAATATCTCTGAGCAGCTGTCGTTGAGATTTTTCGAGATCCACGTCGCGTCATTCGTTCGTGCGCACTTCAAAAATTGGCGCGCTCGAAGAAGTGCGAGGCTCAGCCAATACCAGCATGGCTGACTATAGCGCGCGAGCGGGCGTTGGCCGTACCACGGGCGCGAGGCGCATTCCGTGGGCGCGGGCTGAGGGGAGATCATTGCGCGCGGGAGCTCGGCCGTCTCGCCGGGTCTCCCGGCTTTTTCATTGGGGTGGGGACGACCGAGGAGTTTCATTGGTTGATTTGGAGAGGACGGCGCTGCCGTCGCACCTTGGTGCAGGAGTAGGGTTATCGTCGAGTTCGCGAATATCGAGCAAGATCTCGAGCTATTCGCCCGCCGCCTGAGTTACCGTCACGACGTTTTGGGGTATCGTACCATCTTCGGAGAGCGCTGTGAGTATCCTGGCCGTGTGCTGCCCCCGGAAATGCCGAGTCACGAGTAATTTGTCGTAAATTCATCGAGGGTGTTCGGGATCCTGTCCGCGAAGTATTTGATTAGAATAAATGAAGTTAAACTAAGATTTTAGGCCGCCGCGTCAGCCTTTTTGGCGTTTTTGTGTCGTGCGAAAGGCACGTGTTTTCGTATTGGGCCGGAGGGTCATTATCGTCGGTTAATTGTCGTGTGAATTAAGTAACGTTTAGTTAAATGTCGTATTGAACGCGTGCGTCGCGAGGGGGACGTCGTAACGTCGCGTAAAGAGATCGAGCCGTCGTTCGATACTATGATCATCGTCCGCGTGGCCGTGAAAGACCGGCTCGTGTGAAGCTACCGAAAGAATATTAGCCGTGAAAGACCGGCTCGCGTGGCTATCGTATCGTTCGACTATCGTGTGCGTTTTCCCTCGTCGCAGAGGATTTATTAGTGCGGTTTGATCCCCTCGTGGCGACGAATATTTCTTAGAGTTAGTGTTACGTTATCGTGTGAATTTCGGGTTGGCCGAGTATCGATACTGTGCTTCGTAGTAAATTGTGTTCGCGTTAAATTCTATCCCTTTTGCGAGAAGCTGTCGACCAGTGGCCTTCGGGCCTTAAGCTGTCGTGTTAGCTGTCGTTTCGTGCCTGGAAGAACGCGCCCCTCTACCTTAGGTTTGGGAAAAAGCTAGCCGGAAAGTTTTGCCCGGGCTCAGTGCGCGAATATTAAGAATTAGTCCCGAGTAACGTCGGGAGACTTTGAGGGTCACCTTGAGGTGGCTGGCGCCCGTAGGATCGTTCGTCGCGCTGAGCGCCCGAAGAATAACGCGCGGAAAGCGGGTTACAAGAGATACTTCAATCAAGCGCGAAATAATTTCTTTTTGTTCTATAAATCTGTTTTTTTCCGAAGTTCGAAATGAGACAACGAAGACTACATGGTTTTCTAGAGGAAGAGGAAAAATTTCATCGTATTCGCTTAACGAGAAATATTGAAAATCAACGACGTTACTGAGCAGCGCAATAAGCAGAAAAGGCGTGTCACTTGCATAATAATACCAAAATGCTTTTCAGATGTATAAACGAAAAAAATGTTGCTCGGTAAAGTTTGCATTGAGTTTTTTATCTTTCCTGACACCGCTTCAGGAACAGTGATATAGTTAATGTTGCGTCCATAACTCGCTAGGTGGTATTGACCACTGACAAAATCAAGAGGGTGGTTAACGCGATCTATAGCGAGTTATTACTGAAGCAAAAATCATAAAATTAATGTGGAAATTTCTCTCTATAATTTTATATTATGTACTTATATGCATTCATATACACATAGGGGTCAGAATTTCTCTCGGCTAATCATTAAGACATATTTTTCTCTCGTTGTATTTTTTTGCATGAGTATCCTGGAAGCTTGTCGCGCGCGTAGCGCGCGCGTGAGCTAGTTTATATAAAATTAATGTAAATAAATTAAATCAGGAAAGATACTCCGAAAGAACTTTCAAAAAGAAGTGAAATCAATCACAAAATACTTCTGAGAAATAAAAAAAGGACGCCAAGTATTAAATCCCAAAAATTCGAATTTAAAAAAAAATCCGACAAATTCGAATTTTAAAAAAATCCCAAAAATTCAAAATTTAGAGGAAATCCTAAAAATTTAAAATCTAAAATTAAAAAAAAAACACAAATCACACAAGCCAAGCAAAAAATTTGGCGTACGTAAATTATTAAAGACCAAGCCAAACTAGAAAATTTGGCGTGCAGGGTTAAGAACCAATACGCTCGGCGAGGGAAAATGGAGTCCAGTCACCCTAACCGTTTAACGAAAGAGTGAATGAACGAGAAAATAAAAAAGAAAACAATTCATCCAGTGCACTAGTAAGCAACTATGAGAAAAAACACAAGAGGTAACTGCCGAGTAAGCTAGTGGGTAACAATGAGAAAAGTTCACTGAGAAAAATCTTGTACAAGGTTCATATTTAACCGAACGGACAATTATATGATGATTATTTCTGGAATAGTTGATAATCTTTTATTGACCCTTTGTTATGTCCGAATTTGATCAATCATAGTAGCATCACTGCACATAATGGTTGCAATAATCATAAATATCGTTGCTACTTCTTTGTCATAAATTTTCCTGGTGTATTATATGTAACGTTATTATATTTTCATAACAATTTTTTTTTCCTCTCTTAACGGCCAATCGTTTAAATATCGAATTCTCATCTTAACTATTGAACGTCGATGACATCCGCGACGTACGCAGAAATGTGACCAGGCCTGGATTTGCGATGATTTTCGTGGATGCACATGACGATTGAGCGAGTGTATTAGAATATTCAAGATTTTAATTGACCATACAAAGAGCAATGCTCTAATTACGGTTAAATTCAAAAAGGGCCTAACGATCATTGTACGTAATGCGTCCGTAATCGTGAGCAAACTACAGTAGACGATCAGATAACTCATCTCGACGGGACCGGAAACGTTCGCATAACTTAACTTTCCCTCCATTCTCCCACTCACGTGTCTAAGCGCATGCGCACTGCGCATGTTGGCAATACACATCCTCATAGATGTTTTGCGGTCGGTCGAAAGTTTGAATTGAGGAGAAAAGGTCTTAGGGAGAGTTAAGATATGCAAATGTGTTCCCATAGTAATGAGTTAAGTTATGCGAGCGGTCAAGTTATCTGATCGTCTACTGTACTTGACAGTAAAATATAAAAGTGATAATGATCTGTGTTAACACTATATGAGTAGGTATAATAATTGTCTACCTTATCTCGTGGAAATCCTACGGCACCTCCCAGGCTTATTTTTCTTAACCCTGCACGCCAAGTTTTCTAGTTTGGCTTGGTCTCTAATAATTTACGTACGCCAAATTTTTGGCTTGGCTTGTGTGATTTGTATTTTTTTTTAATTTCAGAATCTCAAATTCTTAGGATTTCCTCTAAATTTTGAATTTTTGCTATTTTTTTCAAAATTTGAATTTTTCGGATTTTTTTTTTAATTCGAATTTTTCGGATTTAATACTTGGTGTCCTTTTTTTACTTCTCAGAAGTATTTTATGATTTTTGTTATACACAAAACATTTATATTACAAAGTACTTTAAGCTTTTGTAGCTTTTAGAAAAGTACCGTTGAAAAAAAAATACCCAAATTACCCGAGCACCCGGGTCATTTATGCGTATGTTGTATGAACGGTATTAAATATTTTAATGCAAAAAAGTTATCAGATATCCTTTAATACATCCTCTTTCAGAAAAGTTAGGTTTCATAGCTATTTATTTAACTTTAGTTAAAAAAATGCAACTGTCTTTTTTTACTAAAAAATGCATAACTACCCACACAGCAAAATTGATCCTGGGACCATCCCGAGATAGTCCCATTCGTGTCCTACCAAGATAATACGTCTTATGAACGTCTATGGGAGGAACCAGTGAAATATTGTTCTACCCGGGATTAATATTAGATGTCTTGAGGATATCCTGTCGCAACCGTAATTAGACGATCCCAACGCACTCTCTTATAGACGTCTGTGGGAGGTAGTGGTAGGACATTGTTCCACCCGAGATAAATATAGGATGTCTTGAGGATATCCTGCCATCACCGTGTGTGGACGATCGTACTGCACTCACTTGTAGATGTCTGTGGGAGGTACTAGTAAGAAATCGGTCTACTCGAGATTAATATAGGATGTCTTGAGAATATCCTGTCGCAACCGTGTTTAGACGATCCCAGTGCACTCTCTTATAGATGTATCTGGGAGGTACTGGTAGGACATTGTTCTACTCGAGATTAATATGGGATGTCTTGTGGATATCCTGCCGTTTCCGTGTGTAGACGATCGTACCGCACTGTCTTGTAGATGTCTATGGGAGGTACTAGTAGGACATTGGTCTACTTGAGATTAATATAGGATGTCTTGAGGATATCCTGTTGTAATCCTATTTAGACGATCCCAGCGCACTCTATTAGAGATGTCTCTGAGAGGTACCGGTAGGATTCCGTTCTACCCGAGATTAATATAGGAGATCTTGAGGATATCCTGTCGCAACCGTAATTGGACGATCCCAACGCACTCTTTTATAGACGTCTGTGGGAGGTACTGGTAGGACATTGTTCTACCCGAGATTAATATAGGATGTCTTTAGGATATCCTGCCGTAACCGCGTGTAGACGATCGTACCGCACTATCTTGTAGATGTCTGTGGGAGGTACTAGTAGGACATTGGTCTACTGGAGATTAATATAGGATGTCTTGAGGATATCCTATCGTAACCGTGTTTTGACGATCCCAGCGCACTCTCATAGAGATGTCTCTGGAAGGTGCCGGTAAGACATTGTTCTACGCGAGATTAATATGGGATGTCTTGAGGATATCCTATCGTAACCATGTGTAGACGATCCCAGCGCACTCTTATAGAGATGTCTCTGGGAGGAGCCGGTAAGTCATTGTTCTACGCGAGATTAATATGGGATGTCTTGAGGATATCCTGCCGTAACCATGTGTAGATGATCCAAGTGGACTTTCTTAGAAATGTCTATAGGAGGTCAGCCATTCCACGGCGTTAGTTCCAGACTCACCGTGAGATGGCAAAGGCTCTCACATACGGATCATGCAAATAGAATGCTTATATAGCCGAGCGTGAACACGGACATTTGACACCGAAAGGAGTTAGACCTCATAAGAGGCCATATTACAAGGAGTACTTGCTGTCTCCCTCTGTACTGTACCCATTTTATTGAAATTTAATTAATTAATTGAAATTAATTAATATTAAATCGAAATAAAAATAATTATCCACTGCTGTGTTGGCAGTCCAAGAGACGTCCCGAAGACATCCCAAAGACATCCCGGGACGGCAGTGGGACCATCCTATTGCGGTAATCACTGCGGACATTTCAGAGCCCATGGGAATCCCATGGGACCATCCCATTACCATCACGGGACAATTGAGTCAATTGACGTGATGTCCAAAAGACGTACTTGGGACGAATCATTGCTGTGTCTGATAATTCTGGAATACCTTGGTGACGTCTTTGAGAAGTCTCGATAATATCTCATCGATATCTCCACTCTGCTGTATTTATAATTCAAGAAACGTCCCGAAGACATCCCGGGACGACAATGGGACGATCCCATTCGGGTAATCACTGCGGACACTTTAGAGCTCATGGGAATCCCATGAGACCATCCCATTACCATCACGGGACAATTGACGTGATGTCCGAAAGACGTACTTGGGACGTATTTTTGTTGTGTGGGTAGCGTAAATTTTAATATCTTTACATATAATTTTATGAGTAAGCTCTCGAATCATAGCAATAAAAAAAAATTAATTCAATAGCGATGCTTCCAAAAAAGGTATTCATTTCGAGAAATGAAAACTGAATTTTATGACGAAATGAAGTACCTTATTTATTTCATTTAAATCGTGTTATTTATTAAAAAATGCATTACAACAGTGGTCAAAATGAAAAAATGTATAAACTAGCTATGGAAAAAGATATTTTTAACATTATTTTGTACACGCAGCGTCCGTTGTCGCAGATTGTAGAGCATCTATAAAAGCAAAAGACTTCATAATAATGTATAAGAGAAGTTAATTGACTTTATATGATATACTTACGTGAAAAATTTAACAAAAATCAATAACATTTTGAGATAAAAAATGCTCCTGGATAACTTTTTTGTACGCAAACTGCACACTGAGTGTTTAACACCCACCGGTTTTCGAGCATTAACTACGAACTGCTGTTGAACGTATACTGATCTAAGAGTCAGTATACCAACTTACTGTATCCGCTCTTTGGTCCTTTATGAATCACCAGATGGCGACACATATGCAATTCTTTGGAATTTAGTACAGTTTATTAGCACGCAAAGTAAGTACAGGGTGCCTAACACCCACAGTGCTCTTTAAGGGTTAAATATTTGTGAGAGTTTATTTTCTTGTTTTACAGCTTTGAAAATTTGAAGGTATACACAGTGTATATTGTATTCTAGGAAATGAATAAAATTGTAAGCAAAATAAAAAAAAACCAAATCTCACAAGCCAAGCAAAAAACTTGGCAAGTTATTAATGACCATACCAAACCAAAAAAACTTGGCGTGCAGGGTTAAAAAAAATAAGCCCGGGAGGTGCTGCAGGATTTCCACGAGATGAGATAGAACATTATTACACCTATTTATCTTGTGATAACCCCGCCTAGATCAGTGTCAAGAGTATATTTTGCAGTCAAGTAGTTAGTTCACGCAGAACTGGCGCATCACCCGCACGGAAATAAAGTAAATGTAAAATATATTCAAAAATATATACAAAATATATTCTTCATATAAGCAGCATGTATGCTAGATGTATTGTACAATATATGCTAATTTACATGCCGATGTATATTACAAAATATACGCAAAATATATATTTCATACAGGTAGAATGCATGTAGCATATATTGTAAAATACATTCAAGATTACATGTAGATGCATATTACAAAATATATGCAAAATGTACATTTTATATAAGCAGAGTGCATGTTTCATACATTGTACAATACATTCAAATTTACATGCAAATGTTATTCTCGAATATGACCACAATATATATTGTGTGTAAGGAGAACGCATTTCTTATATATTGTAAAATATATTTTAATTTATATGCAGATGTATACTAATGTATATTTGCAAAATATATGCGCAATACATACATTATCCATATTAAATGTATATTGAATGCATCCCGATATGTATAATTTGTATACATTCAACGTGTTCTCGAATCTATTTAATATATTTTTAACAGACAGTGTAAATAAGACAGTGTGTGTGTGTGTGTGTGGGCGCACAGCTTAAATTTAAAACGCATATGGAATTTGTTCATAGACTCGAGGTTTTATTAAAACTGATCATCAATTTGATCAGAATTACAGATGCTTTGTTATTGACAATATGCATCATGTATATGATGCACGATATCTTGAAATGTAGAAGAAATATATTAAACTTTGTAGAGGAAGAGCAGTGGCCGAATTACTGTAAAAAATTTCTTTCTAAAAACTAATACACCGGTGTAGGAATTTCGAATGCATAAACCGTATATGAATTTTCATGTGAACATGCATCAGAAAATGAAGATGCCCGTTATTTAAAAATGATGCACAATGTATAAAATTCGTTCCTTCGTTATTTATATAATGAATAGATATTATTTTTAAAATCTTGTAGTGGTCCAATTAATATACAAAAGTATTGTTATTTTCAAGATGAAGTTTATGAAAATTGCTGTATTCGGTTAAAAAAAATACATTACTTTCATATATTAAATGAATTAAACGATGTTTTTAAAAATCGCAAGTGGTATATTAAATTTCATATACATATTCCCTGAGTATTTGATCACAGGATCTTATTTTTTAAAATTTGGCATTGTCTGGTTAATTATTATTATTGGTTAATTATTGTTATTTTCAGGATGAAGTTTACGAAAATTGTTATATTCCGTTAGAAAAAACACATTACTTTCTTATATTAAATTAATCAAACTGTGTTTTTAAAAATCGCAAGGGGTATATTAAATTTCATATACTACCGTGTATCAATTTTCATGTCACGGTATATTAAATTTCATGTACCACCGTGTAGTAATTTTCAAGTCATGGCATATTAAAAACTATATTGATTTATTTATTCTTATAGGAATTTCGTTCATAAAATTTATTGAACGAAGAAATGTTGAAATTAATATACGCAAGTATATGTAAATTACGTTAAGGTTGCTGTACTTGATTGTTGTTAAACATGTTATAAAAAATATTTCGCCCTTGCAAAATAATTTAATATGCATAGTTTACCGGCCCTAAAAAGAGATACATAGAAAAAAAAGAAAAATCCGCGGGAATTGGACAATCTAATTTTTTTCCCTGACTGGGAATCGAACCCTCGACCCTGCCTACCATCCTACCTATCACACCTAACTTCCTAACACCCTACCTATTATGCCATCAACTACTTATGAAGTCCCTCTACTTTTATGATATATGGATGCTGGAGTGCCGAAATAGTACATTACGATACGAGTGCGATGAAACTTTTTCTGACGAGCGTGAGTTTGCAGCATGAACCGAAAGCGAATGTTGCAATCACAAGAGTTGAGAAAAAATTTCTCGCACGAGTTTCGTACAAAATTTTATTGCTCGAGTGCCTAAAACGGGCACTTTACGCACGGAGTCAAATAAAATTAATAATATATGCTTTTGAATGTGCGATAATCCATGAAACTTGATTTTCGGATTTCTGAATTCGAATCCTCTGCCCCCTCATAAGTTTTGTGAACTTTATTCCAGAATTCGTGACCCCTCATAACTTAAAACTCAATTCCGGGATTCATTTATGATTCTCTCATAAATGAAGTGACCCCGCATAACTTAATTTCAGAGCCCCTAACCCCTCATAAGTTATGTATACCTTCAAAACTTGTTTGGAAAAAACCATAACCTCTCATAAGTTAAGTGACCGCTCATAATTGAATTCCGGGGTCCCTGACCCCTCATAACTTAAGTTACCCCTGCTAACTTAATTTTGTGACCGCTGACCCCTCGTAGGTTATATAAAGCCGCAAAATTTAATTCCACGATTCCTGACCCCTCATAAGTTAAGTAACCTCTCATAACTCAATTTCACGGCCCCCGACCCCTCATAAGTTATGTGAACCCTCAAAACTTCATTCCAGAATAACTGATTCCTCATAACTTAAGTTTCCCCGCATAACTTAAGTTTCCCCGCATAACTTAAGTTACCCCTCATAACTTAAGCTCGCGACTCCTAACCCGAAACACATCTAAGAAATATACAAGACTGGTATTTAATATTCATACCGATATATTAAATCTCCAAAGTGGCTGTATTAATTATTATCTAAAATATAATTTGTGCAGTTCATCGCAGAAACAAAATTATAAATTTATAATTACAATTAAAAATATCTATTTATATTAAAGTTTATTATACTTTCTCTTATCGATGGATGATTTGGTCTCTAAAATATAATTTGTGAAGTCCATTGAACAAGCAATATTAAAAAATTTATAATCAGAATAATAAAATTCTATCTGTATCAAATTTTATGACTCTTTCTCTCATCGATGAATGATTTGATGTCTATAATATAGCTTATGCAGTCCATTGGACAAGCAAAATTATAAGTTTATAATTAGAATTAAAAAACTCCATCTTCATTAAAGTTTATGATTCTTCCTCTTATCGATGAACGATTTGGTGTATAAAATATAATTTGTGGAGTCCATCGAACAAGCAAAATTATAAATTTATAACTAGAATAGGAAAATACTATCCATATTAAAATTTTTGATTCTTCTTCTTATCGATGGATGATTTGGTGTCTAAAATATAATTTTTGCAATCCATCGGACAAGCAAAATTATAAATGTATAATTAGAATAAGGAAATTCTATCCGTATTAAATTTGATGGGTCTTTCTCTCATAGATGGATGATTTGGTGTCTATAATATAGGCGATGCACTCCATTGTAGAAGCAAAATTATAAATTTATAATTAGAATAAGAAAATTCTATCCATATTAAAGTTCATGATTCTTTCTCTTATCGATGGACGATTTGGTGGCTAAAATATAATTTGTGCAGTCTAACGAACAAGCAAAATTATAGATTTTTAATTAGAATATGAAAATTCTAACCATATTAAAGTTTATGATTCTTTTTCTTATCGATGGATGATGTGGTGTCTAGATTGGTGCAGTCCATCGGCCAAGCAAAATTATAAATTTATAATTGAAACAAGAAAATTCTATCCATTTTAGAGTTTATGATTCTTTCTCTCATCGATAGATGATTTGGTGTCTGAAATATAATTTTGCTTGTCCGATGGACTGCACAAATTATATTTTAGACACTAAATAATCCATCGATGAGAGAAAGGATCGTAAACTATAATATGGATAGAATTTTCTTCATTGTGCAGTGGACATAATGCTTTTAATATTGAGGTTGGCAACGATTTTTCTTCCATCGATGAGTGAAAAAATTATAAACCTCATTAAGGATAGAATTTTGACCAGAGCTGAATTACATGAAATTATAAATAATATTGAATTATATAATTAAGTGAAATAATGGATTAATTATGTAAAATAAAAAAACCCCAATGGAAACACTTTGCAAAAAGTCGACAAATCACCCCCAAAAACACCAAAAATGATGTGCAAAAATTGGAGACAAGTACATTTACGAAAGTATCTCTAGTTTAGTCTTTTTACAAAAAGTTATGAAATAAATAGACATGAAACTCACAACTCGCATTGCCAAGCACATGTAGTTCCCCAATGTAACGTTAACTTTGCAATCAAGATTTTCGGGGCGGAGTCAGAATAAAAAATTCAAAAAAATCTTAACGGTAAGAATTTAAAAAAAAGTGAAATCAAGTGAAAATTGTCAACAAAGAGAAATTAACAATAAAAAAATGTAATCAAAAAAATAAAAAGTACTTGGCGAGTTTTTTTACTGAGTATATACTGACATTCTGGTGTTCACCTTTTCATTGAAAACCCGTTTTGACTTATCGTCCGTTAAAAACAAACTCGCCAAGTACTTTCGTAAATGGTGAAGGAAGAATCGGCTGCGATTCGGCCAGTGGGTCCAAATGACGGTGGACAATTTTTTTGGTATAACGTTTTGATCCTAATTCGGATCCTCTTCAGATTTATTATTTCTAAAATAACATTCTTTTTTGTCTTATTTTGTATGATATGTTTTACATTATAAGCTTAAATGTTATGTGTCATGACTGACCTGAATTTGTACGGGTAATTTTTTTGGTCATTTAATGAATCTTGGATAATATTCATTATGAATTTATTGTATAAAGACGGGTCATGTTTTTTGTGATCCTTGGTGTCTGTGAGAGGGAGGATTTTGATATTTTATTGCTTAGTTTATGTTTTTTGTGAGACTTTTGTGTATGTGTTATTCGCCTATGAATTTCATGTTTGATAATTTCCAAGATTCATTTTTGATCCAAATTAACAGTTTTCATTACATGGCGATTCGAGAGCTAAGTAGCGACTGAGTATTGAGGCGAGTGAGGAGGTATTTATATTGATGGGGTAGTGTGGTTGAGTATTGAAGAGTGGGGGTGGTTTTTCATGGTTGGGGAAGTTTGCCGTTAGTGATTTTTCTTGCCGGACTGGTTATGTTAACCGGTTTTGGATCGGGTTTAAATTGATAACTGTTAGATTTGGTAATGAATTTTCAATTGATGGATGGTGATTTGAGGTTTTCCCGTTATTATTTTGAGTATTATTCTCTGAAAAATTTCCACTAAACGAAGTAATAAAAACAATAGAATTCATAATGTTCTCAACCTACTTTACCATTAACGACAAAATATATCAACAAATATTCGGCTTGCCAATGGGTTCACCGTTAGCCCCGATATTATCAAACATTGCAATGATCGACTTAGAAACCAACTGCTTAGAAAAACTGAAGTTCACGATACCAATCTACAAAAGATACGTAGACGATATTATTATGGCTCTGCCTACGGACAAAATAGATTCAACACTTAACATTTTTAACTCATACCACACTAAACTACAGTTCACAGTTGAAGTAGAAACAAACAACAAATTACCATTTCTAGACATCTTGCTAATCCACAAAAATAACTCAATAATCACAGACTGGTACAGAAAACCGACTTGGTCAGGTCGATTCATAAACTTCTTCTCTCACCACCCTCTTACGCAAAATAAAGGAATTATCATGATGTTGGTAGACAGAGCAGAACGCATCCTTCCACCAAAAAAACATTGAACTAATCAAAAACACAATGACACAAAACTGTTACCCAATCTCCTTCACAGAAAAAATAATAAACCAAAGGCTAAGATTAATTCATTCACAATCAAATAACGACAACGCATTCGACTCCTCCAGATTAATAAATTTACCCTATACTGAAAATATTCACCACCAACTAGTCCGCCTTTTTCGACAATTCAATATAACACTAGTCACTGACAACCAACACAACATTCACTCCATCACCGGTTCCACAAAAGATAAAATAGATAACATGGATAAATCCAACGTAGTTAACAAATCGATTGTAATGATTGTGATGCATTGTACATAGGACAAACAAAAAGATACCTAAAAACGAGAATCAACGAACACAAAAATAGTCTAAAACACACTAACACAATAAATACAGCGTTAGCAAAACACGGAATAGAACTAAAACACAATTTTAAATTTGACGACGTTAAAATTTTAAATAATGAAAAATGGCTCAAAAAGCCATTAATTCTGGAAATGATACAAATTAAAGCACACCCCAAAGCAATCAATTTTAGAACCGACATCGACAAACTAAGCAGCATATATAATTCAATAATTTAATAATACTCAAAATAATAACGGGAAAACCTCAAATCACCATCCATCAATTGAAAATTCATTACCAAATCTAACAGTTATCAATTTAAACCCGATCCAAAACCGGTTAACATAACCAGTCCGGCAAGAAAAATCACTAACGGCAAACTTCCCCAACCATGAAAAACCACCCCCACTTTTCAATACTCAATCACACTACCCCATCAATATAAATACCTCCTCACTCGCCTCAATACTCAGTCGCTACTTAGCTCTCGAATCACCATGTAATGAAAACTGTTAATTTGGATCAAAAATGAATCTTGGAAATTATCAAACATGAAATTCATAGGTGAATAACACATACACAAAAGTCTCACAAAAAACATAAACTAAGCAATAAAATATCAAAATCCTCCCTCTCACAGACACCAAGGATCACAAAAAAATGACCCATCTTTATACAATAAATTCATAATGAATATTATCCAAGATTCATTAAATGACCAAAAAAATTACCCGTACAAATTCAGGTCAGTCATGACACATCACATTTAAGCTTATAATGTAAAACATATCATACAAAATGAGACAAAAAAGAATGTAATTTTAGAAATAATAAATCTGAAGAGGATCCGAATTAGGATCGAAACGTTATACCAAAAAAATTGTCCACCGTCATTTGGACCCACTGGCCGAATCGCAGCCGATTCTTCCTTCACTATTGTCTCTATACGGCCGCATACCTAAATCACCACTTTCGTAAATGTACTTGTCTCCAATTTTTGCACACCATTTTTGGTATTTTTGGGGGTTTGCTTTATACGTGGCGCTAGTTATTATCTTATATATTCCTTTCGCAAGCCCCAAACTAATAGCACTACGAGTGACGAATTTTGGCGACAAAAAAGACGGGCACTTTGCGTTCCTATATTAGCGGTCAGTGTCACCTCCCGCTCTGAACCATGGCGGGGCCAGTCATTGCTGCCGTTATCGCGTCATTGCCGGGTACATGGCCACCAATGCTGGCCCAATATCGGGCGTGTTGTAATTACCTACATGGAATTTGAATTTTCTAAACAATTAGAAATTTTAAAGCACAATTGCCGATGAAATGTAAAAAAATTGCACTCGAATTATCAAGTTCTACTCTTTAATATAACTCTACAATAATCACGTAAATTCACAAAATTTAGCATTCGATTTAATGACAGTGCAAGAATTTTCAAAATAGTTCAGTAAATGTCATATACTTGTTCATAAATAGTTATTTTAATGAACGAATTCTACAATATTAATATCCGGTATATGATTTTTACGAAAGATTTGTAAATTTACATTACAAGGTACCTACATTAATTTTCATTTAATCGAGTACGTTCATAAATTTCTTGTTCGGTACATTAAATTTATTGTTTTTTTTGACAGTGTAATAGTGGCTAATAGAGAACTTGCATGTTTTTTTTTTTAATTTTTATTCGAAAGTAGGATAAAAAATAATGTATTTCCCAAGACAGTTTTTTTTTTAAAGGAATATTGACGCTGCAAAAAAATATTCTTTGACTCTAATTTTTCTCGAAAAATTTTAATTGGCAACCATATTGTTGTACCCAACTATCAGCGCCGCCAGTGTCGTGTCCGGTAACCACGTCTCATTGTAAACAGTTTCTGCTCTCGGTGACGCAAAAATCTAACCTATAACTTACGTATAACCTACAGTATAATATTCTTCAATATTATTATTTACGTCAAAAGTATCACAGAAAAAATATAAATTGACAAAGCAATTATGGATTCATTCACCCCGCAACCAAACTTGGATTGGTTCATGTCTTGTTTTGTACCATCGTGCAAAAACACAATAAGTACTACACCAGAAAAGATATTTGTCCATGTGCCAAATAATCCAGTGGAAAGAAAGGTTTGGTGCGCGCTTCTCTGTCTCTCTCTCTCTCTCTCTCTCTCTCTCTCTCTCTCTCTCTCTCTCTCTCTCTCTCTCTCTCTCTCTCTCCCTCGCTCTCTCTCTCTCTCTACCCGCTCGCGCCGGGGCCAAAACTGTTTACAATGGGACGTAGTTCCCGGACGCGACACTGGCGGCGCTGATAGTTGGGTAAAACAATATGGTTGCCAATTCAAACTTTTCGAGAAAAGTTAGAGTCGAAGAATATTTTTTTGCAGCGTTAATATTACTTTTAAAAAAAAACTGTCTTGGGAAATACATTATTTTTTATCCTACTTTCGAGTCCCATAGATTAAAATACAGATTTCAGATGCATGCAAGTTCTCTATTATTTACCTACATCATGCTCTTCACATTTGAGTTATCTATTCCCAATAAAATCTTTTGGTTGGTCGATTCGAGATTTCATTCAATTTTTTCGTCTTCTGAAATATGGAAATCTATCTAAGGTGCTTTCCATCTACACGACATGGTGTTACAGTGTTCATGTGCCTGATGGAATGCTGTAGGTCCCGGCACAGCCGCTAGTGAGCGCTTGTGAACCTCTTCCTTCACGTTCTACATTCGGCGCCCAACCTAAAAATTGATTATAAGTTACGTTTGTTGAAACACGAATGTTACAAATCAAATATAAAAATACCTTGTACAGAAATATATTTCGTCACAAGCGCGGAGACAGAAACAGCGCTTGAGATCTTGGATAGTTATCTGATAGTAAGAAAATCGTTCGAGCATTTGAAGTATTTTCTAGTTTTCGAAAATATCCTAAAACTCTCGGGTAAATAACAACTATTTAATATCTACCTACACCTAATGAAATTCACAAATTTTCTTGATAATATGCACAACAAGCAAGTTGTAAGTTTTACTGCTGAACGAGGAGTTGCTTTATCGACGAATTCAATTGTTGCAAAAGGAAAAAAACTGATCGGCAAACATAACATTTGCAGTGGATTCAAAAGCATAAGAACAGAATCCTTCCTTTCAGAAAAAAAAGATTCAGCATCCAGATCCAGATCTTCTGATATACTTTTGATTATTTGAGAATGAATATTTTTCTATATATTTTGGATGCTACTTTTTACTTAAGGGGAGGTTAGCATTCATGCCGGTGAAAAATTCGTTTTTTTTAAATATAATTTGCACATTTAACGTGTTTAGAACCCGTGGGTGAAAGGATATTTTCATATCTAAAGTAAATTGTCAAAGATGTTTCATAACGTTAAACTTAAATTGCGTTTTTCTGGGAATAAAATTTTGCAGCGCTCGGGTCGCTCTACAGCTTCAACAAATGAACCGATTCACATGAATCTCTGCGCAATTGGAAGTAAATTCAATTTGCAGGGCCATCAGGATGCGACGTTTGTCAAAAATTGATTTAGAAATAGTTTTGTCGTCGGTTGAAGGAAAGGATAAAGACAGGCCAAAAAATTGGGTTTTTTTTCAAACGGCAGGCATTTCGTTACTCAGAGGTTTTTTTTTTAAACCGAAAATTGATGAGGCCCCCCAAATTTAATCTTGTTTAATAACTTTTAACGTGTGTTTGTTTCGGATGAACTGGCAGAGCTGGGGAGCACTCCGGGCAGACCAAAACACGCCGTGCACGTCTTTATTTGACGGGAGCTGGAGCTGCCATTTTGAATTTTTTGTTTATGAATAAAATGAGAATTTACTCTCCATTGATAGAAGAATAAAATACGTTGAAACCCATTTCGAAAATGATTTATTTTATATAAAAAAAAATTTCCAAAGTTCACGCATTATTCATGCCTCTTGACGGTAACCTCCCCTTAAGATGTAAAAAACTATTATGTTCAACCAGAATAGTAAGCATACCTAAAAATGGCGCGCCATTGGAAATTTAGGAAATATATGATGAAGCCTAATCTTGAGAGCTCGTCAAGAGAATTGTTAATTTTCGTCATTAGGGCCAATCAAGGGGATTTGTTTATTTAGCATATAACATTCTTAGGTTCAGTAGGGCATGTAGAGGTAATAATGCGAAATAATGAAGAGTCCTTGGGAATAAACTAAAAAATAACTTACCGGGGTACTGATAATTCAGAGTGAAGTCCCTCTTAGCATTGCAAAAAGTTCGTTTGTAGCTTCTAAACGTAATGGAAGAATATATAACTCGAGCTCTATGACAATCGTCCATAAACTTCAGACTCAGGATCACAAAAATAAACCTCGCGTTATGCGAGTAACATTGCCGACGATATTTTCCACTCTCGCTACACGCATATTCATGGCAACAATTATGGGCCACCACGCAACGTCAAGAACTTTCCAGTTTGCGATAATAAAAATGAAAATACGCTTGTACGTTGGTTTCTTTACGTAGAATCCACCATGGCGCATATCCTATTATCCTATGTTTTTTTCGTGGCGATCAGCATTGCATATACCGCGAGTACCGCTTTATTCCAGTCTGGTAATGAACGTAAACATTTAGTAACCTAATCCGCACGTGACAGTAGCGAGAATTGAGAACCATCGAAGAACGATGGTTCAGCATCACTGATAAGTCTCCACTCGCTACATCTCTCCCTTGATTTTCGGTTATTTTTTTCTTCCCTGTCTCCGTTCCCTCTAACTATCCTCCTTCGTGTGACCTTACAAGTGCGAAATGACACTGTCAGTACTGTGCGCGAGTGTGAATACGGCGAATAGTAGTTTATCACAAAGATAGTGGCCGATCGATAACGAGATTGACAGATCGAACTTCTATAGCTTCTGCGTATAATGTTCCTAAGATTCTTCTCTCCAGACGATTTATTTCACCAACGGCATACTCACACGCACACACGCACATAGACACGCGACTGAAGAGACAAGGTGTTACAGGCCTCGCGGCGTGAGATGTACTGAATGAGCATGATAGAGCCCAGAAGAGAGGCAAATGCCGATAGTTTGCTGTGGGTGTTGGTTTGAATGTGTATATACCAATGCTGAATAATATGTGCGTTGGTTATAAAGCCTTCCGCGTGTATATACTGGGCTCCCCCTTCACCTGGGTTCCGAGAGGCAATGGTGCACACACCTCTCTTCCTTTCCATTCCATTCCGGGGAACGCACATAGCGCCCGAGACGCAGCGGTGAACACGATGAGAGGTGGGGATCATATCCACACTCACCGCAAGACCCGCTTCACGACATATCTTGCAGCTGTGCATTGTACAACTATACTTAATGTGTGGGTGGATGGGTGGGTGTGGGTGTGTGTGTGTGTGTGTGTGTATTACGTAAATGTATTATGTAAATACGTAGGTCATAGGCTTATAAATCGCGTTACACTCTCGGAGATAATACAAAAATGCGTGTAACTGAAGGATTTTCATGGAACGATAGCTTGCAGCCATCTAAATTTGAGGTCAAGATGTTTGTAACTTGAATGTTTAAAAGCACAATGTCTGAAACTATGATGTCTGAAACGATGATGCCTCCTAGAACTATGATGTCTGGAATGACGATGTTTGAAACTGCGGTTATTGCAACCGCAATGCCTGATTCTACAAGATCTGAATCTGCGATTGTTGAAATTATCCCAAAAACTTACAATGACTGGATTCGTTATGAAATGTAAATGTCCGCAACAAGATAACACCTGCCGTTACTAATATCTAAATTATGAATGTTTGTAATTAGAAACCCTGCAACTGACAATAAGACTTCTGCAACAACATAATATCTACCATGCACAAAATTCAACTGGACTGCATGCAATTAATATTTTCGTGATTACGACATGTCGGAAACGTTAATGTTTACAACTGCAAGTCTGAAACATAAATTAATGCAACTAGAATCCCTGGAAACAAAGAAATATGTGTAACTGAAATTTGCTTCAACGAGAATGTCTAGAATTAGTATGGTCACAACAGAAATATCTAGAATTTTGAATATGTCAAATCAAACCTCTTGAAATACAGTTTTCACAGGAGGGATTCTGTGATTTCGGCATTTTAGGGTACTCAATTCTTTCAGAGCTCTCAGAATTCTTTTATTGAGATCAATTAACGGCTTCCGTGTTATCGGTGTACAACAAATTAACGGTGTACAACCCTTTAATTTATGCAACGCAATGAAAACTGTTCTTTATCATTCGTATTCTTGACGTATTAGGCCTTTGACTCCTTAATGAGAACTTTAAAAAATGTTCAAACTATTTTTTACTTTAACTCTCCACCATCTATCATAGACGATATCGTCATATCTGACTTTGCCACTTCTTGACGTTTTCGTCTGTTTTGCATTATTTATAAACTTCCTTCGGAATAAAAACTGCTGGACTATTGAGATGAGACCTATAACTGATTTCCTGATTTTTTTGGAATTTTATAACACCCCAGTGAACACGTTATGTTGCCGCAATGTAACATGGAAGTTACATGTAATGTTACAATGTTATCCCTATGTAACGTTGCTGTTATATAACATGCAAGTAACAATGTTATGTAACATTTGTTACATGTGGGTGACATAACTGGAATATAACTTTGTTACATAACAGCAATGTAACATGTTATATTGCGGCAATATAAATTTGTTACATTACAGTAACGTAGCAAATGTTATATTGCGGCAATATAACATGGAAGTTACATGTAATGTTACAATGTTATTCCTACGTAACGTTGCTGTTATATAACGTGCAAGTAACCTGTTATGTAACATTTGTTACATGTAGGTTACATCACTGCTATATAACCTTGTTACATTACAGTAATGTAACATATGTTCTATTGCGGCAATATACCATAGAAGTTACACACTGTAAACATTTTTACTACGAGGGGTCAGGGTCGCGAAATTAAGTTATGAGGGATAACGTAAGTTATGAGGGGTCAGGTATTTTGGAATAAAGTTTTGAGAGTTCACATGACACTAGAGGTTAGAGGCCCCCAAATTAAGTTATGAGAGGTCACTTAACTTATGAGAGGTCACAGCTCTTTCAAACATGTTTTGAGGGCTTACATAATTTATGAGAGGTTAGAAGCTCTGAAATTAAGTTATGAAGGGTAACGTAAGTTATGAGGGTTCAGGTATTCTGGAATAAAGTTTACATAACTTATGAGGGGTCAGGGGATTGGAATTCGCAAATAAAAAAACGAACTTTCATGGTTTATTGCTCATTCAAATGCATATACTATTATTATTATTATTATTATTATTATTATTATTATTATTATTATTATTATTATTATTATTATTATTATTATTTTACTACCATTATTATACTACTATTATTTGTTCGGCACTCCAGCATTCATATATTATACAAGTAGAGAGAATTCATAAGTAGTCGGTAGCGTGTTAGGTAGATAGGTAGGATGGTAGGTAGGGTCGAGGGTTCGATTCCCAGTCTCTGAGAAAAGTTAGATCAGACAATTCGTGCAGATTTTTTTCTTCTATGAATCTCTTTCGGGCCGGTAAACTATGCATATTAAATTATTTTGCGAGAGCTATATATTTTTTATAACATGTTTAACAACAATTAATTCTATTTACAGTAACGTAACACAATTACATAACTGTTACGTAACTGTTACATAACTGTTACATAACTGTTACATAACTGTTACATAACTGTTACATAACTGTTACATAACTGTTACATAACTGTTACGTAACTGTTACATAACTGTTACGTAACTGTTACATAACGTTACATAACTGTTATGTAACAATGTTACATTGCTGAGTAGGAAATTGTAACTTACATGTAACTTACATGTAACGTCCATGTAATGTTACATGTTACAAACGGTAACATTGCCGTTACATTGCTGCAACATTACTGTGTCCACTGGGACTCTTAAGTAGGTTTAAAATAGCCGATGATGATATCGTCCGACATAGTCAAAAATATAGGTAGACGGCGGAGGGTTAAAGACCTTCCTTGCGGATGAATAAATATATCATTCTAAGAAACTGTTTTATTGTATTTCATCGATGAAAATTTCAACGTCACCATATGAGACCATTCTTAAGCAGAGCACTTCACTCTGAGTACAGACTGCAGATATTGCTTTCATCTCGCGCAACGAATTCGTCGAAAATTACATTCATAACTCAAAAGTTTTACATGTGAGGTACTGAAATAATATAACTAAGTTTTGTTCTAGTCGAGTTTCTCAACTACCATACCATTGCAATACATTTGATCATCTACTGGAACTTAAATGAACGTACCTCATTAAAAAGTGTAGATTAAATATTTTACCCGGTCAAAAACATTGTTTTGACACTTGAATACAATATACATATTGAGTTTTACACGCAGTCAAGAGTGGGACGACGCGCATTCTCCCTCTTATTGATAGAATCTATTGTTGATTAAACTGTCCAGACGAGTTTTGCCAGTACGCGTGCTTTTGATGCATTCATAAATTCGACAGGGAACAGCAAAAGAGAAAAAGCGAACATCGCCGATGCCCGTGAGTTATTTTTCTACCCTTCAGCAAGAATAGGTAAGGCAACACTTCTTGGATGTTTTTTTCGATAATACGTCACACGCATATAGCAAAGCACATATGTATGGCATCGTGTGACCTACACGGAAAAAAAGGAACAGTTGAAAATACAGGGGTTACCCAGTTCGCATTGGACTCGAGGAATTGCACAGCGATATTTACTAAAATAAACTGCTCAAAATGCAGTGAGCTCAAAGTGAATTATTACAGTTCCGCACTGTCCTCTTTGGACTGGAGCCACCCCACAGTTTCTTTTACTGGAACGCATAATCCAAAATACAGTGTAGTCCGAAGCAAATTATACAGTTTAACACTGAAATATAAACTTGATGAAATCCGTAAGTTTACAGTGTTGATGTGTATTATATACTATGAATGCGTTTATTGTATGGACAGTGCCCACGTAAGTGTTTCAATGGTGAAATCCTCTGTTGAAGAAAGTCGGCAGCAACTGATATAGTTTCAGTTTTCAACCGTTGCTTTTTACAGTGTGGACCAAGTAAACCCTCCAGTTTTGTGAACCCTCCAGTGAACCCGCCGAATGAGGCATCGCCGAATTGAGCACATTGTCGATAGTTGCCATGTTCAAGATCGTTCAAAGACCTTGATCGATTGACCTCCGATTGTTAATATCAAGCGTGAAATGAAGCCTAGTTGAAATGATAAATCAAGTGAGGATAGTATAACTCGAGAAGTTATTTGCATGTTCGATTTTGACAAGGATGCTGCTGAATATAACTACGATGGTATTTTTTTAAAATAATTTTTGATAATTCGTGAATCACACATGCACAAAAATATGCAGAAATGAAAAAAGATAAGCTCAATACACACATGACACGTTTGATCATACGCCCAGACACATAAAAAGCGAAACTGTACAGATGAATACATTTAAGTAAATTAGGTTAAATTAGATTGAACAAAAACAACCTTTTTCTTTCCGTCTCCGATGAACCACGCACTACTAACTGCCACAGCGCTTGACGACACGGTGGCACGCACGAGACAAGCCCTTTGTTACCACCATTACGATCACCACTTGATAAAATTCACAGCGTCACACTGTCATTTTGACTGTCTGAATCCAGTGGCGCGAAAATAAAAAGATATATATAAATATACAAAATGCACGTGCACGCTAGAAATTATTGCGCCATACTGTAAAATTTGATGATTCACTCTGTATTCAATACAGTGTACACTGTGTATCTTGCAGTTTGTATACTGGAACAAATTCAGTGATTTCATGTAAATTCTACAGTCAAATTTCTTTACTGGGCACACTAGTTTATCCACAACTCCAGCCTGTAAAGAAGCCATTGTACACTGTAAAAACCTCAGTGTGCACAGATAATGTCATGAACTGTCGAAAGAAGAGTGAATTTACAGCGTCACTCTGTAAAATTTAATGAATCACCCTATGTTCAATACAGTTACGTGCAGGAAAAAAATCAGTGATCTTATGTAAATTCTACACTAAAATTTTTTTACTGGTGACACTGAATTATTCACATACCAAATTGTAATTAAGCCAGTGTACACTGTGAAAATCTCAGTGTGTCACAGGAAAAGTCATCATTTTGGTAGGAGAGGATCTACATTACTGTGTTCTATTGTAAAATTAAATATGTCACCCTATTTTATATCCAGTTTATGCTGTGATTGCCGCTGTTTTTTACCTCCCGAGTCCAATGCGAACTGGGCCCCCCTGTAATATCAACTGTTCCTTTTTTTCCGTGTATACGTGAACACCTCCGATGTCTTTCCGCTGACTGCAGCTGGCGGTAAAACTGCAAAAGGGTGCCAAGTATTAAAAAACCGAAAAGTTAACATTTAAAAAACACCAAGAAATTTAAAATGAGAAAAGATAATAACTACCCACGCCCATCGGAATAAATTATAAGGTACCTGCGGGTAATAAGGCCTAGCTAAAGGAGATTTGTAATAAAATGAAAAATATACAATATAATCAATAAGTTTTAATGATAACACCGGCACACGAAATTAAAAAAGTGGTCTGTACTTTTGACCAGACCCACCTATCTCTATGTATTTTGATGCGCTGAATCCGAATCCAAAGTCCGTTTGGCTCATACATCCTCAAAATTTTGAGTAAATTGCGTAAAACCGCTGAAAATGGCTAAAAATTGCGAAAAATCGCAGTTATGAGTACGAAATGTTTTGTATTCAACTAGATCAAGTATGTTTCTTATGTATTTTGATGCGCTGAACCCGAATCCAAAGTCAGTTTTGCTCGTACACTTCCAGAAATTTGATTAA
This sequence comes from Alloplasta piceator, assembly GCA_946863875.1. NCBI lineage: Eukaryota > Metazoa > Arthropoda > Insecta > Hymenoptera > Ichneumonidae > Alloplasta > Alloplasta piceator. The sequence goes on along the minus strand of OX333075.1, from coordinate 37,468,845 downwards.
ATTGCGAAAAACCGCTAAAAATGCCTAAAAATTACCAAAAATCGCAGCTATGAGTATGAAATTTTTTTTATTAAACTAGATCAAGTATGTTTCTTATGTACTTTGATGCGCTGAATCTGATTGCCGAGACTGTTAATCTTGATCATCTATACATTGCCGTCCAAAAGTTTGGAAACACTTGAACTGATTCCACGCCGCACAAAAAGTTTCAATGCTCTTTTAAAAATAAAAATATTTCAATTCAACAAACGGCGTTTCCAAGAGGATATATTCAGCTTTATTTTGCTTTAGCCAAAAATTTTTTTTTATTCTTTTAAAATTAGGTACGCCCTTTGAAGCATGGTCGTTTTTTAGTTCTTTTTTGTCGTTGAAATTTCGGCGTACGACTCATGAAATTTTTTTAAATCTGTTTTTCGCATAAAAAACTTGTGGTGGGGAGTATAAGCTTCAATTTTGTTTTTCAAAAAGTTTCGTACGATTTTTTTTGCAAAAATATTCAAATTTTTGTAATAACGATCATATATATAAAATGAAGCGTAACTCTAAAACTACTGGGTTTTCGTGAAATCACTAAGAGGGTCAAAAATTGCATACAATTATTCTGGTTTCAATGGAATATTTCAGAATTTTTTTCCATTTTTTTTCAAATTTTTTTTATCTGAAACAATCGGGTCTCTTACCTCATCTACGCGAGTTTTCCGATAAAAAAGCCATGTAAATGACTTTTTTCGAAGAAAAAGCCGTGTGGATGAGATAAGAAACTCCATGTTGAAGATTTTAAAAAATCTCGTTGACAGGGAAAAATCCCGAAAAATGAAATGTTTAGAAAAATCTGAACAAATTTTATTAAATCCAAAACAATTGTATGCAACTTTTTACCCTCTTAATGATTTCACAAAAACTTAGTCGTTTTCGAGTTACGCTTCATTTTATAAATATGCTTGTTTTTTGCGAAAAAAATTGTACGAAACTTTTAAACAAACGAAATAGAAACTTATACTCCCCTCCACAAGTTTTTCATGTGAAAAACAGTTCAAAAATATATCACGGGTCGTACGCCAAAAAAACCAAAATAACGACTATATGCTTCAAAGGACGTACCGAATTTGAAAAAAATCGAAAAATATTTTTGGATAAAGCAAAATGAAGCTGAATATATCCTCTTTAAAACGCCGCTTGTAAAATTGAAATATCTTTATTTTTTAAAGAGCAGTGCAACTTTTTTGTGTGGCTCGGAATTGGGGCGAGTGTGTTCAAATTCTTGGACGGCAGTGAATGCATGATCGAGGTTAACAGACTCGGCAAACGCATTCAGCGCATCCGAATACATAATAAACATACTTGATCCAGTTCAATAAAATTTGTTTTATGTTCATTATTGCGATTTTTCGCAAATTGTAGCCATTTTTAGCGGTTTTTCGCAATTTACTCCAACTTTTGATAGTGTAAGAGCCAAACTGACTTCGAATTCGGTTTCGGCGCATCAAAATACATAGAAAACTCACTTGATCTATTTAATAAAAAAATGTCATACTCATAACTGCGATTTTACGCAATTTTTAGCCATTTTTAGCAGATTTCCGCAGTTTACTCAAAATTTTGAGGGTGTATGAGCCAAACGGACTTCAGATTCGGATTCAGCGCATCAAAATACATATAGATAGGTGAGTCTGGTCAAAAGTACAGACCACTTTTTTTATTTTGTGTGCCGGTGTAATCAAGTACATTTTCTATAAAATATAAACGAAAAATAGTAATTCTTACCATAAACAAAAACGAAATTAAACATCCAAAAAAACCTTATCAGTAGGCCTTATTTTACTATAGGCGGGAAATAAGGCCTACGGCTTTAACATGCTTAAATAATTAAGCTATACTTAATATATTTCGTATTTGTGATCAATAATCATATTGATGCCTCTCTGTAGCTTTATAAGAACTTAAAATTCTTCTTTCCACTGCTCGAACAGCTGATACCAGGTCGTTTTCTAACCGCAACGCTGGTTTTAGGAGGCATCGGGATCAAGTTATTGAAATCAATCATCAATTGATAATAAATAATATTAAGTGGAGGATACACTCCCCTATAATGTAAAAAACAACATAACAAATAAAATTTCAACACGTTTTTCTTATGTCTAAATTTAGTAGGCCTTATGAACCGCCGACCACATATTTCAGAAAAACAACAAATAACGAATATTTGAACCATGATACGTTATTTATATCGTTAAGATCATCGAAGTAGATATTCATGAAGATAAAGACTACGATTTTAGATCAGTAAGCGTAATATTATCAAAAATACTTACGATTTACGTGGACTGTATTTTTAGTATTCGTGCTGCGCGGCCGCGTCATATGATAGATGATGCAGCACTGGAGACGGAGAACGGGGTCTCGCACTTCCACGAACTTGTAGCGACATTTTTATGCATTATGCTTCACTCAGTGTGGCCTTGCCACAGTGACCGAATGCGGTCATTGTAAATATAATCTTTGTCGACTAGGCCTTATTCCCCCCCCCCTTTCCCACGGAAATTTATATATTTTTAATATACGCAAAATAAATGTGGATATATTTCGAATATATGTACATATATTTTTAATCCACACATATATGTTGCATATATATTAGCATATATTCTTAATATATGCTGATATATATGCAACATATATGAGAGATAGGTGTGACTCACATGTATCTCCCATATATTCTACATATATGGTAGCATAACTAACTAACTAACATAACATTTATTTAATTATTTAAGTTTATTGTATTCACACTTTTCAATATTATTCCCATTATAATGTTTATCCCGAGAGAACAAGCGATCGGGCTCGTACTTTTGTATTTGATTCTCCTAGAGAATTTCCGATTTTTCGGAAATTTCTAACACGGGTATCGCATATTCAACCCATATTCGGGATGTATGCAGCCCACTTTTCAACTATATTTGGAATAGATGCAACATATATTTAATCTATATTTCAGATGTATGCACCATATATTGTGACGGGACGGCCTTTCGGCCTCCCTTGACCAAATCTCATCCGCATCAGAGGGGTGGGGCCATAACGTCCAGGCCATGGGGCATGCCCCAAATTAAAATTACGCCGCTCATAACTGCCCACTCTCCCTCTCCTCATTTGGACGTCTTGCCAGCGCAAGAGCTTTGAGTATCACGAGCCAAGGGAAACACCGGAAATACGTCACATCATCGAACGTTCTCGATGAATCTCGAATGTTCGATGAAAATCCATAGAAGCTTGGAGAAGGGGCATTCCCACCATCATCACTTAGGAACATATAAAAGCGCCAGCAAAACCGCCCTGGCCACTCTTATTTGGAACTTGTCAAGTTTGGGTCACGCTTCGAGCTCTGCTCGATTCTTCGGCACAGAAGGTCTTATCTGCGATTACTTGCGTCTACAGCATTCACTTGCGTTTACTTGCGTTTTGCTCTAGAACCTTTTCCCACGTGAAGCCCCCACATTGCGATGGGAAGTTGGATCGTGGTTTAAGGTTAGCTGCGCTTTCTCCGTGCCTTTTCTCTTTTCTCTTTCAAACATAAAAACTCAATGAAATTATCAAATCATCCAATTTAATATTTCCGTTTTTGCAAGGCACGTGGAGCCGGGTAGGCAGGTTAGCCTCCAGCAAGTTTCCTCAGGGAAACAACATTAAAAATTATAAATTGAGTGTAAAGCTCTATCACGACGCACTTTGCCATCGTGATAAATAAATTCTTTGCAAAATAAGTCCAAGATCAACGGTTACAATTTCATTTGTCAGAAAGCCGCATAATTTCCATTCGTGAAAATATTTTCCTATTTTTAAATTAAGTATTAAGCTCCACCTAGGTGCATCACGCATCCTATGCGAATATTTCGTATAATTAAAAATCAAAATCATTAGCTGCGATTAAATCGCCAACGTGCTGCTTGAAGAGTATTCCTTCTTATTAAAAAAAAAAAGAAAAAAAACCTTTAAACCGGTAATGCGAGTGATCTTCGAAATACGACAACGAAATTAAATTCGGTGAGAGAAACCCTCTGTCTCTCTCACATTTCATATTAGACTTTGTACTCGAAGCGGATTATCAGAGACACACACTAGCGTGCGAGACACAAAGACTTGTCAAACGTTCACAAACACATTCACACTTTCTTCTCTCACTCACACGAAGATCTTCGTCACGTGAAACCAGATATCCACGCCATCCTGTTAAATTCTCACCTACTCCTTCCTAGGGCCCTCCTGTTGCCAGTCGAGTCCTATGAAAAATAATTTTGAACCTTTCACGGCATCGACCGAACCCAAAAATAAAATCTACCCGACTTTCTATCCAAAATCGCCTCACGAGTCTCATATTTTAATTGTTCCCTCGCTTCTCGAGATTGAGACCCTTTTTGCATTTTTTTTGAATCATCAACGTCTCGCTTCACGAGCGTTGCTAGGAAAGACCACAATTACTCTTTGAGTCCCGATGATGAGAGGTCTGACTTCCCAAGCGTGCCGTAACACGCTGCATGGAAGATTATTCCAAATCTGAGGGACCTTTAAAATCAATTTAATTTTAATCAAAATCCTCTTTGGCGTGGATATCCAAAAACAGGATTTTGGTACCACACCAACACTCACACATACCAAGCGGACTGTCACTTGTTCTCAGGGCGTCAAGGACCCAAACAAAAGACTCCGTCTCTCTCGAGGCCACGGCCAAGAGAGAGACAATAAATACTCGAATTTCGATCTCCGAAATAAAATTAACTTTATTTCGATATTCCGAGGAGCCGAGATATCGAAAACGTTTCAATATATAAAATATATATATTGTATGTATGTCTCGTACATTTTACATATATCTAAAATATATTTTATATATATCTAAAATATATTTTAAATACATTCAAGATATAGGTACATATGCGAAAAGCGGCAAAATCTATCCAAATAAATGTATTACACATCTATAGAAATAGTACATTATATCACGAGGACGCAAAAATATTTTCTGACGAGTGTGAGTGTGAGTGTGAGTGTGACTCGTGTGATTGCAGGACTCGCCTTTGGCTCGTCCTGCAAACTCACACTCGTCAGAAAATATTTTTACGCCGAGTGATGTACGATATTTTATATCACGAGGTGCAATATGGACGTTTTCACGTCCACTTGCGGACGTAAAAGCGTCCATTATTGTACTGAGTGATATAAATATATTTTAAATACATCCATTTATATACGGTAATTATATTTTGAATATATTTCGTACGCAATTTTGCATATATTTTAAATATATAAATTTTCGTGTGGGCCGACAGGCCTTATTACTCGCGGGCACCTTAGTGAAAAGTATATTTTTCGACATCCTAAGGATATATAATTCATATTTACCATGTATGAATTATGCATCCTATATGCGTAATATATACAAATAAGGAATTTTTATTTTAATCTATATATCTATGTAATTCGAATGTATCGAGATATAGAAATAATAGATTATATATACTTGAAACCTAGATATGGTACAAGCGTTGCGAAGTTTTTCAATTAAAAAAATTTGAATTGAAAATTGAATTTTCAATTTTAAATTCAAATGATCGGATTAAAAATTAAAGAATTATTGTTAAATCCCAATGTTAGGATCAAAAGTTGAAAAAATATTTTTTAATCTCAATGTTGAAATTAATAATTAAAAAATTGTTTTTTAATCCCAATGTTGGGATTGAAAATTACAAAATTAATTTTAAATTCGTATCTTATAGGAATAAAAATTGCAATGCCAAATGTTTATTCAGGTGTTGGAATTAAAACTAATTTCATGGAAAATGAAACAAAAAATCTGAATTTACGAAAAAGTTTACCAAACAAAATGTTAATTCGAAGCAATATAGTCTGCTCCCGTAATAGAGCCACTTCCTCTCATGCTCGCTCGAGCGCTACCCCCACTACTAGCTGACCTCGCATTTCATATTCTTTTCCCTCAATAATGGTGCACGCTAGCTTAATGAAATTAAAATCTAAAAAATCAGAATTCAAAAAATTTCAAGAGTTTTGAAGTCCAAAATCCGAAAAATTAAAAATTTGAAATTGCAAAAAAAAACGCACAAGCCAAGGCAAAAACTTGGTGTGCGTAAGTTATGGCCAAATCAAACCAAAAAACTCGCTATGCAGGGCAGAAAAATAAGCCGGGAAGGTGCTGCAGGATTTTCGAGAGACAAGATAGAAAATTATTATACCCACTTATCTTGTGAGAACACAGATTATTAGCATGAGTATGTTTTACTGTCGAATAGTTTGATCATGGGTTTCTGATGCATTATATGTAAATGATCATTATGAGATTTTCGAATATAACTGTAATCGTCAAGGTCAATATTAGGGTCACCATTGAATTCCTCGTAAAAGTTACTACAAAAATGACCTTGACTTTTTTGAAAAATATTTTAGCTGAGGAAATATTGAGCCGTTCTATTGCTCTTGTGACACCCTATATACAGGGTGTCCCAGGAATGAACAGCAATACCGTGAGGGTAGATTCAGGGCGTAATATCAAGTGGAAAAGTCCTTTGCCATTGTTTGGTAATTTGAACCCCTGAATTGTTCTTAATTAATTAAATTAATAACAAGTCAGATGTGAAAAATATCAAAAAAAGGCAAAGGACTTTTCTACTCGATATTACGTCACGAATCTACCCTCACAGTATTACCCTTCAGTCCTGACACCCTATAGATTCTATGGAAAGTTATTTCATTCTTGAAATAAAATTTCCTATCATCTAGATCGCGATACTGAAGGCAATATCCATAACCAGCCAATTTTCATTTTTCGAATATAGATTTATCACCATCGCTATTGGTGAAAAAAATTACGTGATAACGGCAAGAGAAGAGGGGTCTAAAATTTATTGGAGATGCATCACGTAATTAATGGATGCCTCCTTGAGGAAGGAAAATAAAAGAAAATTCGTTATAAAAATAAAATATCGTTACACATGTGACACCGATAAAAATTTACGATAAAAGAAGTAGCAACGATATTTATGTTTATTGGAACAATTATGTGCAGTGATGATGTACTTGAAGTTCCGAACGTTCGGTTGAACGAAAAATCCGAAAAGTACTTATTTAACAAAAAATTCGAAGAGCTTACGAATAGTTGCTAAATAATAATTGAAAAAATTCAAAGCTATTTCAAGAATTATTTCGAAATAATTAAAAAAAGTCCTAAATGTGTTCTTCAAAAGAATAAGTTCGTCAACTTTTCGTTCATCTGAACGTTCGGAACTTCAAGTCCATCAGTGATGCTACTATTATTCATCAAGTTCAGACATAAAAAAAGGTCTATAAAAGATTCTCAACTATTCCAGAAATAATGATAATAAATGTTCATGTGCCGCAACTCAAAACACCGATACTTTTGACCATTTATACTGGACTAGACCTCCGGCCGAGAGTTTATGACTTTTATGGGAGTCTCTGAGATCGAGAGTCTAGTCTATATGCGGCATTCCACGCCATATCGACCAGCTTTGAACCCGACCCTTTTCGACTTGGCCAAAACTTTTGTATCTTTTTCTACCCTTTCAAAAACATTTTTCAGAATTTTTTCAAATTTTTTCACCAAACCGATAAAAAGTTATGAATTTTTCAGAAACATTGGCTTTTTATTCCTCAAATATCTATAACTTTTTCAAAAATTGACTCATCGGCACGTTTTTTTTTTTTTTGAAATTTTTTGTTTATAAATGTACTTTTCAGAAAAAAATAGAAAAAAATTATTTGGACCAATCTTTAACATTTTTTTTCGAATTTTCGGAAAAAAATAAAAATTTCTCGATGATTATCATTTTTAATTTTTTTTCTTTTTTTTTTATAGAAACTTTGACATTTTCTGCAACTTCTCTGAAATTTGCAGAGTGGGATTTTTTCGTTTTCTATTTTTTTTTTCAATTAAAAAAATTTTTTTTTTTTAAACTCAGCTTATTTCTCATAATACAACACTGAGAAAAGTAAATAGTCAAATCAAATAAATAAATTCAGTTGACTTCGAATTGGTTGACTCAAACCTGGAATAGTCTGAGTAACGGAATATTTATTCGAGTTGACAAAATAAATGATTCGGTATACTAATATAAACAGTTGACTTCATATAGTTGATTCAAGTTTTCATCCAGTTCCGACAATGCATGACGCATTGTCGGAACTGGATGGAAATGGTGACCCGACTGATATATTGTTGAAACAACTAAAGTTGATAGGTTGTGATAACTGAATGACATTTTTTGTTACTATTCAATTCTGCATCGCTTCAATCCACGTAAATAGTTCAGAAAACTGAATAATCTATTGGATAGCCTATACAATGGGTTCGATTTTATAAAGTCGATTCAACTGAACCATTGTTAGATGAACGATAAATGCGCATCAACCTAACGCTCATATTTAGTTCATCTAATCATTGATTACATTCAAGTTTCTCAAGTTGTCATGCATTGTCGGAACTGTATGGAAATGGTGACCTGACTGATTTATCGTTGAAACAACTAAAATTGATAGGTTGTTATAACTGAATGACATTTTTTGTTACAATCCAATTCTGCATCGCTTCAATCCACGTAAATAGTTCAGAAAACTGAATAATCTATTGGATAGCCTAGACAATGGGTTCGTTTTTCTAAAGTCGATTCAACCGAACCATTGTTCCCACGCGGAAAAAAGTATATTTGTCATATATCCCAGATATATAATTAATATATGTCATATAAAACGGCAAAATTTTGTATATTCGTCATACATGAGACAAGTATGATATAATATATTTTTCATGTATATTTAATGCATGTATTTCTCATATATTTCTCATATATTTGCGATACATGATTCATACTTGGCATACATGAATTATATATTTGTCATACATATTTGAAAGTGTTTATAAAAAAAAGGAATTCATAAACAAAATAGATTTTCGTTTGCCGGGAAAAATTCGAATCTTCATAATCCCTAACTTTTTTCAAGTGCATAGTAGTAGACGATAGCGTAATAGGTAGGGTGTTAGGTAGTTAGGTACGATAGGTATAATGGTAGGCAGGGTCGAGGGTTCGATTCCCAGTCGGGCAGAGAAATTAGATCGCAGATTTTTCTTTTTTTTCGATTTATCTCTTTTTGGGGCCACTAAACTATGCAAATTAAATTATTTTGCAAGGGTTTCATATTTTTTATAACATGTTTAACAACAATTAATTAACACGCATTTTATTGAATCAATCATGTTTCCTGTTGATTGGACTAATTACCGGTTAGATACAACTTCATTTCAATTAATGCAAAATAACATTCTATTGAACCAACAATTTTATGTATTGGTTGGACTAATTGCCCGTTAGATGCGACTCGACTCAGTCAACTGAAAATAGCTTTTCATTGAATCAACAATTTTATTCATTGTTTGCACTAATTGCCGGTTAGATGCAACTCTACTTCAGTTGGTTCAAAATAGCTTTTGTTAAACCAAAAATTTTTCGTGCTTTCAAGCAAACAAAATATTCAGTTCGGCATACTGTACACTCTCTTGCTAGCCCGTGTCCGCCGCATTTAGTCCAGCCAACAAAATTTTCAATGATTCAACAAATTTATTTTCTCAGTGTATTATTATATATGAACATATATAATTATATACGCCTTAACATGACATCATGAATGATCATATATAATCATATATAATCATATATGTAATCGTGATTATTCACAAAATAATCATCATACACATTTTTTTGGATATTATATTCATTTACCAGCATATTTTGTACAGCGCTCGCCATTAATGCCTGCAAATCTTTGAAAGATTCTTTTCAAGATTCTTTCAAAGATTTGCAGGCGTTAGTGACCAGCACTGTACTTCTACGTATAATTATAATAATAATATTTTACACTTGTATTATATTATAAACGAAGTATTTGTACATTTCCCGGGGAAAAAAATCATATATAATCATATATGACTTGGTCATGCATGATCCTTAACGAAATTTGTCTCTATATGATCACATACGATCATGTACGATCATACCGGGTGTCCCATTTTAATCTTACAGTTGATTTATTTCGAAAAATATTGCTCCGATCAAAAATTGAGTGAAATGAAACTTTTAGGGTTCAGAGGGGGACGTTTAAAATTTTTTTTTGTTTTGGTCCAAAATTAAAAATGGTGGCGTTAAGATGGCTGACGTGTTTTTTTAAAATGGAAACATGATTTTTTTTTCACCAAAATTTTTTTCAGATTAAATCTAACATCTTTTGTAGTAACATTGTTTTGATACAGCCCATAATAGAGGGTATCCCATTTCAATCTTACAGCTAAATTATCTTGAAAAATTCTGCTCCGATAAAAAATTGAGTAGGATGAAACTTTTAGGGTTGAGAAGGGGACGTTCAAAAAAATTTTTTGTTTTGGTCCAAAATTTAAAGGGACGGTGTTAAGATGACCGAAAGGTTTTTCAAACAATGAAAACATGATTTTTTTTCACCAAAAAATGTGTTAAGTCAAAACTAACAACTTTTGTTGGAACATTTTTTTTATTCAGTCCATAAGGGATCACCATTTTTTACTATTTTAGTATTATGCGGGATAACCATGATGGTGGAATGGTGGAATGGTGAAATGGTGGAATCTTCGAACACCTTTAAGAATATTTCAGAAAACACTCACAAGGAGGATTTAGAAGACCTCCTCGGCTTCGTCATTATGCTGCATAACGCTAAAATAGTCAAAAATGGTGATCTAGTCTAAAATATCCGGGCTATAAAAAAAATATTCCCACAAAAGATGTTAGATTTGATCTGAAAAATTTTTTGGTCAAAAAAAATCATGTTTCCATTTTAAAAAAACATGTCAGCCATCTTAACAGCGCCATTTTGAATTTTGGACCAAAACAAAAAAAATTTTTGAACGTCCCCCTCTGAACTCTAAAAGTTTCTTCCCACTCAATTTTTTATCGGAGCAGTATTTTTCAAGATAATTCAGCTGTAAGATTAAGATGGGACACCCTCTATTATGGGCTGTATCGAAAAAATGTTCCCACAAAAGATGTTAGATTTAATCTGAAAAAGATTTTGGTGAAAAAAAATCATGTTTCCATTTTAAAAGAACATGTCCGCCATCTTAACGCCGCCATTTTAAATTTTGGACCAAAACAAAAAAAAATTTTAAACGTCCCCCTCTGGACCCTAAAAGTTTCATCCCACTCAATTTTTGATCGGAGCAATATTTTTCGAAATAAATCAACTGTAAGATTAAAATGGGACACCCGGTATATGATTATATACGATGATATATGATTATATATGATCATATAGAGACAAATTTCGTTCAGGATCATGCATGACGAAGTCACATATGATTGTATATGATCATATATGATTTTTTTCCCGGGATATGTACATGTGAATAATATAAATTTCAGTAATATTCTTTTCTAAATACCTACAATGAAAGGAATAGTTTCAAAATTATTTCACTTACGGTCGTAATATTGAGTGGAACATTTTCTTTGCTGGCAGCTTTGGAAAATGACGAACAACCTGGTGTAGCGAGAAGATCGGCGACATCTGCTTTACGTCTTCTTTTCTCCGATGTCGGGCGAGAAGTATCCGATGTCAATCTTTTAGGATTTGGTTGGCAATCAAAAATATGTGGCACAACATCACTTTTCATTTTTATAGGGCCACCCATCAAACTGAAGCGAACATAATTTTCCATGTCCTCTTTTAACTAAAAAGCAATTTATAGGTTAGGTTTGTTGGAAATGCTTGAGAAAAAGAGACAGTGTCAATTTTATTTAAATGAAAATTGAATTTCAGTAAAAAATTACTCTGCACTTACATTAAAATGATCTTGACAATAAAAATAATTGGATTTTGTTGGTTTATCTGGACGGCGTGCCATCGCAAACCACAGTTTTCGTTTTTTTTCATCGTTTGGGACGACGACAAATATTTTACTCGGCGCACTTTTCGATGTATTTTTACACAACGGCACAAAACACCACCGGTAACTCGTTGTGTATGCCATTTTCGAGTTTTAAACGTTAAACTTGTCCGAACCAAAAAATTTCACATACTTTACGGCCCTTTAGTATACTCGGGAACAAGATCGTGACGTCACATTCGGGTTCGGGGAAGATCGGCTTCTTCCGGCACGTTTGAACAATTCACCAAGCGTGTGGATTTTCAAATTGCTCTAACCTTGCAAATATCAAATTTTTTTTTCCGCAAAAAAAATGTAGTATAGAAACTCATATCTTCCCAATCGAATGGTCGCAGTTTTGAAAAATGTGAGAAAACCCAATTCCTTTGAATAATATAAATCAACTAAGTTATATCAAATCTCGACTTTTTGTTATATTTACCTACGCAATGTCACGAAAACGACCGAGACCTGCTGTTTCTCATGATTCTGGTGATGAAACATACTTCAGAAGATGATGAAACTGTTCTAATCCCGAATCCAGGTGATTCTGGTCCTTCAGACGATTCGTATTCCGATTCTGATTCTGACCGTGATGAACAATTACCGAGTGTCACTTTTAGGAGAGCTTCAAAAAGTTACCAAACAGATCAAGCTAAGCTGGAAAACAATCATGAATTTGAATGGGTGACTGGTGAAAAAAAGTATTCTGATAATATTGAAAATGAAATACTATTGTCTATGTCTCAAAAGCGTAAGATTTAAAAAAGCGAGCCAGTGCAACTGTTTGAGACTTTTTTTCAATTGAAATGAAAGAATACATTATCAATACACGTAAGGAAAATATTTTTGATTCACCATTGGTCGATTTGGATACATTTATTGAAATCATCATAATGAGTTCATTCAATAAAAGAATGTCTCAGGGAGATTATTGGTCAACCGATCTTCTTCTATCTTGCGAAGTAGTTGCTTCAGCAATGACTTGTTCTAAGTTTGAGCAAATCAAGTCCAAATTGAAATGCTCGAAGTCCAAAGACAATGATAATAATGATGAAGGGTGGCGGGTTCGAGCATTGATGAAACTATTCTAACAAAATATTCTGGTTTGGCATCTGGGGAACTGCTCTGTCAGTAGATGAAATGATGGCTGAATCGTATGCTAGAACTTCATTGAAACAGTTCATACGTAGGAAACCTATACGTTTTGGAATTAAATTTTCTGGCCTCTGCACTGCTGATGGGTATTTGCTGAATCTCGGGATAGATTGTGGAAAAAATTCTGTAGTTGGAGACAAACTGAGTAAATGCGCATTAGGTTCTCGCGTGATAATGAATTTGTTGAAACCATTTTTTGAAATGACAGCTGTTAGAAAAGTTTCTCAGTATGATTTTTATTTTGATAACTATTTCACAAATTTAGATCTTGTTGTACATTTGAAGAGATTGCAATTAAAATACACCGGAACTGTTAGAGAGAATCGAGTACGTGAAAAAAATGTCATCGATTAGAAGTCTCCACGAGAAACATATGCAGTGAAGCATGATCAAAACAGTGGAATCAATTACATTACTGTAATGGATTCAAAATTAGTGTCGATCTTATCTACAGCTGCAGGGGTTACTCCATTATTGCCATCAAAGAGGTACGATTCTAAAGAAAAAGCCAAAATCGAGATATCGTTTCCCCAAGCGTTTCACCTTTACAATCGGTTCATGGGTGGGGTTGATGTTCACGACGAACACTGTAACAACATGCTGCCAAGTATTCGATCGAAAAAATGGACATGGGTAGTTTTCATAAGGCTCATCCAGGCTGCCATAGTGGATGGCAGTCCCGGGACGGCAGTGGGACCATCCTATTGCGGTAATCACTGCGAACATTTCAGAGCCCATGGGAATCCCATGGGACCATCCCATTACCATCACGAGACAATTGACACCATGCCTGAAAGACGTACTTGAGACGCATTATTGCTGTGTCTGGTAATTCTGGAATATCTTGGTGACGTCTTTAAGAAGTCTCGATAATATCTTATCGATATCTCCACTCTGCTGTGTTTGCAGTCCAAGAGACGTCCCGAAGACATCCCGGGACGGCAATAGGATGATCCCATTCCGGTAATCACTGTGGACGATTTCGGACACTTTAGAGCTCATGGGAATCCCATGAGACCATCCCATTACCATCACGATAATTGGCGTGATGTCCGAAAGACGTACTTGGGACGTATTATTGTTGTGTGGGAGGCTTCCTAATCGTCGTGAAATTTTTACACGACCTCTTAAATACCTCATACAAAAACATACCAAATTTTTAGAATTTTGCCATTGTTTTTTATTTTAACCCTTAAGGAGGTTGAAGTAATGATGATAGAATTCTGAAAATTTGGTATGTTCTTACATGAAGTATTCAGAAGGTCGTGTAAAAATTTCACTACGATTGAGAAGCTATTTATTGAACAATTAACATTCAAAGGTTTCATAGCTTCTAAGCAACCTTAATCCCTACCCGAGAACGTTTTACTCGCCTCCCGATTTAATCCTTTAAGGTAGTACCAAAGCTGTGGAGTGAGCAAAAGTTGGTCCAGTTTCTTCTATTTTAAATAGAATAAAATGAGTTTTTTTCAATATCGCAGTATACACTACCGGCCAAAAGTTTGGGGACATCTGCTCTGATTTCGAGCCGCACAAAAAGTTTCACTGCTCTTTCAAAAATTGACATATCTCAATCAGTCAAGCGGCATTTTAAAGAGGACATTTTCAGCTTCATTTTACTGTTTAAAAAAAAAATCGATTTTTGTTTCAACCTGTTACGCCCTCTCAAACATGATCATTTTTCGGATTTTTTTTGGACGTTTTAATTTTGCTGCACAAGCCATGAAATTTTTTTCAAATTTTTTGTTGGATAAAAAACTTGAAGCAGGAAGTATAGGCTTCAATTTTGTTTTTTGAAAAGTTTCGTACGATTTTTTTTCGCGAAGATATTAAACTTTTCGCAAAAAACGACGAAATTTATAAAACGTAGCGTAACTCTCAAACTACTGGGTTTTCATAAAATCCTTAAGAGGGTAAAAAGTTGCGTACACTTATTTTGGATACGATGCAATTTTTTCAGAATTTATTTTAAACATTTTTTTTTTTAAATTTTTTTGTCAACAAAATTTTTTTTTTTCATTGTCTACACGTTTTCTTCATCGAAAAAGTTGCGTACACTTATTTTGGATACGATGACATTTTTTCGGAATTTATTTTCAACATTTTTTTTTTGAAATTTTTTTCTTTCAACAAAATTTTTTTTTAAATTGTCTACACGTTTTTTTCGTCGAAAAAGCCACCTCTTGCTGCAATCACTGCTTCAACGACTCGTGGCATCCGGTAAATTAATTTATCGATTTGTTCTTGCTGCAAACTGGACCAAGCTTTCTGCAACTTCTCCCACAGATCTCTGGAAGATGTTGGGCAATCAATCCAACAAAAAATTTGAAAAAAATTTCATGGCTTGTGCAGCAAAATTAAAACGTCCAAAAAAAATCCGAAAAATGACCATGTTTGAGAGGGTGTAACAGGTTGAAACAAAAATTAAATTTTTTTTTTAAACGGTAAAATGAAGCTGAAAATGTCCTCTTTAAAATGCCGCTTGACCGATTGAGATATGTCAATTTTTGAAAGAGCAGTGAAACTTTTTGTGCGGCTCGAAATCGGAGCGGGTGTCCCCAAACTTTTGGCCGGTAGTGTATATCGAGGTATATACGTATACATATATACCACTGTAGGGTTATAGCAAAATAACTGATTGCTTATTAGATATATTTTCAGTCGTTTCAATGTTTACGATGAGCGTAAACATTTGGATGCGTACAGGCAGACCACACAATGAAATCTATATGGGGCGTTCCATGTCAGATCGACCACTTTTTAATCCGACCCCTTTCGATATAGCTGAAAATGTTTGTCTTTTTTCTACCCCATTAAAAACATTTTTCAGTAAATTTTCAATTTTTTTTAAAAAGCTATAACTTCTTCAAAAATTGACTAATCGGAACGTTTCCTTCGAAATTTTTTTTCTTCAAATGTACTTTTCGAAAAAAAATACAAAAAAACTTTAAGATATTAAAGTCTATGAAATTTTTCACTTTTTCGAGAAAAATCATCGTTTTCTCGGAAGGGCATTTTTTATTTTATTTTTCTTTTTACTAAAAAAAACCTTCGTTCAATTCCGGAAAGAATGCCGCCCAAACTGGAGTGGGTGGAATTTTCCTTCTAATTTTTTTTATCTATTGCAATTTTCTTTTTTCGCAACTGGGCTTATTTCACAAAACACACCACTCTGTAGATTTTTGAGGATTTATAAAGGACCTCAGAGTTTGAAAAAGTGAGAAGAAAAAAAATCGAATGTGGTAATCCGCGAAAATTTTTTAATTTTTTTCAAAAAGGTTAAAGAAGAAATAGAAGACACCTATTTATAATTTTTTTGTATTTTTTTACTCATGTAAGAGGTATTAGGAATGAACTTTTTTATTTTATTTTTGAAACTAAGAAAAAGAGAATTATTCAAAAAAATATAAGGCACCCGCGGCACACTTTCTGATCATAATAGAAAGTACTTATTTTTTACCCAAAATCTATGAAAAAAATTGCAGAATTTTAAAAATGGTTTTTTTTCAGTTATCCCTTTTTTACACCAAAAAAATCGTCACGCCGCCTGAAGGAGTGGCCAGAAAAATCTTTTAAAAAATTACGCTGTTTTTGAAGAGGAATCAATGCGAAAAAAAAAGTTATGCGAGGATCTAATGACCCGATGGAAATGACCCCACGTTTCCACTTGGTGCCCCATGTATATAGTACGAATATAGAAATATTATATAAATATTTCGCCGCCACCGTGTACAAGAATCGAGAACCCAAACCTCCAAACCCAAACCCCCAAACCTAAACCTTTACGACGCGAGGGCGCGTAGCGCCCGAGCCACAAAAACCTCTAGTATATATATATGCAAAATTGTGTACAAAATATATTCAAAATATAATTACCATATATAAATGAATGTATTTAAAATATATTTTACGTACATGTAAAATGTATTTAAATTATATATTATACATTGTAACGCGGTTTTTTGGGCCGCGTTACAAAATAAGAACTACATAATTAAAAATACCCTTCGTCCTCGCTACGAGAGCCGCCAGCTGTCAATTCCGAAAAGAGTTCGATTGAAAAGAAATAAGAGTCTTTATTAATCACGCACGTTCCTGTGATTTTCATGTAACGAGGGAAATGCTGTAATGAGGAGAAAGGAACGATGCGCATAAGCAACTTATTCGTCCATCCAACATCGTAAAGCGCTTCCCGGAGGCTTATAGAGGGAGGAAAACAGCAAGGAAACCAAAACTACCGAGGTTCCGATTTCCGGAAGACGTGGAAACCACCAAAACGTCAAAAGGCGGCCCTTAAACAGTACATCGATCAACGACTAGAAGCGTTATAGTGACACGATATTATCATGCGAGATAATTAATCAATCAAATATCGCGCGCGTTCACTGTATCGTTTTGCCTAACGCCTGCGAGACGGCGTGGCGCCAGTTACCGGCAATAAGCGTAGCACAATCAGGATGGAGTGCGGAGAGATAAGTTCTCGATTTTCGGGAAAGAATTATGAGAAAGGACTCTCGTGGCGGCAGCGAAGTGGTGTAGACGTGATAGGCGATAAACGTGCGAAAAAGGAGGACAAAGGAGAAAATATCTTGGAGATCATTTGGGCTGAAATATCGATAGCCGAAGTATTGAGAAACGACGCTACTAGGTCGGTGAGTCCACGATTACGCCTCCACTCTTATTTTGTCGGAAATTATTACCGCTGATTATTATTTCATTATATTTTGTGAACTTGAGAAATTCGCTGTCGCGCGGACACCTCGCGCCGAGAATCGAGAGCTCATTGTGTCGTTCCAGGAATTTTTATCTTGTTGTGCGCCCTCGTGTTTGATGTAGAATGTTCGCCAAAATTTCGTGTCTTTCCGGAAGACAATTGTTTGATTGGAGATAAAATTTTCCTGAGAGAAACGTGCGTGAGCTAAAAATTAAGAGAAATATTAAATGAAAAATTAAAAGAAAGATCAAACTAAAGTATTCGAATCACGCGTGGAATCGACAGGTGTCCGTGAAGCGATAGTCGTGTAGTTAAATTTTGTCGAATCGTTTTTCGTTTATTTCAAGTAGTTTTGTTCGCGAAACCGGCTGAAAGTCAGCCGCGTGTGCGACGCGTGATGCGCGGATAATAAGAAAGTGAAAATCAGTCTCGTGTTCCAATTCCGGGAAATTCGGAAGATTTAGAGATTGAATTGTGAGAAAAACAAAATTTCACGTGACTCTCGCGTCTTGTAAATCGTAAATTAGTTCAATTGCGAATGGTAACATTTTTCCCTTTTCCTTTTGGTGCGAGTTTGGACAACACGCGTCTCGTATAGTCAAGGTGATACGACCGCTCGTGATTAAATCGAGACGTTTAGCTAGTTTTCAGTATTGTTGTAAAATTCATTATTTATGGTAATAGTTTTCTTATTTTTGTAAAATTAAATCTGGCGTAAATTCCGAAGGGTGAACCGAGTACCCTGGACGAATTTTAGTAGGGACGTTTGGATAAATTTGTGTCAAGTCACGGTTGAGTCTCGCAACCAAAAAATTATTATTGTTTCGAATTTATAACATTATGGGAGATTGAATTGGTCGAATGATTTTCATGGAAGAAAACTGCATAAATCCACGTTAATTATTATCAGAAATTTTTAAACTGAGAATTGTTTTATTTTTTTTGTCAAAACGGACCGCCCCTCTACCATTTCCGAAGGCTGCAGCTTAGTCAGACACATTCTTCTCTCTTATCAAACAACGCATAAAATCGGGCCGCGTATTTCGTGGACGGCGCCCTAAAATTTATAATAAACCGATTTTTAATGGAGAAGATTTTGTGGCATTGGAGGGCAGGACCGCGGTTCTACAGAGGCAAAACTGTCACCAATAAATTAACACGAGTAGACCGGCACGAGCTTATGAAAATTTTATATTATTGTCATGACAGGCCCGTCTCCAATAGAAACTGTATTGACAGAAATTAGCGAGGGGTAAAATTCTATTCGATCCAATGCACACTGATCTAAACTATACACTGCTAAACTATCGATGTCATATCCGACTATTGACTGAATTATCACCATCATAACTGTCTCCCGCAAAACTGTTCCAATGTAAAACTGTACACCACAAAATGTTTATCAAGTTCATGATTTATCGCAAAATCTTCATGATGTGAAATCTTGCACTGCAGAACTGTCATCAGCTTAGCGCGCCATTGCGAAACTGGCAAGAGCGTCAGTGGTACACCGCTGAACCGTCACCGCTCTAACGTGAGATTTTAGTAACTCACACTAGTGCACGCTATATATGTAGCCTGAGCGTTCGTGCAGCTTCACGAAACGTGGTGCAATAGGGTGGTCTGGCGTCCGTGCACATTCTTACCGACTGTCGCTGCTCTTCGGTCATCACTCATGTCAGGATCTTAAAATGAAAATATATAAATACTAGAGGTTTTTGTGGCTCGGGTGCTACGCGCCCTCGCATTGTAAAGGTTTAGGTTTGGGGGTTTGGGTTTGGAGGTTTGGGTTCTCGATTCTTGTACACGGTGGCGGTGGCGGCGGCAAAATATTTATAGCATAATATAGAGAGATAAGTTACTCTAAAAAGACGTATGCACGTACAATATTGAGCGGCAGTCGGTAATAGCACGCACGGCCGGTATATCCTGCGGGTTATTGCGCCACGTTTCATGAAACAGCCCGTGCACCCGTGCCTACTTGTAGCGGGCATCTTAGTGTGAGTGACTGAATTTCGTGATAGTCCGGTGACGGTTTTAGCGTGTATAATAGAGCCCATGTTAGTTTCGCAATGACGCGCTAGGTCGGTGACAGTTCGGTCGTGTAGAGTTAATGCGGTGACGGCTTACCTGGTGTAGAGTTTGTGAAATATATAGCCTCTTCGGAGAGTTCAAACGGTGATCATTCACTCTGTGACAGTCGTGCGCAAATTTTTTTAGACTGGTATGATTTTCTCAGTGACCATTGTGCCGTGCACAGTAGATACCCCGGGGAATTAAGCGAATGACAATATGATCAGCGATAACCTTTGAGTATCAATTTAGATAGAAAAAAAGTTCTGTCCCGACAATATTACGAACTTTTTGTAAGCTCGTGACGATTTGCTCGTGTGAATTTATTGGTGACAGTTTTGCCTCTGTAGAAACGCGGTCCTGCCCATTGGAGTCGTATGTGAGCGTTCGTGCTCGAGGGCAATTTTTGGTCACAACATATGTAAAATGTACGACACATACATACAATATATATATTAGAAATATGATGCATAGATCTGAAATATAGACTAAATATATATTGCATGTATTCCAAATATAGTTGAAATATGCGCTGCATACGTCCCGAATATGGGTTGAATATGCGATATCCGTGTAGACATTTCCGAAAAATCCTGATGAGGCTTCATTTGCGACGGCCTTCTGTTAATACTCCGTTCTCGCACCCGCCTTTATAAGCATACTCTTCGCATCCTCCGTATGGGGGATCAGCGGTTGCCGTACTGCGACATCTCGCGGCGAGTCTGGAAACAAACGCGACGCTGCCTACGTTACGAATTTGTGGCTGGCGCCCGATTGCTTGTTCTCGCGGGATAAAAATGATAATGTAAATAATAATAAAAAATGTGAATATAATAAACTTAAATAATTAAATACAAATTATGTAAATAATTTTTTTTTAGCTTTTCGAAAAAAACATGGATTAAAAATTCAAAATTTGGGCAACGCTAAAAAACAGCTTTTTAGATTGAAAACTCAATTTTGAGTCACAAGCATTATCGAAAAAGCGATATTTTTTTGGCAAAGCTGAGAATTTTTTACTCAAAAAACCTATTTTTTCAGCAAAAAATTTGGTGGCGGCAGATCGTAAAAAAATCGCATAAAATCAATTTTTGTTCATTTATTCATTTCTCGTATGTTTATGGAGACCTCATCTTGAAAATTACACATTCCATGTAAAATTTCATCAGCTTTTCAAAAAAAATATTGAATAAATTTTCAAAATTAGCCAACGGTCAAAAAACAGCTTTCGAGATTAAAAACTCCATTTTAAGAGCTTTTCAAGCGCATGAACAAAAAACAATTTTTTTTCACCCATGCAAGATTTTCGTGCTTTTCACCATATGCGTAGACAGCCGAAAAGTGACTCTTTTCTGACAGCTAAGAGCCTCGTTTTGGCTATCCACGCATATAGTAAAAAGCACGAAAATCTCCCATGGGGAAAAAAAAGATCGTGTGCAACGCGGGCCAAAGACTCGTCTTTTGTCTCGCGTGGTTGCGGCCCTCGCTTCGCTCGTTGCGGCAAACTTCACGCTCGACCAAAAGACTTATCTCTGGCCCTAGATGCACAAAATACTATTTTTTTTCGGAAAACAGACTTTTTCACGCCAAAAACTTTTTTTTTGAATTTTTTTATTGTGGTGGGTAGCCGGCAAAGCAAAATGAATAAAACAAAAATCGTAAAACGAGCTGAAATACCTCATACAATAAGTGCGAAAGTTAGCGGGGACAAATTTCGGATTCTGTTTTCAGATGAAGACTTTCAGCTAAAAAAATTGAGAAAAGATCTGAGGGGGTATAAGGGCGGATCCGACGTCTATAATTGGTGGAATATGGCTCATACATTTTATGCATAATTATGTAGTATACACCGTATAATTTACGTGAAGAATTCTAAAAAATATGATTTTTATGAGTTTACAAAACATGTTCGGGACCTGCTAATTTTCTGGCCATGTGGTATGGAACTTCAAATTTGAAAAGATGACGCTATGATCACAAAACGTATATGTGACATATATCTACTTATATGTAGCGTACGTAATTTGTGTGTGCGTGAAGTAAATTAAGGAGATGTGTTAATAAGCTTTTGATAAAATATACTTCGCATACATCTGATATATGTTGTTAGAGAGAATAAAATTACATAACTTCTACACATATATGTTGCATATATGGTAGCATATATTAAGAATATATGTAGAATATATCAGCATATATTAAGAATATACGTAGAATATATGAGAGATATATGTGAATTACACGTATCTCTCATATATGTTGCATATATATTAGCATATATTAAGAATATATATGCAACATATATGTGTGGATTTAAAATATATGTACATATGGAATATATGTATATATGTACATATGGAAGTGACGATTCACCAAATTACAGCCTCTTTACTCTAGAGGTTTTCGAGAAAAAAAATATTGGATATTTCCATGTGTAGGAAAGTTAACTTTGTTACTGCCTTGCTCGCTATTATCCGACCTGAAAAAGTCCAAATTTTCCGAAAAAATATCAGTTTTACCCTGAGGGTAGTAACTACCCCATAAAAACGTGTTTAAATTAAAAAATCTGTGTTTTGAAGGCGAGCACCGTAAAAAACATTTTTTTTTTATTTTTTCTTCCGAAAGTCTATGCCATGTTTCACAAATGAAAAAATTAACAGAGTGGGATGAGCAGAGGATCATCATCGAATAAATTATTTAATTTATTTATTTATTTTTTTACAGACGTACATTTTTTTTTCTAAAACTACATTCAATTCAACGTAAGAAAAGTTCTATAGCTATTTTTGCTACTACTAATATGTTCTGAGATATGATTTTTTTAATATTGAACAATTTATGCATGAATAAAATGCGTATCTCGGAAACTACTGGTTGTAGCCAACATTATTATAGGACCTCTTCTATGTGAAATTGGCTCATACTTCCGAAAAAATACTACAATTGAAAAAACGATGATTCGCTCTTGTCATTGTCATCAACAATTTAATTTTTTAAAGAATTATATTTTTTTCATTTTTTAAGCTAATCAGACGTGAGAAAAATTTAAATGTAGTTTAAGTTACTACTCATATATTCTGAAATATGAATTTTTGAATATTTTTCATTTTTATACAATTTTTGTATTCACAAAATTCATATCTTGAAAATCGTCGATTACAGCTATTTTGATTATAATACTTTTATTCCGGCAATTTGGTTGTTTTTGCCAAATAAAAACAACTTAAGTAAAAAAAAAGAAATGCTACAAATTACTTTTTAAATTAATTCAATATAAAACAGAGGCTCTCAGTGTTAGCTATGATGCAGTAGCGCGGCTACTGATCCTCTGCTCATCTCACTGTTAATTTTTTTGTTTGTGGAACATGGCATAAACTTTCCGAAGAAAAAATAAAAAATATTTTTTTGTACGGTGCTCGCCTTCAAAACATAGATTTTTTAATTAAAACACGGTTTCATGGGGTAGTTACTACCCTCATGGTAAAACTGATATTTTTTCGGAAAATTTGGACTTTTTTACGTGGGATAATATTTTTTAATAATTTTTTTCAATTGTCCGTAATGAGCGAGCAAGGAAGTAACAAAGTTAACTTTCTTAAACATAGAAGTACCCAATATTTTTTTTCTTGAAAACCTCTAGAGTAAAGAGGCTGTAATTTGGTAAATCGTCACTTCTTATAACATATAATAAGATGTGAGAATGGCAAAAGAATCAAAATTTTGACCCCGAAATGCACTTCGAGCAATCATGGATCCAGCCATATTTTTGAAATATATCCACATATATTTTGCATATATTAAAAATCTATGCATTTCCGTGAGGGTTTTTCCAAAACATTTTAGCGATTTTTTCGAAATCCGGTCCGCCCTTTGAAACATGGTCGTCTATCGGCTTTTTTTTTGGCATCGCAATTTTGGCGCACGACCCATGCAAATTTGTTTCGACTGTTTTTCGTATGAAAAACTTGTGGCGCAAGTATTAGCTTCAATTTCGTTTTTGAAAAGTTTGGTACGATATTTTTTTTCCCAAAAATATTCACTTTTTCCCAAAAAACGACCATGTTTATAAAATGTAGCGTAACTATAAACCTACTGGGCTCTCGTGAAATCACTAGGTGGGTAAGAAGTTTCATACAATCATTTCAAATTCAATAAAATTATTTAGATTTTTTTTCAACAATTTTTTTTTTTCAATTGTTCTTGTAAACGAGAGATTTTTTTATCTCAAACAATCGGGTCTCTTACCTCATCTACACGGTTTTTTCATCGGAAAACCTCGTCTACATCGCTTTCTTATCGAAAAACCCGTGTAGATGAGGTAAGTTGACAGGAAAAATTTTCGAAAAAAATTATTTGAAAGAAAATTCTAAAACAATGTCATTAAGTCTGAACTGAATCTGGACTGAAAAACATCATCTACACAACTTTTTCATCGAAAAATCCTTGTATATGACGTAAAAGACCCGATTGTTTAGGATATAAAAATATCTTGTTTACAGGAAAAATTGAAAAAAAAATGTTTGAAAAAAAAACTGAAAAAATTGCATTGAATCCGGAATGATTGTTTGCAACTTTTTACCTTCATAGTGATTTTACGAAAACCCAGTAGTTTTAGAGTTACGCAATATTTTATAAAGATGGTCGTTGTTCGCGAAAAATTGAATATTTTTGCAAACAAACATCGTAAGAAACTTTTAAAAAAATGAAATTGAAGCTAATACTCTCCGCCACAAGTTTTTCATGCGAAAAACAGTTGAAAAAAATGCATGGGTCGTGCACCGAAATTACAATGTAAAAAAAAAGCTGAAAAACGATCATGTTCCAAAGGGCGTACCAGGCTTTAAAAAAGTCGCAAAAAATTTTCGGAACAACTGAACTGAAACTGAATATGTCTCCTTTAAAACGCTGCTTGGCGAATCAAAATATCTTTATTTTTAAAAGAGCAGTTAAACTGCTCTTTTAAAAATGAAATCTTTTGTGCCTCGTGGAATCGGGGCGAGTGTTTTCAAACTTGTTGCTGGTAGTGTATATGTATTTCATATTCCAAATTCTTTGCTTCTCCCAATTTTGGAGTAGCAAAATAATTATCTGAAATTAAACAAAAATTGAATCCTCTTCTAATAGTATGAAGACAAATAGCATTCTCTCATTTTCCGCAACCACAATTTTCGTTAATATATCATAGTAAAAATGAAGATTTTTTTCCCCAAGTTGAATTCAATAAGATGAGGAGAAACTACAAAATAATATTATTGAACTTTTTGTATGATTCTTTCTCTCATCCATGGATGATTAGGGGTCTAAAATATAATTTGTGCAGATCATCGGACAAGTGAAATTATATATCAATTATATAAAAAAATATTATTACATGAAATTATAAATAATATTAAATTATATTATATAATTGAATGGAATTATGAATTATGTAAAGTTGCAAAAACAGAATGGACATACTTTGCAAAAAGTGGACAAAACACCCCCAAAAACACAAAAAATGGTGTACAAAAACTGGAGACAAGCACATTTACAAGAGTATCCTTAGTTTAGTCTACCTACAAAAAGTTGTGAAATCAATAGACATTACACCCTGAATATGTATTGTCAAGAAGATGTAGTATCCTAGTTCGATTTTTATTTTTTATTTCCAAACGTAAAGATGTTTTCATTTTTTTATAAATTTCGCTTCCAAACTGTAATAATCACTGTATGCTTATAAATAAAAATCGAACTAGGATACGGGTGAGGGTCAATATTTACAACCATCAAGTATTGGAACGGCTGAAATTTTGAAATGTAAAAACTTGATTTTTCATATAAGGAACAGTTAATTATCCGAACTTATATTATTCGATAGATATTTTCCAATAACAAGTGTTTACCAAACGGTTATCTATTTGATCGTTCATTTCTTTTGAAATATATATTCAGAGAACATATATTTTGAACAATCAAAATATAGAACCAAATTACGTAGACAGTTGATATTTTTGAAATGAAAAGTAGCGAGCAGTTAATATTTTTTATACCCCATTTTCCACAATAAAAATATACCGACAATTCAAATTTCAATGGTACATAGTTTAGACGCGTTCGTTATCGACAGATGATATTACCGAACACCAAAATATTGAACATCAAAATTTTGAACATCGGAATAGCGAACATTAAAATGTAGAACATCAAAATAACGAACATGAAAATACCGCATTGAAATACCGATATTGGTGGTAAATTCAAACAAAAGCTTCGATTTAAAAGCATAAAGAAAATAAATGTTATGCAAAAAATAATCTTCGGAGATAGATAATCTCGTCCATGTCAGCGTTTCAGTGTCTGAAACCCTTTCGGTGGGTCATGAATTTGTGAAAAAACGAAATGTCACGTGCAAGTCGAAGTTGGATTGAAGTAGAGATGTTCGATTCCGATTCGATTCTTTAAAAGATTGATTCATTCTTTTTTTTAAACCGATATTTTCAATCAACTCTTTCTTTTTCGATCTTAAGGTGAATCGATTCTTGACCTTAACAATCGAAAATTCGGTTTTTAATTATATTCATCATTCATTGAAGATTGGCAATTACATACATTATGACAAAAGTCTATGAAACATCAACTTCAAGGTGTAACGAAAAAAAGTATGTAACAACGTGATAAAAAGAGTAAAAGAAATTAAAAGTTAAAATATTGATAACATGATCGAACGAATAAAATAATCGAAATGAAAAATGTATAAAATATTGAAAAATAATCGAAATTTATGTAATACACTAGTGATAAAAATCAAGCGATCAAAAAAATTTCCCACATTTTTAGTGATTTTTATCAATGCTGTATCTCAGTGAAAATCTGTCGTATCAAGGTCTAAAAAAAAAAGCTTTCCGAAGATTCAAGTTTTTTATTTTCAGATCTTTCAGCAACAAAATATGCGGAGCTAGAGGTTTCACGCAATCCTGAGAAATACCGAGAACAACAAAAATTTGGCAAATTTGTATCACTTTTTTGTTGGCTGTAATTACTTGGAAATTTTTTTTCAGCCGAACCATTACATGGCCTGGATTGTTTGTTTATTTGGCTTTAATTTTGCTTCTTTCAGACCTCGCTGCGACCATTTTTCGCTGAGATATCGAACACTTTTAATGAAAAAAGATCCTGTTGTATTTGACCATTGTAATCTCATCAACCAATGATCGCAAAGAAATCAAAAGGGGCCTTTCACAAACTTAAATTAATGCTTTAAAAGGATTGGCGATGGTTTAAAACAAAAAAATGTTTTCATCCTCGCCATGAATTTAAAAAAAACAGAAGAAAAAGGGTTACTTGTCGTTTTTTTTTAAATCAACGGTCAAATTGAAAATATTAACGAAACGACTTATGTTGAGCGTGACTTTTACAGCTCAATATACCCATAAACACCCTGTAAAGTTTCAATTTGATCTATCGAATGGTTTTTTCGTTTCAAGCTATCAAATTTTTGAAAAAATTAAAAGATAATGTTTCTGCCCCGCAACGTTATAACCATTATTAAAGTGGAATATATATTTTTTCTTTTTCAACATTTTTATGGCAAATAGCGTTGAAATGAATGGGAAAAAAATTTCGAAGAATTTTCGAATTTTTTTTTTTGAACATTGTATCGACTTTTTTTTCAATAAATTTGAACGCTGTCTGCTATAAAAATGTTGAATAAACTCAAACAATTTTTTTTCCTTCTAACAATGATTATGAAGCGTTTAGGGGTAATAAACATAATCCTTGAATTTTTATTCATAAATTTCAACGCTGTTTGTGATAATAATGGGGGAAATGCGCGAAAAATTTCCTTCTTTCATGTTAGTAATGATTATGAAGTGTTAAGGGGCAATAAACATGACCCTTTAATTTCTTTCGAAAATTTAATTGCTTGACACAAAAAAACCGTTCGATAGAACGAATAAAAACCTTGAAGGGATTTTGTGGGTATATTGAGCTAAAAAAGTCACGCTCAACATTAGTCGTTTAGTCGATATTTTTAATGTAGCCGGTGATTTTCAACAAAACCATAAACATCCCGTTTTCTCGAGTTTTTTCAAATTCATAGCGAGGATGGAAAAAATTCCTTTGAAAAAACCATTGTCAATCCTTGTAGAGCATTAATTTAAGTTTGTGAAACGCCGCTTCTGATTTCTGTACGATCATTGCTTGCTGAGATATATATAGTCAAACACAGAAGGATCTCTTTTAATTGAAAGTCCGACATCTCATCGAAAAAAATGGTCGCAGCGAGATGTCAAAAAAAGAAAATTGAAGCTGAATACACAAGCTATCCATCCCATGTAAAGGTGTTCAGCTGGAAAAATTTATTCCAATTAATTGAAGCCAAAAAAAAGTGATACAAATTTGCCAATTTCTTTATTTTCGGTATTTCTCAGGATTACGTGAAACCTGTAACATTGCACTTTTTTTTGCCGAAAGATAAAAAAAATTTTTCACTCAGATACAGCATTGTTAAAAACCACTACAAGTTTGGGACATTTTTGAACCCTCAATTTCTTCGATTAGTGTTGAAAAAAATTCTAATTTGTTTAATATATTCATAATATTTTTAATAATGCATTAAAAAGTGCAAATGTGTTAAAAAATCGGTTCTTTGGATTCGATTTTTCATGAACAGCGATTTTCTTGATTCGATTCAGAATCGATCAAAAAATCGATTCTTCTTAAAGAATCGAACATCCTTAGATTTAAGTAATGATGATGACTTGAATCCAACTTCGACTTGCATTACCGCAGAAGAAATGAAAATGCAGGTAGATTTGTAAAAACTTTTTATTTATTAAGTTGATACGAAATTCATAATTCGCCCATCCAAATTCTTCGCGGAGGTTCAGCGTGAGGTGTTCGACATATGGGGCAGCGATGATCCGCTTCGACTGTCCACAGCCTGTCTGCGCATGTCGCACAGCAACAGCAGTGTCCACACTGCCAAAATGCGTGTGTAGCCCTCAAGGTATAACATACTTTGCACAGTGCTGTAAAAAAAATTTAGAACAAGGAGTACACGCAATTTTACTCCTTATTATTTAGGAACAAGTGTCTCGTAATGACTTTCACGTTTTAAGACATACCGATTAGGAGATGTTTGAAATTTTACATTACATTTTTATACATAAAATAATTGAAACGTTAAGTGACTTTATCTTGTGCCTGTCAGCAAGGTACGCTACAGCTAATTGACCTCGTACGAACATATAATTTTTCTCAAGTAGTTAACGTTCATATTATAAAAAAATCAAGCTCTTATATGACAAATCGCTACCACTGTGTTCGATATATCTATATCGTGCACAAATATGGATATACCGCAACCAGCAGTAGCGAATCATCCGTTAGGAACTTGATTATCTTGCTTACGAAAATATCATTTAAATGAACCAGTACAGACTACTTTACATCGTTATTATGGGTCCAGAAAATCGGATTCAAAAACAAAAGTAGATCCACAAAGAATGAATGCTGCATTTCTCTTCAACGTTTGAATCACGCAGTGGCACAATCCCGAGTCACGTTAACTCAGAAGAGAAGCGACCCTGCGAATTATCACTACATGAATCAAACGTTACCGTCACTTCGAGTCACGTTAACTCCGAAGAGAAGCGACCCTACGGAGCAGGTGCCTGGCGGCCAAGTACACGGCAGACGTTCAAACTTTAAAGAAATAACATTCAACTAATAAAGCTATAAACTTGGCTCACAAAAATCGAATGCTGCATTTTCATCCAACGTTTTAATGGCGCAGTGGCATAACCCCGGGTCACATTGACTCAGAAGAGAAGCGACCCTGCGAATCACCACTATTCGAATCAAACGTCAGCGTCACCTCGAGTCACTCTCCGAAGAAAAGCGACCCTACGGATCGGGTGCAGACGTTCGAACTCTCTAGAACCAAAATTTGAGTACCAAAGTCAAATTTGTGTAGTTCACTACTCGAATCAAACATCGGCGTCACCTCGAGTCACTTAAACTCCGAAGAGAAGCGACCCTATCGATCAGCTGCAGACGTTCGAATTTGATGGAACCAACATTTGACTAACAGAGTCAAATTTGTGTAGTATATGACGTCTTCAGGATTCAACTAATAAAGTTAAACTTGGCCATCAAAAAATGAATGCTGCATTACCCTCAACATTTTAATCACGCAGTGGCAAAACCTCCAGTCACATTTACTCAGAATAAAAGCGACCCTGCAGCGAATCAACACTACTCGAATAAGACGTCGGCGTCATCACCTCGAGTCACGTTAACTCCGAAGAGCAGCGACCCTACGGATCAGATGCAGACGTTCTAATTCTATAGAACTAAAATTTGACTACAAAAGTCAAATTTGTTTAGTTCACTACTCGAATCAAACATCGGCGTCACCTCGAGTCACGTTAACTCCGAAGAGAAGCGACCCTATCGATCAGCTGTAGACGTTCGAATTCGATGGAACCAACATTTGACTTGAAAAGTCAAATTTCAGTAGTCTATGACGTCTTATAGGAGCTCATGCTTGATTTGTAGGATACTTGTAGACATTTTTTCCAAATTAATAATTAATTCATTGGTTCTTTAAGTAATCATCTAACAGATTTGTTTCCGCAGCACAACGGGATTTATTATTAATCCTGTTTGAGCTACTACTATTGAAATTTATCGCAGTGCTCTAGACTGTGTAATTACTATTAGCGCATCTCTAAAAACTTTATCGAGCGACAATTCCGAAAGTACTATTAGTAAATACTGATGTTAATATAAAATTGATTCGAAATGTTTCAAAAAAAATATATCATACAAGAAATGTCTTTAAACGTCAAGGTCATTATCAATGTACGCCATTAATTGTCAATTCGTCAACACTTGGTAGAAGAACGTGCTTTTGTAACAACATCATTGCAGTTGAAATTCAAAGTCATTACCGAAGCTTAAGATATAAAACATCGGTGGATGTTATGTTCAATACAAAATTTCATTAAAAGAGGTTATAGAATTAAATAATCTTTTCATTGTGATATTACGAATGTAAAAGAATCTTATTATATAAGGGCAAAATAAGAGACTGTTACTACATGAGCACAGAAAGACAGATACATGAAAAGAAAGTTATGTCTTTGAAAAAGAGTCTGTATTTGAAGTTGATAAATCACCACGCAGATTTCAATTTCAAAACAAACATTACATTTTACTTCTCTAGTGCGCGCTGAACGAATCTTAAAAAACTGAGACCATATTTCAGCATAGAAATTTCATTATAATTTCATGAATATTCTACTTTTTTTTAGGTACATAGCAAAAAACTTTAGATAACCAAGTTCGCAACTTTGTGCGAATGAAACCAAAGTTCGCAACTTTGTGCGAATAACGCTGTCGACAGCAAAAATATTGTCCTGAAACCGTCTTTCATTTGGTGAAACTGACAGGTGATCCGCAATACAGATTTGATTTTTCGTGAAAAATTATAAAATACTATCTGTATCCAATCGAATGCCGTTTAGTTTATCCCGTCATATAATAATTATAATGTAAGCCCGTCTGCTACCGATAACGCTTGTCGATACACAGATTCAACAATTTTCACGATCATTCCTCACTTTAGGATGAATCGAATACCGTACAGATAATCCCGCTGACGGCTTTTGTTAACAATAAAAAAATTGTTAGCAAACACGAGAATCACGCGCTTCGATAAATGATAATGTAGGCCCGTCTGCTAGCTGAAACGCATGACGATACAGAATGAAAAATTTTCACCATCATTCCTCACATCATGGCGAATCGAATGCCGTATAGTTAATTCCGTCGACGGCTTTTGTTAATAATACAAAAATTGTTAACAATTGACAATCACGCGCATCTTCTTCCTTTCTTCCTCTTCCTCCTCTTACTGTTCCTCTCCTGTTACTCTTCATCCTCTGGAAATTTTCACGTTCATTCCTCACTTTTCGACGAATCGAGCACCAGATACTTTTTCCCGTTCACGGCTTTTGTTATCAATAAGAAAAAATTCAGGAATGAGATCGCAGGCGTTGAATATAGACAGTATAGACCAGTCGACTAGCTATAACGTATAACGATACCGATTCTACTATTCTTACTATCATTTCTCATATCATGACGCATCGAATGCCATACAGTTTATCCCGTTAACGGTTAAGAATAAAAATAAAATTTAGCAAGTGAGCATCGCGTGCATCGAAGGTAGATTATTCAGGCCCGTCTGCTAGGTATAACGCATGACGATATAGATTAAAAAATTGTCACGATCATTCCTCACACCATGACGAATCGAATGCCGTATAGTTTATCCCGTTAACGGTTTATGTGATTAGTAAAAAATTGTTTGGGAATGATGGAGAACTTATATCGCAGTCCAGCGCCGAGCGTCACATAAAAATAATGTAAGCCCGTCTGTAACCTATAACGCATGATGATACAGATTCCTAAATTTTCACGATAATTACTCACTATTTAACGAATCGAACGCCATACAGTTCATCTCAGTGACGGCTTTTGTTAACAATATAACAATCGTTAGCAAATAAGAATCGCGCGCATCCAATATAGTCAATGTAGAGGCTCGTCTTCTAGCTATATCACATGATAATACAGATTGTAAAATTCTTGCGATCATTCCTCATATCGTGGCGATTCGAATGCCATATCGTTAATCCCGTTGACGGCTTTTGTTAACAATAAAAAAAAATTGTCAGCACATTAGAATCACGCGCATCGAAAATAGACAATATGGGCGTGCCTGCTAGCTGTAACGCATGACGATGTGAATTCTACAATTTTCACCATCATTCCTCACTTCATGACGAATCGAACGCCGTATAGTTTATCCCATTAACGGCTTTTGTTATCAATGAAAAAATTGTTAGTAAATAAGAATCGCGCGCATCGAATGCAGACAATGCTGGCTCGCCTGCTAGCCATAACGCAGGATTACACAGATTCTCAAATTTAGGCGATCATTCCGATCATTCGTGACGAATCGAATGCCGTATAGTTTGCCTTCCTCCCTCTTTAATATATTTTATATTCCACCGTTCAGGACGAAGATATGATCGCGAGTACCCTGTTTAGTCCCGAAGCCTGCTTGAGTCTCATATAACAGCCCCTTACCCACCAGCCAGCATCTTAGTCTTACTTTTTTCCCGTCCGGGCAGTTAGTTTAAATAGAAATTTCATCAAAAATACCAATGAAGTTTGTACTCGGGAACGGCTTAATTGATATTGAAAAATTTTACTATTTCATAAGGGCATACAAAGACTATCTCAGGATTAAATAACTGTCGTATAAGATTTCATTATCCAGTGAAGAGACAAATTATTTATAAAAATCTTTTGGTTAAATATTAAATGATTTGAGCAAGATTATGAAATTATTTATTCAGAAGCTCATACCCTTTTTCCTAACATAAATTGCTTTCAATCGATTCGAAGCCGTGAGCTATGCTTAAAAAAAGGTTATAACTATATTTTACCTACAAACTTTTATTTTTTTTGCATCTATTCATCATTGCTTAACATTACAACCAATATTCTTAATATTTGACTCAACAAAAATTTATTTATTGGATTTCAACACGTTAAAAATGGTACTCACGAATTCTTTACTTTTATTAGTTTAAAAATAAGAAACTACAATAATTAATTCACGATGAAACATTTCTTGACATGTATTAATCAAATAATTTAAAAAATTTCAAATAAAATGGCAATACTATCGATTGTAAATACAAAATTATGATCAATAATTACAAAAAAAAAATAAAAATTGGTTGTACAAAACAGTTTTTACTTTTTTCAATATGGTGCGCACCGCTTCGAATCAGTTGGAAAATAATACATATATTATGAAAAAGGGTATGAAACTTGTAAAAACAACTAGTTTTGTAATTTTTCTCAGATAATATTACATTTAAAATAAGATTTTTGGAAAAAAATCTTTTCTTTTCACCGGATAATGAAATTCCATACAGCAGCAATTTTATCCTGTGATAATCAGTCAGTATTAGCTAACCACTTGAGTCCGTATTATCAAAATTGATGGGTGCAGGACAATACTTCTGCTGTCGCAAGCGTTATTCTTACAACGTTACGAATTACCTCTATGACCAGTTTCATAACTTTTCGGAATTTCAACCAAACATTCTCATAATAAGTATATAGAATGAATAATGATGTTCTTACCATTATCTTCTACTAATCGCAGTCGCTGTTCTGCCGATTGTAAGCGGTTTGTCATGTCTGCGAGTGCTACTGCTTCTTGACGCTGATGTGCTGCAGCTTTTTTTTTCATGGCTACAAGTTTTTTAAATGGATCAATTTCTTTATTTCATTGCTTTTTCTTCCGTACAATATATTACCTTTTCGCCGTTTGTTCCGCTTCTGGTTTTTTTCCGATGCCGTTGGTTCCGTTATGTTACATTTTGTTCTCTGCACACCATTTTTCTTCCGTCGCTTGCGATTCGGGACCGCTATTAACAGTACGTGACAATTCTATTATAGCTTCTATTATATTTTGTACTTTTTACTGTATTAATAATGTAACTTGCAGACATTTCATCCTTACAGGTAACAATTTCATTTTCAGCCCCAGATTCCTCCCTCGAGTTATAAAGCTCAATCGCCTCTTCCTCATGTATGGAAGGATCTAAAAACACGTTCGGTTAATGTAAAAAAATGCTCTAGCAGTAAAAGTTGAATCAGGTATCTTTTCAATATTTACCGACATCGAAATACTCACCAATGCTGTCAGGCTGTGGCATTTCGTCATTTTCCTCCGCGACAACTACCGCATGCTCACCCGTGTTGTCAAGCGGCATTTCCTCCGCGACAACTGCCGCATATTCTTCAATTATCTCAGGCTGGGGTATTTCATCGGTATGGGCCTCGGTCACAACCACCGCATTTAACGGTACCGCATTGTCTTCGACATGGCACAAATTAAATTCAATTACATAAAATAATCCGCAAAAAAATGTATGTATAAAAGAGAATCAGGGGTGAAGGGAAATAACGTGCACGTATTACATGGCCTGTTCAATAGAAACAAAGCGATAAATGACTGCTGCCAATTACTTAAATTATCTTTCTTCAAACAATAAATAATCGCACCAAGACTCTCATTTTGTTTCGAAACACGCTAAGATGAAAATAACAAAAGAGCAACAGCAATATATTTGCTATGAAAATTATGTAACGGTTATTTTTTCCGAAAATCTCGCAAATTTCTGTGGGTCTTGTCTGGTCTCACGGCATTACTAAATGTTCCGCTACGTAAAATGATCGAAGTGAATTATATATGATGCATTATTACCGATTATTCGGAGTTCCTCGATGTCAGATTCCTCGCTCGAATTATCCGATGTACCGTCATCGGAATTACTCGGAGTGTCTGAAAGTAATAACGATAATACGATTATTTTGGACATAGCCGGGCTATGTTGATGAAATTTAACTGAGTACCGCTGTATTTGCAGGAGATGGAATAAATTATAGTATTGATGCAGGTTTCTGGCAAAAAAAAAGGGAATTGCTAAGCTTGGTACGGATTCATTTTTGATATAATCATTTCTCATTACCATACGCTGGAACTTGTACAGCTGTTGCGGCATTATCCCGGAGCCAATAGGGCCGACCCTCAGCAAATATCTCTCGTTCGTAATCGGGATCTTCATCTACCCACAAACGAAATAGTCCATTGTAAAGTTCAAACAGTTAATGAAACTGTAACTAGCTATACTAACAATAATCGTCGTAAAATGTGTTTTCCTGTACCTAGTACACAAAACATGAATTTGGATTCAAGCAGTTCTTGTGAAAAAAAACAATCTGAAGAAAAAATAATGATTTGCCGGCATGTAGTTATGTACATAAAAATATCTTACCCAATGGTGTTACAACGGGAGGGTCTTCAAGTTCGTTCTCTGAGGAGTCCACATCGTACCGGATCCTTTGGGCAATTAAATCATCAACATTTCCTTTCAAGGAAGCTGCCTTTTCCAAGAATTCCGGTACGGTTATTTCAAGCATGTGAAGTTGACGCCACGCTAAAGAAAATATTAGTCTACAACATTGTCTTGCATTTAACTTATTAACAGAGTACTCGCACTGAAAGTTCCGAGTTTCAAGTTAGTCTAATTATTTGCCAATTATACTAATACACACTGTACCGCTGAATAAAAACTAGACATGCATTGACAATGTCATACAATAAGAGATTTTATAATCACATGTATGACTCACGTCAGCACACTAAAAGTTGCATAACTCCGTCAAAAGAAAAGAAAGAAAATCTCATTTTTAAAAAAACTTGTTGACGCTTAGCTTTGTTGCCCTTTCTATGAAATTTTTTTCTACCCGATATGCATTTTTGAACGTGACCGTTTTTTGGCCTTCTTCCGATCATTACGAATTAGGCGCATAACTTAACGACATTTTTCTTTTCTTTTTAATCTACGGTACATGTAAAAGAGTTACCAGACACTCCATTCCCCTTCTTTAAACATTTTTGCACGATTTTTTCTTAAAGTTATTTCACTTTTGGCGAAGAAAAGACAAATCTTAAAAGATGCAACGTAACTGAAAAACTGCATAGTTGAAAAGAAAATGTCAAATATGAAACAAACAGCGTAGGTTTATACGTAGTCGCCGGGAATTATTTCCGAATTTTTTTTTCACCACTTTCGCTCGAAACTGAGAATGACATCCCAAGAAAAAATGGTATGCGATTGAATTCGCGTACTTCGAGATACAATAAAAATCGGAAAAAATAGAGAAACATTTGGCATGATATAAACAATAGTGATCAATAAAAAATTTTGATTATTGTTTTTCATAGTTTAATAAGACATTTAAACAATTGTTTAAACAATTCATTAATGACTTTTGGGTAATATTCTTATTGATACTTGTTTATAGCATGCCAAATGTTGCTGAACTTTATCAGATTATTATTATTATATCAGGAAGTTCGACAGACAAAAAAATTGTTCACGAGTAATGCGCTTAATTAGCGATGCTTCAACAAAGTCCAAACAACGGTTACGTTCAAAAGGCCATATCGAATCGAAAAAAAAATTATTCAAAATATTTATCAAAGGGAACAAACCTTAATTGCCTCCCGTCAAAACGCTTTTTTAATAATTCGATTATTTTTATTCTCCTACGAAGTTATGCAGCTTATAGTGCGGCAAGATATTACTACAGGTGTATTTAAACTTTCGAGCGGGGCTGTACTTCACAGTATAGCTTAATAGATCTGAATGTGTCGTAAAAAGCGAGAAAGGTATACGAATAACCAATGAAAATAAAACCAAACCCAGTGGACACAGTAATGTTGCAGCAATGTAACGGCAATGTTACCGTTTGTAACATGTAACATTACATGGACGTTACATGTAAGTTACATGTAAGTTACAATTTCCTACTCAGCAATGTAACATTGATACATAACAGTTATGTAACGTTATGTAACAGTTACGTAACAGTTATGTAACAGTTACGTAACAGTTATGTAACAGTTATGTAACAGTTATGTAACAGTTATGTAACAGTTATGTAACAGTTATGTAACAGTTATGTAACAGTTATGTAACAGTTACGTAACAGTTATGTAATTATGTTACGTTACTGTAAATAGAATTAATTGTTGTTAAACATGTTATAAAAAATATATAGCTCTCGCAATATAATTTAATATGCATAGTTTACCGGCCCGAAAGAGATTCATAGAAAAAAAAAATCTGCACGAATTGTCTGATCTAACTTTCCTCAGAGACTGGGAATCGAACCCTCGACCCTACCTACCATCCTACCTATCTACCTAACACGCTACCGATTACG
The DNA here is from genome assembly GCA_946863875.1 of Alloplasta piceator. Lineage (NCBI taxonomy): Eukaryota > Metazoa > Arthropoda > Insecta > Hymenoptera > Ichneumonidae > Alloplasta > Alloplasta piceator. Next base: position 37,431,052 of record OX333075.1, on the reverse strand, counting down.
CTACCGACTACTTATGAATTCTCTCTACTTGTATAATATATGAATGCTGGAGTGCCGAACAAATAATAGTAGTATAATAATGGTAGTAAAATAATAATAATAATAATAATAATAATAATAATAATAATAATAATAATAGTATATACATTTGAATGAGCAATAAACCATGAAAGTTCGTTTTTTTATTTGCGAATTCCAATCCCCTGACCCCTCATAAGTTATGTAAACTTTATTCCAGAATACCTGAACCCTCATAACTTACGTTACCCTTCATAACTTAATTTCAGAGCTTCTAACCTCTCATAAATTATGTAAGCCCTCAAAACATGTTTGAAAGAGCTGTGACCTCTCATAAGTTAAGTGACCTCTCATAACTTAATTTGGGGGCCTCTGACCTCTAGTGTCATGTGAACTCTCAAAACTTTATTCCAAAATACCTGACCCCTTATAACTTACGTCATCCCTCATAACTTAATTTCGCGACCCTGACCCCTCGTAGTAAAAATGTTTACAGTGTGTAACTTCTATGGTATATTGCCGCAATAGAACATATGTTACATTACTGTAATGTAACAAGGTTATATAGCAGTTATGTAACCTACATGTAACAAATGTTACATAACATGTTACTTGCACGTTATATAACAGCAACGTTACATAGGAATAACATTGTAACATTACATGTAACTTCCATGTTATATTGCCGCAATATAACATTTGCTACGTTACTGTAATGTAACAAATTTATATTGCCGCAATATAACATATGTTACATTGCTGTAATGTAACAAAGTTATATTGCAGTTATGTAACCTACATGTAACAAATGTTACATAACATTGTTACTTGCATGTTATATAACAGCAACGTTACATAGGGATAACATTGTAACATTACATGTAACTTCCATGTTACATTGCGGCAACATAACGTGTTCACTGGGAAAGTTTACCTCTTATCAATTCTTGCTGCTTGAAAATAGTTGCGTATCGTGCGTGTCGACTTATTTGGCCGTTGTTCAGCAGCCGTCGAATGTCCGCGCGAACGTCGGATTGTAGCTTTAAAAGCTTGCCTGTTGGAAACATAATGTGCGTGATAGATGAATTTAAACATTCTACTTTAACATTACATGAAAATGGATACTGACAAACGAAATCCCACGGCCCGGGTCGATTTTCCATGCGATGCCCCAGTCTACTATGGTACGATTCGATTATGTTATTCGTCCGCCGGCCCAATCCATACACACTGAAACCCAGTGGTTTGACTGTTCGCAGCCAGTAGCGATTGTAATAAACGTGAAAGTATTTGAATCGTCTCATTATGCGTGCGGATGAATTGCGGCGAAGCACGTCATACTGCTCTTGTATCAATTCAGCAGGCAAGTATGCCAATGCCAAAATTTTTTTAAAATATGTTTTTGCCTCGGCATCCGTTCGAATGATATCTCCAAGGCCGAGAAGTTTGGCTTGTCGATAAATAGCCTGAAAGTTCATAATTTTGTTATACCTTTGGTTAATAATCGTCCTCACAATATAAATATGTATAATTTGGGTGCCCGTTATTTAGAATCGAAATGAACCGTCATTTTTAATACCTAAAAAAAATTTATTTCAGAGAATGAGTCTGAGTTTGAAATACCTCTGGAGCTATTAATAATTGATATTTGACACTCAGGACTCATCCATCCGGATATTTTTTCGAAATATAAATTTACAATGTTTTGGCGAATTTTTAATGCATTGTATATTATATCCACAAAACCCTGTAAAGTTTCAATTTGATCTATCGAACGGTTTTTTTGTTCAAACCAATTAAATTTTTGAAAAAAATTAAAGGATCATGATCCTTTAATTCTGCCTGTAAACGTCATAATCATTATTAAAGTGGATAATTCTTTTTGTTTGCTTTTTTCATATTTTTATCGCAAACAGCGTTTAAATGTATGGAAAAGAAGAATTCAAAGAATTTTCGCTTTTTTTTGTTTTGAAAATTTTGTCGATTTTTTTTCCATAAATTTAAACGCTGTTTGCGATAGATATTAGGGAAATGTTCGAAAAAAATCCTTTTTTTCATTTTAAAGATGATTATGAAGAGTTAATGTGCAATGAACATGATCCTCTAATTTTTTGCATAAATATGATTGCTCGAAACAATAAAACCATTCGATAGATCGAATTGAAACTTTACAAGGATTTTGTGAGAATATCGAGCTGTAAAAGTCGCGCTCAACATTAGTCGTTTTGTCAATATGTTTAATTTGGCCGTTGAATTTGGAAAAAAAACCATAAACAGTCCTTTCTCCAGTTTTTTCAAATTCATGGCAAGGATGGAATTTTTTTTTTTTTCTAACCATCGACAATCCTTGTTGTAGAGCATTGATTCATATTTGTGAAACGCCCCTTCTAATTCCTGTGCGATCATTGGTTGCTGAGATATCAATGGTCAAACAGAAAAGTACCCTTTTTCGGTGAAATTTCGATATCTCAGCGACAAATGGTCGCATCGAGGTCTCAAAAAAAGTAAATTGAAACTCAATAAACAAGCTATCCGGTACATACAATGGTTTAGCCCGAAAAAAAATTTCCAAGTAATTACAGCAAAAACAAAAGTACAAAATATGTGCCAAACTTTTTTTTCCGCACTATTTCTTACGGTGGCGTTAAACCCGCAGCTTTGAAAATTTTTTTGCTCAACATCAGAAAACTAGAGACTTCAAGCTTCAAAATACTTTTTTTTAAACGTCGATACGATTATTTTTAACTGAGATACAGCATTGCTAAAAACCACTAAAAATTGAGGAAATTTTTTTGGTTCTCTCCTTTTTTCAATTAGTGTATAAATACGAAAAACTTAATTTCAACTTGAACAATCACATATTTCTATTGCAAAAAGGCCCAAGACGATGGGGCCTCAAGGAGACCACATATACAAACAGAGGCTAACTTACGCGATCGTAGTGCGTGTTGCAGCCCGTGCTGTGCGCTGTTCTGAACACGTGGGTGATCGCGTTTCGCAATCCCTGCTCAAAATCACTCATCGCAAGGATTATGTCGTTGTTCGGTATAACATTGTCTCTGATGTATCCGAGTACCGCCTTATAGGCCACTTCAGTTTTCGTGGTCATTATGACCCATACAAATGGGAAACCCTGAAATGAGCGAATATTTTATAAATAGAAAGGGAGTTTGTCACAATGTGATAACTATTTACTGTACGAGTTTGCATTACAATTACTAACTCTTGACATACCTTGGCTGCGAATTTCAATGATTTCGAATGAACGTTGTAAATGCATTAGAAAAATTGAGAAGTTACTAACACCGAACAAGCTGGACGTTATACTTTATAAAGTGAGATTGATATCTGATAATTTAATTTTTCAAGGTAACCGAAATATCATATACCGTTGTATAGCACTGTGTTCTTATCAGAGATGGGCAAATTTGTAATTACCCATTGTCGAATTACAATGCTCAAAGTAATCGGTAATGAAATTGAATGTAATTTAATTACCCATTACTTGGAGCATTTTAATTAAACTGAATTTAATTACCCATTACTTTGAGCATTTCAATTAAATTTTATTCAATTACCCATTAATTTAATTTAAATGCTCGAAGTAATAGGTAAGAAAATTTAATTTAATTGAAATGCTTAAAGTAATGGGTAATTCAATTAAATTTAATTGAAATGCTCGAAGTAATGAGTAATTTAACATGTTATTAGATTACAAATGTATTTGCTGCAGCCCAACACTGATTCTTATACTAAATTTAGAAGCAATAGAAAAAACTTTACAAAATTGATAACAATATAAGATTTCATCAAAATTTCTCTATTTTAACAACCCGCATTTTCTCTGCAATTGAGAAAAATTCTTACGTGATTTAATTTGATGCCCATCAAAGTAAGAAGCTGATAGGCCCCTTCGAGTTTTGGTCTCGACCGAAACGTGCCGTCGATCAAGAGTCGCGTCACCTCGCTCATCTCCTCGCGGACGAAATTTGCGTCGAAAAATAGCACGTGCTCATGGTTATCGTCGTCCACAATTAACTGGACGGAAAATCGGCCACCGTCGTATTCTAAATTCCGTTCCCTTTCGGGAGCTGTGAGCCGATCAACAAATTCCCTTAAATTTGCTGGGCAGGGTGGATATCGCTTCCTTCGGCATCTTTTCATGAAGCTTTGTAAACTTGCGAATGTTTTATAATCCGCCGCTTCTGCATGCCTACACACAAGAATGAATTTATATTGAACAATAGTCAATTTGTAACGACCGGGACCGAACACGTAGAACAGATACAACAACAAATTGCAAAATTGATGTTTTTCGAAAGTTTATCCAATATGTACAATAACGAAGCGGTGTAACTTACACTGCTGCCAATGTGTCGTAAAGCGACCTCAGTCCATACCAGTGCACGGAAAGCGCATCTGCCAATGCCTCCTTAAACCTCGCGATAAGCTCCTCCCTATTGTTCGGGAAGCAAAATTCCGAATGGGGTTGCAAATCGTGAATAACGCCATTCACGATTTTTGCTGTGCCGTGGCAAATCGTCCTTTTTTGGCAATGCAAATAACTGTGAAATGCAGTTACATTATCATTCACCTGACTATTTTATCTCGCGTTTTTCATACCAACTTTTGTATTTATAGAAACTCAATGTGGTGATAAGTTATAGAATTCTTTGGGAGGCAAAAAGAACTGTTTACAAAAAAATTCAGTTCCGTTAATGTTTTTTTTTCCAAAAATAATCTCATTAAGGCCGTATGAACCCATCGACCGACCATTTTTCTTTTTCCCTGCATCGAAATACAAGTCTCTTTTATAAGAACCGCCTGGTAGATTCAGCGGTATGATCCATAAATGTTACCAGTTGGTTTTCAACCGTGCACATAAACTGATTTTTAAAAAATCAATATGTTTTTAAGCTTTGAACAATCTCAAACTCTACTTTGACATAACAAAATAATGTACGCGAAGCGGGTACCCTGCCGCTCAAGATGTAGAGGTCGCACATCGAACTTTTGTCTTTTTATCTCATTAATACGTAAATAACGAATTTACATAAATAAAACGTTAAGTATTCTTGTTCAAAATTATGAATCATAACCTGAATTTATATATACATACGGGGCATTCTACGCCAAATCAATCACTTTAGAACCCGACCACTTTGGATTTGGCTGAAACGTTTTTATCTTTTACTACCTTATCAAAAACATTTTTCAGAATTTTTTGAAATTAAAATAGCTTTTTATTTTTCAAGTAGGAATATTTTTTTCAAAATTTGAATTATCAATTTCATAGTTTCTTTTCAGAATTTTCCGAAAAAATCGAAAATTTCTCCATGATTACCATTGCTGATTTTTTTTCTTTTCGTTATATCAAACTTTGATATTTTCTGCAAATCCTCAAATTTTTTCAGAGTGGTGTTTTTTTCGTTTCGATTTTTCATCCAATTAAAAAAAAAAATTCAGCTAGCCTTATTTCTCCTAACACCATTCTGAACATTTTTGAGGCTGTTCGGAGAACTTCGAAATTTAAAAAAAAAACAAATAAAAATAAAAATTTGATTTTTTCGAAAAATAAAAATAGAAAGTAAAAGGAAACTCGGATTAATTTTTTTCTATTTGATTTGAAAACTACATTCAAAAATAGTGTTCGGACAAAAATACAAAAAAATTATTGAAACCCATCCATCTTCGTCTTTTTTTTAAAGATTGTTGAAGAGAATCGAAAATTCCTCGATGATTACCACTTTAAATTTTCGTTTTTATTTTTTTTTCAAATTGAGAAGTTCTCTGAATCCCTCAAACATTTTCAGAATGGTGTTATGAGAAATAAGACCAGTTGAGACATTTTTTTTGTCAATTGGATAACAAATAGAAAAAAAACTTCACTTCGAAAAAATTAGAGCATTTGCAGAAAATGTCTAAGTTTGGTATAATAAAAAAAATATATCAAAAATGGTTATCAGCGAAAAATGTTCGATTTTTTTCCAATTATCTAAAAAAAAAAGATAAAGATGGGTTTCAATGTTTTTTTTGTATTTTTTTGCAATAAGTACATTAAAAAACAAAAATTTTGGAAAAAAGTTACGATGAGTCAAATTTGGAAAAAGTTATAGCTATTTGAAAAATAAGAAGCCAATTTTTTTTAACAATTCAAAACTTTTTATCGGTTAGTTGAAAAGATTTGGAAAAACTCTGAAAAATGATTTTGATAGGGTAGAAGAAGATAAAAAAGTTTCAGCCAAATCGAAAGTGATTGGATTAGAAAGTGGTCGATTTGGTGTGGAATGCCCCATATATATATATATATATATATAAATTCAAATTACAATTCATCATTTTGAACGATAATAATCCACGTTTCATTGATGCGAATTTCATTGATGCGTTAAATACGTGTTAATGAAATAAAGAAAAAAAGTTCTGGGAGCGACGTGCGTGCGTATGTGCGCGCGCGCGTGTGTGTGTTCGGTTCAATAAATTGAAATGAATGTTTCTGGAGATCGCCTTGATCGGTCGAGTTGAAATCTCGTCTACAATTGGAACATCTATCTCTCTTCACTTAGTCGAAATTTCGCAAAAATTGTGTCATAATTGTCGATTTGGCAGGATTTCTTTTTGGAAAATGCCTGTGGTTGCCTTAACTTCAGTAATTGTGTACCTATCTAACTCCATTTTTTTTTGTACAGATGCATACTCCCGAATCATGAGAGTTGACATTGACTTTGGGAACAATCGCTTGAAAAGTTCGGTTTACAAAAATTGCAATGTTTTACAATTACTTCATGGATGAATTTATTTACAAATCTTTTATTTATTTCCACCTGTCCCGGTGTCTGTCTGTAATTAAATCTTGCAAGTTAACTTTAACCCACTTCCCGGTTTCCGATTGAGTTAAGAATTTGCATGCACATGTTAATCGGATGAAAATGCAATATTGTCACCGAGGGGCTATTCACTACCATATGCGGTGTACAAGTGATTTCAGAATGAAATCGATTTCACATGATTTCACTGATTTCATGAAGTCTTTGTGTGATTTCAAAAGTCATGTGATTTCACGTGATTTTAAGTGATTTCTAGTGACTTGAAATGATTTCAAGTGATTTTAAGCGATTTCATATTGATTTCAATCATCTCGGAGCGATTTCATTCTCATTTCAAGGGATTTCATCGATACTTTCGTAACGTCGATTTCGTGCAAATTCATGTGATTTCTCGTGATTTCCAGCGATTTCAATTCTGATTTCATACCGAGGTGGTTCAATGATTTCGCGAATGAATAGCCCCTCGATTATCACAAAAAATTTGCAACCTTTTGCAAAATCTTTTCTAAAAAATGAGCATGAACATTGTTTTGCAACGAAAATTGTTTCACCAAATTTTGTTTACAAAATCGTTTACAAAAATTGGTTTGCAAAGAATTGCCGATAAGAGACGTCGAAAAGTCGTTTTGTTATATGTTTTTAATAATTAGTTTCAAAAAAAAAAGTTTTTGTCGCTATATAAAAATATGTTCCTTTCGGGTGTCAATCACGAATTTATCACAGAAAACTCCTTTCTTGCTCTTCTTAATATAGTAAAATTGGAAACTTGATCCATTTGATGCAACATAGGCAAAAAGAAATGAAATTGATTTTTTTCAACATATTCTTCGAATATTATTTACTATTTACTGGGAAAGTATTTTTTTCCCGTTCAAAATAAACAGAAAATGTAATATTATTTCTCATACTATTGGGGATGATCATTTAGTAATGTACTAAAAAATTAATTTCTAATTTTATAAATTATGTTGTAATATTAATATTGTTCACCATAAGTTTTTATGAATTATTTATATTGAAACCCAAAAGGAACATATTTTTTTTCACCCATGCAAGATTTTCGTGCATTTCACCATATGCGTAGACAGCCGAAAAGTGACTCTTTTCTGACAGCTAAGAACCCCTTTTTGGCTATCCACGCATATACTGAAAAGACACTCAAATCTCCCATAGGGAAAAAAAAGATCGTGTGCAACGCGGGCCAGAGATTCGTCTTTTGTCTCGCGTAGTTGCGGCCCTCGCTTCGCTCGTTGCGGCAAACTTCACGCTCGACAAAAAGACTTATCTCTGGCCCTAGATGCACAAAATACTATTTAAAATGTAGCGACAAAAACTTTTTTCTTAGTAATAATAAAATACTTATTAGAAAATTACTTTTCAACGTTTCTTATCGCTAATTGTTCGCAAAAGAAATTATTGTAAACAAATATTCAGTACAATATAGTGACAATAACATGAATACTGAAAAAGAGTTTTTTAAAAATAATGTCACTTTTTGGGTTGAAAATCAGAAATTTTCAGGAATATGGTTTTTTTCTGTTAGAAATCGATCAGCCATGTGGAATTTTAAAAATCGATGGGAGCAGATTTCATATCCTTATATCCGGCTATACCCTTTTGCATAAAAATGTTGCATATTGCTTGTGCGAAACAATTTTGTGTAACAAATTTGAAAAATAATTTTTGTGCCAAAAATTATGCGCAACTACAAGCAAGTTCTTGAACTAGTTATTCAACATCATTCATAAATACTGAAAAGTAAAAAATAAATGAACGAATTTTTTTTTCAACAATCTTTTATTAGTTCTAAATAAAAAATAACCAAAAAGTTAAAAATAATTTCATTTGGATTGGAAATAAGTTTTCAAGTAAAAGCGTGATACACCCTTCTTTTTCTCTCTTGCTGTTGAAATGTAATACGCTTTTAGTTGAAAACTTATTTCGAATTGAAATAAAATTGGTTTTAACTTTTTAATTATTTTTCATCAACAACTAATAAAAGCATGTTTTTTTTTTTAATTTTCGTTAATTTCTTTCAGATACATTTCATGACAATGAAAGTTGTCGAAATATGAAAAAAAACGCACATAGAATTCAGTTAAAAAATGATTTCTTTCTTTTCCAAGAATCGTTGTTAACGCTCTATCATTCGTAATTTTGTAAGCATTAAACCACAATTTTCGGCACACGGGCACTGGGTGACCGAAATGGTTAGTGTCAAATTTCGTGAGAATCCATTCAGAAGTTCGTTTGCAAAGAAATTTTGAAATTTCTAAGAAATGCTTGTGAACATAAAAGTCCGTAATTTAGCAGCTGTCGAGTTCAATGCTTTGACACGAATACACTAGACGACTAAAACAATTAATATTTCATTGAAACCATGAAAGGAATACAGCTATCGAAAAATAATGACAGAAATCGTGCAAATTATAAATTTGCACATAGCTTCCTTATTTGTTTGCGTCATTCGCAAAGCTTCGTCTATGATGAGGAAGCTAAAGTAAATAAACATACTTTTCATTAAGATGATCAAGGAAAAAGCTTCCTTCTCATAAAGGAAGCTTGACAAACAACGGAAACAAATGAGGAAGCTTTTTATAATTCGCACGATTTTTTTCTGTAGCGATGCTACTTTGAAGTACAATAATTTGAATTTTTTTCGACCGTGAATATGCGACAGTTTATCATAAAAAAGTTTCACAGGTCCCGAATGATTGGAAAAATGTAAAAGGACGGTGCAGAGCGCGAGTGATACACAGGTCTATGTGAAGCATTCCAATGTTCAGTTACCTATGAGTAAATATACACCACATATAGACCTGGGATCCGGCCTCATCCTTTCAGATCTCTTCGCAATTTGTTTAGTTGAAAGTCCTCATCAGAAAACACAAACCTGAATTTGTTTAAATTTTTTTCCTTGTAACTGTCGCAGTTATTGTAGAGGGTATTTCGTTTAGTTTTACGTACTAAGTTTGTTTTCTTCATTTTCTTTTGCCATCTTCCACCACAATAAAAAACCTTTCGAAAAATAGGTTTTCCGCCTGACAGTCTCAGCTTTCCTAAAAAATATAGCTTTTTCGATAACTCTTGTGAAAAATTCTCAAAATTGAGTTTTCAATACAAAGAGCTATCTTCTTACCGTTAGCGAAAAATTAAACATTTTTTAAATTTGTTTCCGAGAAGCTGAGAAACCTGACATAACATATGTCATTTTCAAAATGGATTGTAGATAAGCACTCGAGAAATGAATAAATAAATAAAAATCTGTTCTATTCATTTTTTTGCGATCTCCCGCCACAATGAAAAAATGTACAAGAAATAAGTTCTTCATCGATTTTTTTATGTCAAAAAGGCCCATCTTTCAAAATTTAGTTTGAAATATAAAAACTGTGTTAGCCGTTGACCGAATTTCGAAAAATTTTCCAACATTTTTTTCAAAAAGCGGAGAAAATTTTACATTATATGTGTCATTTTCAAAGTGGTTTCTACATAAACACACGAGAAATGAATTAATAAACAAAATTTCAGTTCATTTTTCTCGTATGTTTTGGTAGAGCCCACCCTTTGAAAGTGTGATATCGTATGTAAAATTTTCTTCTCAGCTTTTCGAAAAAATTATGAAAAAAATACAAAACCTACACAACAGCTAAAAACAGATTTTAAAATTTGCAACTAAATTTTGAAACCCCTTTATGAGCATTATCAGAAAATCAATATTTTTCTTGGAAAGATGAGACTTTTTTTACACAAACAGGCTGTTTTTTTTTTAAATCTCCTTACTATTGTGGAAAATCGCAAAAAGAAATAAAAAAAAAAAAAAATTTTTTCATTCTTCATTTGTCACGTATTTATCAAGAACCCATTGTAAAAAATAAAATATGTTATGACAATTTTTCTCAGATTTTCGAAGAAAATATTGAAAAAATGTTGAATATTCGGCTAACGGCCAAAAAACAGCTCTTTATGTTAAAAAGTCAATTTCGAGAGCTTTTCACTAGCATTATCGAAAAAGCAAAATATGTTTTTGGATAGCTGAGACTTTTTCACAAAAAAAAACCTATTTTCTGTAAATGTTTTTCTTGTAGTGGAAGATCACAAAAGTAAATTAATAAAACAAAAATCGTAAATCTAGACGGAATATTGCATACAATAACTGCGAAAGTTAGACGGGGAAAATGTGAAAAAAATTGTGAGGCCCAATACAACGTCTATATGTGGTGGACGCACGCATTCTCGCTGTTACCACCTTAAAATGTAAATAAACTGGCCGTCAGCAGCTACTATGATCAACCAAAATTTTTTCCCCTGTTTCACAGCTAGCGCGATTGGCGTCGTATTTCTGTCCGGAAAAGTGCGAAAAAGAAACCACATCGTAAAGTAAACAACCCGATCATAATCGACTACTGTATCCCGAAATCCCTTTCCCTTTCTTTCTTTCTTTCTTTCGGTACCAAGTTACCTCGTGCCTTTAGCACGGGTTGAAAAAAGATAAATATAACGATTGCGCACCAAAGGGGAGGAAACAGAGAGAAAGGGAGACCGAGAGAGAGAGAGAGAGAGAGAGAGAGAGAGAGAGACTGAGACACTTTCTGTCTCACTGTCTCGTGCTGATACTTTCGCACATTGTACTCGTTCCCGTATATATTTTACTTCGTAGTGTATTTATCCTCAATGAACGTTTATCCTCAATGACCAATATTCATGAAAACTGAAATGAACGATTTTTTTTTATAAACAAGCTTTTATTAGTTGTTAATAAAAAATAACTAAAAAATTGAAAATAATTTTATCCTGATTGGAATTCAGTATTCAAAGAAAAGCGTATTACATTTTAACAGCTAGAGAAAAAAAGCGAAGAGTGTAACACGCTTTTATTTGAAAACTTATTTCCAATCAGAATAAAATTGTTTTTAACTTTTAAGTTATTTGTTATTTAGAACTGATAAAAGCTAGTTTTTAATTTTAAAAAAAAAATTGTTCATTGATTTGTTACTTGTTAGTATTTATGATGTTAAATAACTAGTTTAATCATTTATATGTAGTTTCGCATAATTTTTGGCAAAAAAAATGTTTTGCAAAATTTTTGACACAACAAATCTTTCTCAAAATTTGTTCGACAAAATTGTTTCATACAATTCATTTGCAACATTTTTCTGCAAAATTTATGCAAATAAATTTTATCAAAAAGTTGTATGGAAAACAACTGTTGCGCAAAATTTTTGTAGAGATATGTTGCAAATCAATTGCTCAAAACCATTTTGAAAACAAAATTGTACAAAACATTTCTTTTGTAAAAAATTATGCTAAGCATTTTTTGTTGCAAAACAATTTTCAAGCAAATTTTTGGTCGTAAAAATTTGGTAAAACTTTTATTTTTCCAAAAATTTGCAAATGAAGCGTTTGAACTCAATCGGAAATCAAGAAGTGGGTCAAATTTGACTTGAACGATTTGATAACAGACAGACCCGGGCCAGGTTAAACTAAATAAAAGTTTGTAAAATAAAGAAATCAGACTACATATTTCTCTTAAGACGAGCTCTTCAAATTCACACAACGGAATTAGAAAATCGCGTTCCCGTAAGCGTCATTCTTTTGTACGTGTCTGGCGAAAGCCGTAAAAAAATAGTAAAAAGAATACCAGATTTATAATTTGAGAGTGCACTAATGTTATCAACAGTTTTTCTTAACGAACTGTTTTTATCCTTCGACGGCTTTTCGTCTGACTCGTATTATATTCGTATTGTTAGCAAAGATACGGAATTGAAATTTTTTACTTACGTGATTCTTCCATCGCGAGATTTACCACTTTTCTGATAAATTCTCCCGTCTTTTATTTTGTCCGTCATGGGAATTCGTTCCCGTCTTTCTTGAGCACGAGGCATCGTAACACACTGTCTCACACACTTTTTCACACTTAAAAAATTAAACTAAATAAATGATTAAAGTATACAATGAAATGAATTTGAAAAAGGTAAATATAATCTTATGTAATACTTATGCAAATAATAATATAGAATAGGAATATGATGTATAATTTAATAGTATAAAGAATAAATGAATCGATAATCGATGTGAAAAACCCGTCAAAAAATGTGATACTCGTTGCGCTCGTTTCAATGATTTTTCCGGACTGACAGAGACACCAAAACAATACAATATTTCCATAATGCCCACAAACGCTGGAGGGGATGGGCGCGTCGCTACTCGTTGAACGCCAACGCTGAATATTGACGCGCATGCGCAGCGCTCTTGCACCGCCTACCATTGGCCGAAATGAATTTTCTGCCGGGCGCGAAATTCATTTCAAATTCGAAATGATGTTATTTTACTTTCTTGTGTGCTTCAAAACGCATTGATGACATGAATATGTAAACAATTGCTACTATTAGAAATTGGCAACGCCTTATAGATATAAATATCGGTAATTTTACGCTATCGTAACTGGACTAAATGCATTTTCCATTATTCACTATTCGCATAATTGAGATGATCACAGTCCACGAAGTAAATTTTTGTCTCGCCTTATATTAAACAATGTGCTGTCGACTTAACAAATTGTTGTCAAGTTTTTCATAGTGTAAGTTACAGTTCTCCTCAAGTCCAATGCTCTTAACAGTGTCTTTTGAGTCAACTTTTTTAGTATTGTAAGAAGATCGTACTTACCCGTAATCCACAAAATGATTGTTTTCATATCGGCTATCGGATAATAGCATCTGACACGCTTTTACGAGGAGGCACCGGGCGACTGATAACGATTTTTTTAAAAATGAAACTTGGTGGGATGGTCGTACAGATTAATACTGAGCAAACTGTAAAAGGCTTTGCTCAGATACGCAGCCGTTCCCGACGTATTGTGGGTGAAAAGTTTCGCAGTCGATTATTATCCCTTAAAATGAAGCTTTAAAACAACAAGCCGTGTCGCTTAGCGGCAAGCGCTCTGGCCTACAATCCGCGCGTCTGGGGTTCGAGTCTCGCTCGGTGACTTTTTTCGGAATTAAATTTTCCGTAAAAAAGTAATCGATATTTCTCTCACGAATGCTAATATTTTTAATTTACTACTCGCTTGGTATGATGAAAGTAGAATCAGTCAAAAAATTAAAGGCACAGCAAAATTTTCGAGATTTTTCAGCGATTTTCAAAAGGCTTTAAGTTTGTACCTTTTAGTCGTAAAATTTTTTTTTTCCTATGAATCGCATACTATTTTTCCTATATAGAGCTGTATTCATATGAAGTTTCTTGAAAATTGATATTCCAAGCCCTCTGTTCTGAAAGGTTAATCAAAATTTCATCTTCGTGTGCTGTAACAATAGAAACGTTTCTTTCTGTTATCATCGCAGCGCTGAGTCCCTCACAAGGGTTTTGCAAAATCTTCACTGCGCAATTCTGTGCCGTTATTAGAATGGGTTGGACAATATTTTGTTCGCAGTAGTGAAAAAAATTGTATTTCCAGACGAAAAAGATTTTGCAAAATTTCATCTAAAAATATGAAATTTCACAAAGTCCCTTGAAAACACAGTGCTGCAAATAAAATATTTTTCAACTTCTTCTACCAATGGCAAAAAGTTGCGCAGTGAATATTTTATAAAATCTTTGTGAATGACTCAGCGCTGCCATGATCATTGAAAAAACCTTGTTCTGATTACAGCAAATGAAGATGACATTTTGCCAAGCTTTTCATAATAGAGTGCTGGAATATGAATTTTCGAAACATTCCATATGAATACAGCCCCATAGGAATAATATTTTCTGTCTTCCTCGGCGAATGATCCAGTGCAGTGGAAGAAATTGATAAAAATATATATTAAAGACACTGCGTCCTGCTGATAATGTGGACTATAAATCACATACTGCCGCAAATCTGAAAAGATATTTCGAAAGGCTCCGGGGTTGTAGAATTTTTATATATTCTTCTCGCAGACACTGCGAATTAATAGGTCTGCGAGACGCGCATGTAAATCTTACATCGATAGTGGTTTTGATAATTTAGCTTTGTATTCGCAGCATACATGATTTGGAAACAATTTTTGAGAATAATATCTGCGCAGAGCTGTGTTGAAGAAAGTTTTTGTAAAAAACGTCTTTCGTTGCACGGTGATCATGCAGCATTTTTTCCAAAATTTTCATTGCTGCGCTGTGTTTCACCCAGGGTCGAAAAATTTTTAATGAAAAAGTAATGCATTAACCATTACATTTTTAATAGCTAATGAAACAATTTCCATTAACCATTAAAATTTAATGTAATAATTCTTGGATGCTTACACGCTTACAACAGTACAGATAATATACATCGACATACAAAATACACAACGATCTCGATTTAAGCAAGAGCGGCGGGACTGGCACCGTTAGACACCTGCTTAAATCGAAGTTGCGCAAATGTCGCCCGTGCGTCCACGCGCATCTCACACCAGTCGGGAGCCGCGTTCGATCTCACACCGGCGCTCTCATACCATGTGCCACGTCGATCGATATCCGCCGCATAGTGGGGACCCTTGCTTATATCGAAGCTACTTAAATCGAGATCGTAGTGTACTATATAGGTTCCTGTCCAAGCTAAATAGAAATTTGAAAACAATGGTATTTTTTGCAATATCTCCAAAGTTGTGGTACATTTTCTGAAACAAGAAAATAAGCTATTGTTTTGAACTTTTTAAAGTCAAAATTAAGCATAGAATTTTTTCTTTTCCTTTATGACAGTAACAGGCACTTATACAGGGTAGATTCAAGTTTCCGAAACGATCATTAGTTCCAGAGATATCGAAAATATAAAAAAAAGCCGAATCCCGAGGAAAAAAGATTATACATAATCATATATAATCATTATGGTGAATCGAAAAAATAAAAAATTGTTGGCTGCCCTCAGAAATCAAAGATATCATTGAGATAAAGTTCTCAGTGCAACGGTTCGATTTTTGTATTTTTTTTTAGAGTGCACGCGCGACCTCCAAAAACGCCACTTTGAGCCTTAAATTTACTAAATCACTAATAAACGGAAACAGATCATTCAAAAAATTCTGAATTTTTAATATAAGGTGCGCAGGCACGTACTCTTTCAAACCCATATTTACTGAACATTAACAAATGGTTCAAATATGAGGAATTCTTCATCAACTGGGCCACTTTTTTTTAAACCTCTCCAATTTTTTTCAAAATCGGCCAGTTTGAAATATTAGTCAAAAGGAACGTCTGTGACTTTTTTTTAGATTTTTTGAGGTGTCCGTTCAGGATTGTTAATTTTTCATTCTGAACACTGTATCTTAAAAAATATTCATAAAAAAAAAACATGAGAATAAAAACTTTTTTATCTTTTCCACTTTATCGAAAAAAATTAAAATCATAATTTTTCTGCATTTAGAAAATTGAAATTTGTCAAAAAAATGAGAATAAAATCTTTTTAAACCTAATAAATCATTTTCGATTTCGGTATAAATTTTACAGGATGTCTATCATTGGGTAAAGAGTCTGGGGAAAAAATTTCAGAATAGCACCTGCAATGGTTACGATGAAAAAAAATTAAAACATGAGATTACGCAGAGTTTTATTTTTTTTTCATTGTAACAATTGCAGGTGCCTTTCTGATTCTTTTTTTTCGCAGACTCTTTATCCAATGATAGACATCCTGCAAAATTTGTACCAAAATCAAAAGTGATTTATTAGGTTTAAGAAAAATGTATTCTTATTTTTTTGCCAAATTTCAATTTTCTCAAAGAAAAATTATAATTTTAATTTTTTTCGATAAATCTGGAAAAAATAAAAAAGTTTTTTTTATTAGGTTTTTTTTGTTTGATGAATATTTTTTTAGATACAGTGTTCGTAATGGAAAATTAACAATCCTGAATGGACACCTCAAAAAATCTTGAAAAAATCACAGACGTTCCTTTTGACTAATATTTCAAACTGGCAGATTTTGAAAAAAATTGGAGAGGTTTAAAAAAAAAGTGGCCCAGTTGATAAAGAATTCCGCATATATAAACCATTTTTTAATGTTCAGTAAATGTGGGTTTGAAAGAGTACATACCTGGGCACCTTATATAAAAAATTCAGAATTTTTTTTATAATGTGTTTCCGTTTATCAGTGATTTAGTAAATTTGAGGCTCAAAATGGCGTGTTTGGATGTCCCGCGCGCCCTCCAAAGAAATTCCAAAAATCAAATCGTTGCACCGGGGCCATTATCTCAACGATATCTTTGATTTCGGAGGGTAGCCAACAATGTTTTATTTTTTCGATTCACCCTAATAATCATATATAATTATATATGATTCGTATATAATTATATAATATAATTTAACAGAAATTACTTAGAATATTATGTAATTGACTAGTACAATTAATATTTATCAAAACTAGTAAGACGTATACATAGATATATATATATATTATGTATATGGGGTATTCCAAGTGAAAACGTGGGGTCATTTCCCTCGGGTCATCAGATCCTTGCATAACTTTTTTTTTCGTATCGATTCCACTTCAAAAACAGCCTTATTTTTTAAAAGATTTTTATGGCCACTCCTTCAGGTGGCGCAACGATCATTTTTGTGTAAAAAAGGGATAACTGAAAAAACACCATTTTTAAAATTCTGCAATTTTTTTCCACACATTCTGGGTCAAAAATAAGTAATTTCCATCATGATTAGAAAGTGGGCCGCGGCTGCCTCATATTTTTTTTATAATTTTTTTTTCCAGTTTCTTCAGTAAAATAAAAAAATTAATCCCTAATACCTCTTACATGAGTAGAAAAATAAAATAAAAATAAAAAATATTTTGTAAAATATGCAAAGTATCAAAATTTTCCAAGATATGTTTTATTTTTATTTTATTTTTTTACTCATGTAAGAGGTATTAGGAATCAATTTTTTTATCTTATTTTAAAAACTAAAAAAAGTTACTTTGAAAAAAAATATGAAGCAGCCGCAACCCACTTTCTAATCATGATGGATCTTACTTATTGATGACCCAGAATCTGTAGAAAAAATTGCAGAATTTTTAAATTGGTATTTTTTCAGTTATCCCTTTTTATTGAAGTATTTTATAGAAAAAAAAGATTTTTCTTATTTATTTGGAAAAATATGCAAAATATCAAAATTTGCCAAGATATATTTTATTTTTATTTCATATTTTTACTCATGCAAGAGGTATTAGAAATTAATTTTGTTATCTTATTTTAGGAACTGAAAAAAAAGAAATTATTAAAAAAAATATGAGGCAGCCGCGGCCCACTTTCTGATCATGATAAAAATTACTTATTTTCGACCCAGAATTTGTGTAAAAAATGGCAGAATTTTAAAAATGGTGTTTTTTCAGTTATCCTTTTTTTACACAAAAATGATCGTCGCGTCACCTGAAGGAGTGACCAGAAAAATCTTTTAAAAAATTAGGCTGTTTTTGAAGTCGAATCAAGGCGAAAAAAAAGTTATGCAAGGATCTGATGACCCGACGGAAATGACCCCACGTTTTCACTTGCAATGCCCCATATGTATACATATATGTATATTGCATATATTATAACACTCAGCATACCCGAACCTTTATAACTAAAGTAACTTTTCATAACTTAATTTCACGAACCCTGACTCCTCGTAAGTTATATGTAAAACCTCAACACTTAATTCCGGGATTCCTGACTCCTCATAAGTTAAGTGACCTTTCATAACTTAATTGCAGAGCCCCTGACCCTCCATAAGTTTTGTAAACTCTCGAAACTTGTGTTCACGGACCGTACTGACTTAGATTTCAAAGTACATTTTTCTGGCCTATGTTAGATGAATATGATTTATGGATGACAATATTACATATAAGTAGTCGATGCTGTAGTGGCTAGCGTGTAAGTATTAGGACAGTAGAATATGAGTGAAACGGTGGGTCGGGGGTTCAAATCCCAGCGGCGACAAATTTTTTTTTCTTTAAATTTTGTTTTTTAATTTTACTTGATCTTTGGAAACTACCAACGATGAATAAAGAACCGATTTTTATTGTAACTACTAATAAATATATGGAATAAGGAATAAGTAAATAAATGAAATGTAGTTATATATAATTATATATAATCTTTTTCCCCGGGATTTTTTTTAAATCGCCGATGTCTCGGCGAAAAATGCCTGTACAACAAAAATGAAAAAAGAAACTTGAAGCCAAAGAATCCAGCTAAGCGATCAATCGATTGGTTAAGCTCGACACAAAATTTCGAACCCAACAACTCTTTTGGAAGAAGCAAAATTATCGAGAAAATTTTTGCCATAATATTTCTTCTGACTGCTTCAAGGGTAATGCCCAAAAAATTGTATTGAATCAAGATTCCGAAACTAGAACATTTCGACTAAAACTAACAAAGTTACGGCCTTTGGAAAATCGCTTAAAAATCTGGCAAATTTTTCGGTTCTTTTGATTTTTAGACTGAGTATTTAAAAGTACCTTACTTCATTAATTAATATTTATATTATGTGGCGTATTAAATAAATATATCTCACAACTCATTCTTATGATCCCAAAATTTAATGGTGTACAAAGATTTACATATGCGTTAGGGTGATGCAAATAATATCGAAATATTTTTCAATTTTTTTCGAAATTTAGGTATTGAATAAAAATGTTTAGAGGCTGCTCAAATGACTTGATATTTTGATCGATTTTGACAGACGGTCATGATATAGAAATTTCGATTTTTCCGTGATGCAACAAAAAATATAAGCATTTGATGCAGCAGTGATTCATCCAAAATTTTGGTCCTTGAAAAAAAAATAATAACGGCCGTGCAGGCCACCGAAATTTTCATTGTTTTTTTTTCAAGGACTCAAATTTTGGATTAATAATTACTTCATTAAATACTTATATTTTTGGTTGCGACAAGGATAAATTGAAATTTCTATATCATGATCGTTAGTCAAAATCGAAAAAAAAATTAATGGTTAATGGTTAATGAAAATCGTTTACAGAAAATTTCAATGGTTAATGGAAATAATTTTCATTAACCATTAAAAATTGTTATGGTTAATGGAAATAATTTACATTCACCATTATATTTTAATGGTTAATGGAAATAATTTACATTAATCATTAAATTTTTATGGTTAATGGAAATAATTTACATTAATCCTTAAATTTTTATGGTTAATGGAAACAATTTACATTAACCATGATATTTTAATAGTTAATGGAAATAATTTAATGGTTAATTGTTAATGAAAATGCAAATGCATTAAAAAAAAAGTAATGCATCATTTGCAACTCCGGTTTCACCTGAATTTAGATAATAATAAACTTACTTTGCATCACTATGTTTGTAGGGGTTTTTTTGAAAATCGTACCTGGAGGGAACACACCTAATTTTTCGTCCTAACGCTGTATCTATGAGGGTCATTTAACAAAATGTATTTATCATTTCGAGGCCACGGATAGACCGGGCAACGTGGGGTTGATCGTGCAACGTTGCGGCACTGTGGGCTGTGGGCCGGCAATAAGCATATAAAGAGTAAGAGAGATGGGGGCAAGAGAAAGTGAGAGAGCGACGATCGACTACCCGGGACGCACCACAACGAGCGGTAGCGAATGGGTATATGAAAAAGTATCTTGTTCAATAGGGGGAAAAGGGGGAAAGCCGAGGCTTTGAAATTGCGGCAGCCTTCCAGAAGGGCTGTTCAGTCCTCGAAAAAGTGGCCTGAATAAAGAATTTTTGAGGGCAACAAAATAAAGTATGAATTGTTTGGAATTTTGACCTTTTGATCCCGCACCTGTAAGAATTTTAAGTCTGTGCGCTGAAGAAAACTAAATAATAGCAAAAACAGAAATTTCTATCATATCTCAAAAATGAAGAAACGAAAAAAATGTTTCGGGCAAAAGTTGTAGAGCGGAAAAGTTGAGGAGGAAATATCTCAGCGTTTTTTTTGCTATGAACAATAGGTGAGCCGTAAATTTATATTAAAGATTTCATAATAGCAACAGTAAGGCTCGAGACACCCGTAAGTCGTAAATCATAAAACCGGTGAGAGCATCTGCATAGACGCCTGTCGAGGCGTCCACAGTCTTTTCCTTGTCCTTCTCGACGTGTAAAAAAAAAGGTAAACAAAGTAAATGGGGGTATCGGGACTCATAACCAACCAAGAGAGCCTCCAATCTTCATATCGAGAAGATGATTTTGGATTTGTACTACCGTTTTTATTAATTACAATTTATTGATAAAATTATTTTTTAATAAACGAATCAATTGATAAATTAATAACTATACGAAAATGAGAATAAAAAATAATTGAATAATCTAATGAATTTTAAGAAAATATTATTTTTTTACTTTTTCGAATTCTTTTGATTGTTACAGTTTTGTTGTTGTTATTCTCAATGAATTATTAATTATTGTCATTATTCATTGAAAAATAATTGTATAGATTGTAATAAATAGAAACTAAATGTATAACTTGGATTCTTTTATAAAATTATGTATCAACAAGCAACTCAATTAATGAATAATAACTAATTGAGAATAAGCGAAAGAATAAAAAGTAATGTTATTATTACATAAATTGTAAGCAAATTTTTACTATTTCAGAATCATCTGATTATTTGAATACTTCTTATTCTTATTTTCAATGAATGGATAAGTGATGAACATATTTATTAAAAAATGATTTAATGATAAATCGTCATTAATGAAAACCAGAGTAAGAAGAAATATTATTGAGCGATTAAATAAGTAACTCAATGTAAGAAGTAAAAATAAATGAATAATGACATGAATTTTTGGAACAAAATTCTTTAAAACCTTTTGTAATTCTTTTCATAATTTCAATATATTTTGGTCTTATTTCTGTATATATATGGGGCATTTCACGCCAAATCGACCACTTCAGAACATGACCCCTTTCGATTTGGCTGAAACTTTTTTGTCTTTTTCTACCGAATCAAAAACAGTTTTCAGAATTTTTTCAAATTTTTTTACCCAACCGATAAAAAGTTATGAATTTTTCAAAAAAATTGGCTTTTTATTTTTCAAATAACTATAACTTTTTCAAAATTTGACTTATCGGAATGTTTTTTTTTCGAAATTTTTGTTCTTTAATGTACTTTTTGAAAAAAAATCGTAAAAAATTATTGAAATCCATCTTCATTGTTTTTTTTTAGATTTTTGGAAAAAATCAAAAATTTCTCGATGATTACCATTTTTGATTTTTTTTTCTTTTGATTATATCAAACTTTGACATTTTCTGCGAATCCTCAAATTTTTGTTTAGAGAGGCGTTTTTTTTATTTCTATTTTTTTTTTCTAATTGAAAAAAAAAAATTCAAGTAGCCTTATTTCTCACAACACCATTCTGAAAATTTTTAAGAGCGTTCAGAGAACTTTCAAATTTGAAAAAAAAAATAAAAAACAAAAATTAAAAGTGGTAATCATCGCGAAATTTTCGATTTTTTCCAAAAATCTAAAAAAAAAACGATGAAGATGGGTTTCAATAACTTTATTGTTTTTTTTTCGAAAACCACATTCAAGAACAGTTTTCGAAAAAAAATATAAAGAAATTATTGAAACTCATCGTCAGCGTTTTATTTTTAGATTTTTGGAAAAATCGAAAATTTCTCAATCATTACCATTTTTTCTTTTTTTTTTCTTTTGATTATATCAAACTTTGACATTTTCTGCAAATCCTCAAATTTTTTTTAGAGAGGCGTTTATTTCTATTTTTTTTTCTAATTGAAAAAAAAAGAAAAATCCAACTAGCCTTATTTCTCACAACACCATTCTGAAAATTTTTGAGAGCGTTTAGAGAACTTTCAAATTTGAAAAAAAAAATTAAAAACAAAAATTAAAAGTGGTAATCATCGATAAATTTTCGATTTTCTCCAAAAATCTTTTAAAAAAACGCTAAAGATGAGTTTCAATAATTTCTTTATATTTTTTTTCGAAAACTGTTCTTGAATGTGGTTTTCGAAAAAAATACAAAAAAGTTTCAGCCGAATCGACAGGGGTCAGGTTCTGAAGTGGTCGATTTGGCGTGGAATGCCCCATATATACTAGGGGTCCGTGTGGCCCGGGCGCTACGCGCCCTCGCGTCGTAAAGGTTTAATTCAAACCCGAACCTCAAAACCCTATCCTTCAAATCTAAACCTCCAAACCCAAACCCCCAAACCTAAACCTAGAACCGAGTGGGGTGAAGTTGGCCATGGAAGTCGCCCCAAACCCAAACTTGACCCCTTGATTCTTGTAAACGGTGGCGTTGGTGGCGAAATATTTATGTAATATAGAGAGATATAGATATACACCCCCGCTCCACAGTTTGGATACACCTGTCGATATTTCTTGCCACACTAAAAGTTGCATAACTCCGTCAAAAAAATGATAATCGAATTTTTTAAAAAGTGTTTTGACGGGAAGGAATTCGGCTTTGATTGACTTATTTTTAATTTTTTTTACGATTTTTTTTCGACCTGGTATGCATTTTTGAAAGTGGACGTTTTTCGTCATTTTTTCGACCATCGCAAATCGAGCGCATAACTTAAGGACATTTTTTTTAAACTTTTTTATCTACGGTACATTTAAAAGGGTTAGAAGCCGCTCCATTTTCATTCTCTAAAGATTTTTGTACGATTTTTTCTCGCAAAGTTATTTAACACTTTTGGCTAAAAAAGGCAAATTTCGAAGGATGCCACGTAACTCAAAGAGTATAGAGTTCAAGAGAAAATGTCAAGTATATAAAAAGTAGCGTAGGTATACACGGAATCGCCTGGAATTATTTCCGAATTTTCTCGGGAATTTTTTTTTTTTTACCATTTTCGCTCCAGCGAAGGATTTTATCTTTTCAAATTTCCGTACTTCGTGATGAAATAAGAATCAGAAAAAATTCAGCAACATTTAGCATGCTCTAAGCAGCAATTATCAATAATAATATTGCGCAAAAGTCATTAACAAATTGTTTAAACAATTGTTTAAACAATTTATTAAACAATGATGAACAATTTATTAAACAATAATTATTATTGATCATTGTTGTTGTTTATAGCATGCCGAATATTGCTGAATTTTTTCAGATTTTTATTTCATCATGCAGTACGGAAATTTCAAACAGATGAAATTTTTCACTGGAGCAAAAATCGTTAAAAAAAAAATGTTATGGGAAAATTCTGAAATAATTCCAGGCGATTTCGAGTACACTTACGCTACTTTTTTCATATTCGACATTTTCTCTCAAACTCTATAGTCTTTGAGTTTCGTTGCGTCTCTTTCAAAAGTTGTCTTTTTTAGCTAAAAGTAAGATAACTTTGCGAGAAAAAATCGTACGGAAATCTTCAAAGAATAAAAATGGAGCGGCTTATAACCCTTTCACATGTACCATAGATATAAAAGACGAAAAAAAATGTCCAAGTTATGCGCCCAATTTGCGATGGTCGAAAAAATGCCAAAAAACGGTCATTTTCAAAAAAGCATACCAGGTCGAAAAATAATCACAAAAAAAATTAAAAATGAGGTTCCTTACCGTCAAAACGCTTTTTAAAAAATTAGATTATCATTTCTTTTGACGGAGTTATGCATCTTTTAGTGCGGCAAGAAATATCGACAGGTGTATCCAAACTTTTGAGCGGGGGTGTATATATATATATATATTTATGTATACTAGGGGTGCTTGTGGCTCGGGCGCTACGCGCCCTCGCGTTGAATCAAACCCAAATAAACCCCTAACGCAAACCCGACCTCTCAATTCTTGTACAGGGGGGCGGGGGTGGGGGCGGCCGTGGCTAAATTTTCATATAATATAGAGAGATATATATTATGGCGATTTTTTTGACTTTTTTAATATTTTTACGCCTCACCGAAAACTTTGTTGCATATGTCTGAAATAATATTCCCTGAAAATTACAGCCCTTAATATTAATATTAACTACTCGACCTTTGCATGAGAAGATTTCCCATCTAAAATACGAGTAAATGAAACACTTTTTTTTTTCTAAATTACCATTCCGCAGCATTTTATGCTATCGCATTGATTTTGGTAGAAATTTGCGTAGAATTGAACGACCTTTAACAGTGCCCAGGACAACGTAAGTGTACCTTACACTGGTGCGATGATATGGTTCCGTAAAGTTGATCTTTACCCGACATTCTCGATTTTTTGCTGTTATCTCCAAAATGATTAAGTGAACCGAAAAATCATGAAAGGGACTTTTGTTGAAAATTCATTTTCCTTTACAAAAGGCCCTCTAGACTTTATAGCTGAAATTAATATTTCTTGAGCTATTGAACCTTAACTTCTTTGTGAATTGAAAATTTGTATAGTAGATTATCGAACCAAAAGTTTCAAATTATTGATATTTCATGTCATATAACCACTGGTGGTATGATGTGATATGGAGATATACGGAATGTCAACCATTCGAAACTGTTGGTTCGGTAAACTATATAAATTTTATACCATAAATAAGCTAAGATTCAATATCTCAAGAAATATTAATGTTAACAATAAGGTATAAAGGACCTTTTTTGTAGGAAAATAAATTTGCAGTTATAATACCCGGAGTGCTTGGAAATTATCGGGTATTTCCCGATAGCTTCGTTGCCTAGTAACATGCGTGTGAAGTTTGGCAGATCAAAATCCACACGCATGTCACTAGGCAGGGAAGCTTGAGGGGAATACCCGATTAATTTCCAAGCACGAGGGGTATTCGGCGGATTATTTTTTTCACTCGATTTTCAATCAATAGAATCTTCGTATTTAACACCTTCGTTGGAAAAATCGCATGGCTTTATTAAAAATCATATTTGACATGGTTGATTTTCTTTCGCTCATCTCGAAGAATTTGACGTTTTTAACACATACGTGGGTTACAAGCTATTGAAATATTTTGGCTTGTTACCTAGCAACAGCCGGGAAATTTTCGATAAATTACCGATATTATTTCGTCCTGCTTGTACCCACGTGATGTCAAATGCCAAGCTCCTATTGGTTGAAAATCGAGTGAAAAAAATAATCAACAAAATTTCCCTTCATGATTTTTCGGTTAAGTTAATCATTTCGGGGATGGCAGCGAAGAATCGAGATATTTGGGTAAATATCAACTTTAGGGACCCATATCTTCGCACCAGTGTAAGTTACACTTACGTTGTCCTGGACTCTTTTAAAGATTGTTCAATTGTACGTAAATTACGACAAAAATCAATGCGATAGCATTAAATGCCGCGGAATGATAGTGGAATGATAGCCCAATGATAGGGGCTCTTATGGCTCGAGCGTTACGCGCCCTCGTGTTGTCCCAAACCCAATCCCCCGAACCCAAATCCGACCCCTCGATTCTTGTACACGGTGGCGGTTGCGGCGGCGAAACATTTATATAATATAGGGAGATATACCTTATATATATCTACAGGAATGAGAACGAAATATATTCAAATAATCAAAATAATTAGGAAAAGTTGAAGAGAAAAATTTGTTTAGAGTTCATTTCATTATTCATTTATTTTTTCTTGTTATTGTCAGTTACTTATTTAATCGCTCAATGCTATTTCTTCTTGCTCTCCATTCTTTAAATTACAATGTATTTATCAAATTATTTTTCAATGCATATTTAAATGCTAATTTCAATGTTATTCAATTCATTGAAAATGAGAATAATAAAAACGTTAATGAAATAATAATTACTGTGCGTTTATTACATTTAATCACTCAATGGTATTTCTTCTCACTCTGATTTTCGTTAATCACAATTTATCAATAAATCATTTTTTAATAAATGGATTCACAATTATCAACTCCTTCGAAATAAGAAGTATTTAAATAATCAGATGATTCAGAAATAGTCATAATGTTCTTACAATTTATGTACTTATTACATTCCGTTTTATTCTTTCTGTTATTCTGAATTACTTATTAATAAAAATAATTAATAAAAAAAAAATAATTGTTACTATGCGTTTATTATATTGAATCGTTCAGTAATATTCCTTCTCATTCTCCTTTCTATCAATTACAATCTACTTGTACGATTTTTTTTTAAATGAATAATGATAATAATTAATAATTCCAATAACAACAACAAAGTTTTAATAATCCAAAGATTTATACAAAAAATGAAGAATCAATATTTTATTGAAATTCATTAGATCATTCAATTATTTTTTATTCTTATTGTTGTATAGTTATTAATTTATCAATTGTTTCGTTTATTGAAAAATAATGTAATCAATAAAACGTCATCAATAAAAACGGTAGTGAAAGTCCCAAATCATCCTCTCGAAACGAAGATTGGAGGTTCTCTTGGTTCGTTATGAGTCCCTACGATACCCATTTATTTTGTTTACCCTTTTTCAAACGTCGAGAAGAGCAAGGAAAAGAGTAGGGACGCCTCGACAGGCTTCTATGCGCGCAATGGTCCTCTCGCCGATTTTGTGTTTTTCTAGTGTCTCGAGTCTTACTGTTGCTATTGTGAAATGTTTAATACAAATGTACGGCTCACCTATTATATTGTTCATAGTAAAAAACCTTGAGATATTTTCTCCCAAAAGTTTCCGCTCTACAAATTTTTGCGAAAACATTTTTTCGTTTGGTTCTTCGTTGGAGATATGATAAAAAAATTCTGACTTTGCTTTTAATTTTCTTCAGCGCACAGACTAAAAATTCTTACAGATTCGGAATAAGAAAGTCAAAATCCGTAATAATTCATACCTTATTTTGTGGTCCTCAAAAATTACAAACTTAGGTTACTTTTTCCTGGACTATGGCCGATATTTTAGCGGCAGTCGCCCTAGTGATGGCACCCATCCGAAACGTATAAAACTGCATCTCGATCACCAATCAGCGCGCAGTTAGGTAAACGAGCACCCATCGATCTATTCATCAGGGCCAATGATGCTTAATTTAAGGATCATCCGATTTCAATTACTGACCGCGTCTCTACTGTCATCGGTAAATTAATTGTTGATACAATATGAACACATTAGACAATATAATCCATATGAAATTGCATTGTAATAAATAAATAAACTTGACACATTTATAAATGTATGTTTTAGTTTCTGTATACCAGTTTTAGGGTGTTTTTGGCAGCTTTCGTGAAATGAAACGTTGCAGTGTTTTCAAAATTCAATATCGATTTTTTGAAAAAACATTCCTGTCATTGAATGTAGGCTTTATAATAGAAAATCGTTTACTTACCTGATAAACTGACCTCATGATTTGCAATTGATGAAAGTGCTGTTTTAAATGTTGAAAAGAAAACGATCGGTGAGTCTTTTATTTTTTTTTTACTAATGAGACATTGAACGTAACGAGATGTTGGTCATACACCTAGATTGAACGCCAAATTATAGTTCAATATTTATTTGATTTCCAATGAATAGAACCCAAAGTAATATGGTAAGGACGTAGTATTTATCCAAATGGAAGGTGCTTTGATCCGTTAATTCAATTGGACTTTTGAGCGCGTTAGTTGTAAATCGAAAATCGCACAGAACAATATCATAAATAACACCGGCACACAAAATCAAAAAAGTGGTCTGTACTTTTGATCAGACCCACCTATCTATATGTATTTTGATGCGCTGAATCCGAATCCGAAGTCCTTTTGGCTTATACACCCTCAACATTATGAGTAGATTGCGAAAACCGCTAAAAATTGCTGAAAATTGCGAAGAATCGCAGTTATAAGTATGATTTTTTTTTTATTGAACTAGATCAAGTAGGTTTTTCATGTATTTTGATGCGCTGAATTCGAATTCAAAGTCAGTTTGGCTCGTACACTATCAAAAGTTGGAGTAAATTGCGAAAAACCGCTAAAAATGACAAATATTTGCGACAAATCGCAGTAATGAACATGAAACAAATTTTATTGAACTAGATCAAGTATGTTTATTTTATGTATTTTGATGCGCTGAATCCGATTGCCGAGTTTGTTAATCTCGGCCATGCATTCACTGCCGTCCAAAAGTTTGAACACACTTGCCCTAATTCCTAGCCACACAAAAAAGTTGCACTGCTCTTTTAAAAATAAAGATATTTCAATTTAAAAAGCGGCGTTTCAAAGAGGATATATTCAGCTTCATTTTGCTTTATCAAAAAAAAAAATTTGATTTTTAAAAATTTGGTACGTCCTTTGAAACATATGGTCGTTTTTTCGTTTTTTTTTGGCGTACGACCCATGAAATCTTTTTTGAACTGTTTCTCACATGAAGAACTTGTGGAGGGGAGTATAAGTTTCAATGTCGTTTGTTAAACAGCTTCGTACAATTTTTTTTCGCCAAAAACAACCATATTTATAAAATGAAGCGTAACTCTAAAACTACTGAGATTTTGTGAAATCATTAAGAGGGTAAAAAGTTGCATACAATTGTTTTGGATTTAATGAAATGTATTCAGAATTTTTTCTCAACATTTTTTTCGGGATTTTTCCCTGTCAACGACATTTTATAAAAATCTTCAACATGGAGTCTCTCACCTCATCTACACGGCTTTTTCTTTCTAGAAAAGTCATTTACATGGCTTTTTTATCGGAAAACCCGTGTAGATGAGGTAAGAGACCCGATTGTTTCAGATAAAAAAATATCTCGTGAATATAAAAAAATTTGCAAAAAAAATGTTGGAAAAAAATTCTGAAATAATTTAATTGAATCCCGAATAATTGTATGCGACTTTTTACCTTCCTAGTGATTTCACGAAAACCCAGTATTTTTAGTGTTACGCTTCATTTTATAAATATGATCGTTTTTTACAAATATTTGAATATTTTTGCGAAAAAAAATCGTACGAAACTTTTTAAAAAACAAAATTGAAGCTTATATTCCCCTCCACAAGTTTTTCATGCGAAAAACAGTTTTCAAGAAATGTCATCGGTCGGACGCCAAAATTTCAACGCCAAAAATGAACAAAAAAACGACCATGCTTCAAAGGACGTACCGAATTTTTAAAAAAATCGAACAATTTGTTTGGCTAAGGAAAAATGAAGCTGAATATATCCTCTTGGAAACGCCGTTTGTTGAATTGAAATATCTTTATTTTCAAAAGAGCAGTGAAACTTTTTGTGCGGCACGGAATCGGGCCAAGTGTTTCCAAACTTTTGGATAGCAGTGTATGGATGATCAAGTTTAACAGACTCGGCAATCGGATTCAGCGCATCAAACTACATAGAAAACATACTTAATCTAGTTCAATAAAATTTTTTTCATACTCATAACTGCGTTTTTCGGCAATTTTTAAGCATTTTTAGCGGTTTTTCGCAATTTAATCAACATTTTGCGAGTGTACGAGCAAAACTGACTTCGGATTCGCCTTCAGCGCATCAAAATACATAGAGATAGGTGGGTCTGGTCAAAAGTACAGACCACTTTTTTGATTTTGTGTGCCGGTGTAATCTATCACGAGTTTACCAATATTTCGTACATTTAAAAGAACGGAGTGCATGTCAATTCAACTCATTCTTAAATAAACTCTCACTAAACACACTATCATACGTTTTATTGTTCCGTGTTTGTACTGTTGATTGCCAAATCGTAAGGAAAAAATAATATGGATGATCCATATGTGCACAATCGAGATAAAGCAAAATAATTCGCTGAAAAGATTTTTGCCAGAAAGGTGCCAACTGCCAATTGGGCAAGGACAAACCAAGATAACTGCCATGGGCATCCCTCACCAGAAACAAGTGCTATCGACGGGAAACTCATCCGGCCAGACCAAGTCCCATCTTATCGTAGCCTTAGTTGTACTCCTTCCTTGGCAAAAGAAATCGGGAAAAAGTTTGAAACAAAAGCTGAAGATCTTAAAATTTCGCACAAAGAACATACAACTACGCGCATGCGCAACATGTGGCATTGAACGAATGCGAGTAAGAGCGAGCGTCTTTCCCCGTTTGCTTGTACGTTTCGAGGAGACTACCAAGTATGGTGCAAATGGATTTTGATGGGTCTCGGGTATATTATGAGGGTTTCCCCAAAGTACCATCCTCAAAGGGATTCTTTCAAATGCACCCGGGTTTTCGAGAAAGTCGACGCCAAAGTTTCACGCGTATATTTTATTCCCGTAACTTGTCCATATCGCCAAGCGGATGAGCTTGGCGCAGCAGCATGGCGCTCGGTTGGCAACCTAGCTATACGCATAGCAAAAATGTTAGGCGTGTAGCGGAAAATATTACGGTATATATGGGGCATTCCATACCAAGTTGAACTGAGTGTGACCCTCGACCTCGCTAATTTCGTTAAAGATTTTTCATATGTTTCTTCCAACTGAAAGGAGCATTTAGAATTTTTTCAGATTTTCAAAACCAAATTTGAGCAAATTCCGATTTTTTGAATATTTTTTTCGATAACCTTGAAGGCCGTAATTCAAAAATCTGATAAAATTTGCAAAAATCTAGTGTCAAAAATGAAATTTGTTGACCCAAAATTCATTATGTCCAGGCTTCCGCTTCCACCTCGATTTTAGGTTGTTATGAAGAAAACGAAAAAAAATGAATGCAGAAATTAACAAACTATTTTTTGAAAAAAGTGAAAAAATTTCCAAAAATGATTGGTTAACAATAAAAATATTGAAGCCACTCTTCACGGTAGATCAATTTCCGCATCTGTTTTTTTTTTTCGTCTTCTTCATAAAAATCTTAAATCGAGGTAGAAGGGAAATCCTGGACATAATGAATTTTGTGTCAAAAATTTTCATTTTTGACACTGGATTTTTGAAAATTTTATCAGATTTTTAAATTACAACGCTCGAGGTTTTTAAAAAAATGTTCAAAAAATCAGAACGTGCTCAAATTTGGTTTTTAAAATCTGAAAAAAATTCTGAATGCTAATATGAATTGGAAGAATCATATGAAAAATTGTAAACGAAATCAGCGAGTTCGAGGTCCACACTCTGGTCGACTTGGTTTGAAATGCCCCATACAGATTTAACTATACGCATACCATAAATCTTCGGCGTATAGCCAAATATATTACGAAGTTATTAGTAAAATGTGACTTCTTATACCGTATTTTTTGTAAAATACTGGAAACTAATTATTCCAAACACGTGGGCAAAATATTTTTTGAATACTACAAAAAATCACAATATGCTGAATAAAATGTATTATTTGTATCAGTTTACGTGTCATATCATAGGTAAAAATTTAAATTTCTTTATTATTACTATATCATAATTACAATTTTTATCTTCCATCCAATACTTTTTGATATTTAATGATATTTTTTGTAGAAGCATAGTATTAATTCTAAACTTCGAGGGAGCTGTTTTCTCGGTGTACACACACACGCATGCATCCGAGGGTTTTCGGGGTTACTGATAACAAATTCGCACTGAAAATTTCAATAGTACAGATGACGAATCCAATATAGTGGACGAAAAATGCAAAAACTCATTGCAAGATGCAAAAAGCAAAATGGAAAGTCGTTTGATGATGGAACGACGGTTCGCATTTTTAGTCCGCCATCTTGAATTTATAAATTTTTTGTGGAAATTCATAATCAGCAAGCCAAAAAGCCCTTCAATTCCGACTTTCGTCCTCATGAAGCGATTTTTTCGTATTTTGGGTCCGCCATCGGGAATGTTTAAATTTTAAGCGCAGATTCGTAATCGGCGATCCCATAAACCCAGGTGGACCAACTCTTGTTCTCATGAAACGTCTTTTTGCTGTTTTTGGCCACTATATTGGATCCGCCATCTTGATTTTGTACATTCTCAGTGCAAATTCGTTATCAGGAACCACAAACATCCATGAATACCAACGTTCGCTCTCATGAAGCAATTTTTTGCATTGATAGTCCTCCATCTTGAATTTGTAAATTTTCAGTGCAAATTCATAATCAACGACCGCGACTACTCTTGAATATCAATTGTCGTTTTCATCAAACAATTTTTGGCATTTTTGGTCCGCGATTTTCGATCCTCCATCTTAAATTTCTATATTTTCAGTATAAACTCGTAATCAGTGACCCCTACCACGTTAGAATACCAACTTTCGCTCTCGTCAAGCGATTTTTTGCATTGTTGGTCCTCCATCTTGAATTTCGAAATTTTTCGTGCAAATTCAAAATCGGAGACCCTGAAAACCCTCGAGTATGAAATTCCATGTTGATACTAAGTTGACGAACAACAAAATAATCGTGAGACAGCAACGAATCATTTGAATGTTTTTTTTTTCGGATGATGAATAACCGCGCCAAAGCTCTCGTTTTCTTTCGAAACATATGGTAAAATGAAAATAAAGAAAAGAGTAACAGATATGAAATGTCGGTCAAAATGATTTGACGTTCCTTCTTTTTTAATTTTCGAAATTTTTGACGAGAGTCTCGCCGAAAGTTTCGTCTCACCGGCATCATTAACATAGAGTAGGCAAGGAATATTTATTATTGAATTTGGTAACAATCAACCAAAGTGATTGCAATTTGGAATTTTTTTTATGTCCGGGGAAAGCACAACTCGAGGAATTGTCGAGATATTGTCAACAATTTTAAATAATGGAAGGAAAGCACCACGCTAGGCACTGTGGAGATATTGTCAAAAAAATTTAAAAATGGAAGGCCTATCACCCAAGAATATATCACCAAATTTGAAGAAGATCAAAAAAAGAAGTTGAATGTTATGGATTTTTAATTTAAATTTAATTTCTAATTTCAATTAATTAATTAATTAATTAATTAATTAATTGAAATTAGAAATTGAATTTAAATTAAAAATTAAAAATTAATTAATTAATTAATTAATTAAATTAATATTAATTAATGCCGTAACAGTATAAGGACTTGAGGCCTATCGGGATAGTATCCTGTAATACCGGGTAAAGTAAGTATCGCCCTTTGCCGGTGATTCAGTGCACCCAGTAGCGCCATCTGTTAGCTTCAATCGGTAGCGTTAACGTTTCGTAAGCGTTCGCAATTCCGACCGTCCGACTTTTCGGCCGCTCGTTATGATCACGGCTCGAATTTTCGGACTTTCGCTATTTTACTCTTTTGGTTTTTCACTCTTTCAATATAATGGATTCGAAATGGTTAATTTTCAACTTTTTCGGTATTCTACATACTGGAGATTTTAATTATGAAGTGATTCAAATTCCACAATTCAATATTTTACTTTTCGTTATTTCCTCGTTCTTATATTCATTTTCTACAAAATTTCATTTCCATATTTGTGTATTCTTGTTTTTTATTTATTGCTTTACGCACTTTCATAGCATTGACCTTTCATTATTCATCTGTTCGTAAAATATAAAATTCAAAAATGTGGTCGATCAAAGTATAGAGCGTTCAAATCGATGACCCCCACCCAACTAAGGATGCTCTTGTAAATGTACTTGTCTCCAGTTTTTGTACCCCATTTTTGGTGTTTTTGGGGGTGATTTGTCCACTTTTTGCAAAGTATGTCCATTCTGTTTTTGCAACTTTACATAATTCATAATTCGATATAGAGATATATTGCAATAGTAGCAATATAGATATATTGCGACAGATTAGTCTTCATCGCTATCCCTGTTGATCATGGCATTGACCTCTTCAACATCGAGGAGTTCTGTTTCCTATTTTCCAGCCATGAGCACCAAATAATTCAACCGAAAGCATGATTTATTTATGAATTTCCAATGAAAAATGGGAAAGGATTTAGCCGGATAAGAATGGTGAATCCGCCCCCATCAAATTTTGTGGTGCCGATTTTTTCCAAAGTTCCTAACTTAAAAAAACAATTTTGAGCAAAATTACAGCTTTCTATATCGATACCGACGGATCTTCCTCCTAAAAGAACGTGTTTTTTCAATTTTTGCTTTTTTTAAATACCAAGAGAAGACCGAAAAATCTTTAAAAATTCTGTAAAATTACAAACATGTCAATGTTAAGAGGAGAAAGAATTCTTTCTTTTAAATGTTAAACTTTATTTTTAATCATCGAATTTTCGTTTAAAAACGTTATTTTGTAGCGAAGTGATTTTTCTATTATTATGACAAATAGTGACATGATTCCTTACTTGAGAAAAAAATTCCCAAAATTCGACCTGCAACACATTGAAAAATAAACAAAAAAAGACAAAATTTCTCATTTTTCATTGGAAATCAATAAATAAATCATTCTTTCGGTTTAATTATTTGGTGCTCAACGCTGGAAAATAGGAAACAGAACTCTTCGATGTTGAAGAGGTCAATGCCATGATCAACAGGGATAGCGATGAAGACTAATATGTAGCAATATAGATGGGAGGGGTGAATAAACTAAAAATATAATTTTACGAAAAAAACCTTTCTGTGAGAGTAACAAACTTTCGGCTTATGTGACTAGTTGTGATACTCAGCGGCAATAATAGCAATAAAATCGGATTGTTTATGTCTATTTGTTGTGTCTCACAACTACTCCAGCCATGATCACCCATTCGTTGAACCTAAAGAATGATTTTTGTATGGATTTTCAATGGAGAATGAGAAATTTGGTCGTTTTTATTTTTTTTCAATGTGTTGCAGGTCGGATTCTGGAATTTTTTTTTTTTTTTAATAAAGGGAATGAAAAGTGAAATCATGTCAATTTTTGTCATAATAGTAGAAAAATCTCTCGGCTACAAAATAGTTTTTAAAGAAAGATTCGATGACTAAAAATAGAATTTAGCATTAAAAAAAAAGAAAAAAAAATTCCATCAACGTTGACATGTTTTTGATTTTTCAGAATTTTTTACGATTTTTTGGTCACCCTTTGGTATTTAAATTATGCAAACTTGTTTCAGCGGGAAAACCCCTCGGCATCGATGTAGAAAGTTGTAATTTTTCACAAAATTGTTTTTTTTAGGTTACGAACTTTGAAAAAAATCGGCGACCCAAAATTCGCTGGGGGCCGATTCACCATTCTTATCCGGCTACACCCTTTAACCGTAATTAGAGCATCGCTCTTTATATGGTCAATTAGAATCTTGAGTATTCTAATACACTCGCTCAATCGTCACGTGCATCCACGAAAATCATCGCAAATCCAGGTTTGGTCGCATTTCTGCGTACATCGCGGATGTCATCGACGTTAAATAGTTAAGATGAGTATTCGATATTCAAACGATTGGCCGTTAAGAAGAAGTTACCTCTTGTGTTTCTTCTCATGGTTGCTTACTAGTGCACTTGATGAATTGTTTTCTTTTTTTATTTTCTCGTTCATTCACTCCTTCGTTAAACGGTAAGGGCGACTGGACTCCGTTTTCCTTCGTCGAGCGTATTGGTTCTTAATCCTGCACGCCAAGTTTTCTAGTTTGGCTTGGTCTTTGATAAGTTACGTACGCCAAATTTTTGGCTTGGCTTGTATGATTTTTGTTTTTTTTTTTAATTTCAGATTTTAAATTTTTAGGATTTCCTCTAAATTTTGAATTTTTGGGATTTTTTTTTATATTCGAATTTTTGGGATTTAATACTTGGCGTCCTTTTTTTACTTCTCAGAAGTATTTTGTGATTGATTTCACTTCTTTTTGAAAGTTCTTTCGAAGAATCTTTCCTGATTCAATGTATTTACATGAATTTTATATCAATTGGTGTTGAAATCGTCCAATATACGGAAGAACAAAAAATGAAAATGCATGGCTTGTTGTGTATACACTCATTATACACCCATGTGCATGAGACCCATTTATAAAATCCATTGGTCGGAACTAGATCAAACTCCACAAAAATATAGATTTTTTGTCGTAAAAATTTAATATGATTTTTTCAGATTAAAAAAAAAAATATCATTTTTCAGTTATTCTTGATTTCGAAAAAACGTTGTTTTACGATTGTGGCGTCATAAATGCGACGAATGAGGTTATTTTTTAGTAATTTTTAAGGGTTTTGAATACAGTTTCGATTTCTCGAAGTGAAATTCTAGATTTAAAAGTACCCAATTTTCAAAAAATCATAACTCGTACAAATAATTTTATTTTGGGCTAGCGATTTAACAACAATGTTTTCTCGTGGTAGAGAAAACAGGAAAATATCGAGAGTATGATCGAAGACATCGATTTATTTGACCTGCTGGTTTCACGTCGAATATCTATATCACTGATCAACGGAAACAGATCATTCAAAAAATTCTGAATTTTTCATATGAGGTGCCTAGATATGTACTTTTTCAAACCCATATTTACTGAACATTAACAAATGGTTCATATATTCGAAAAAAAAATTTTGAAAATCAACAAGTTCACTATTTTTCAATGTATTATATCATTAAGTATTGATTTTTGTCTTCTAAAATGTTTTTGTATTTCTTCTATCTTTTTTCTTGTAAGACTAATTATCACTATTGCTTACAATGCGAAAATTTATAAAAGATACATTTTTTCAAATATGAAAATTTCTAAAATAAATATTTATTTTTTAGCCATTTTCGCATTGTGAGCAATACTGATACCGAGTTTTACAAAAAAAAATATGGTAGAAATACAAAAACCTGTTAGAAGAAAAAAATCAATCTGTAATGACATAATTAATTGAAAAATAGTGATAATATTGATTTTCAGAGATTTTTTTTCGGATATGAACCATTTGTTAATGTTCAGTAAATATCCGCGGTTTGGAAGAGTACATATCTGGGCACCTTACATAAAAAAACTCAGAATTTTTTAAATGATCTGTTTTCGTTTATCAGTGATATAGTAAATTGAACGCAAAAAATGGCGTTTCTGAACGTCCCGTGCGCCCTCTAAAAAAATTCGAAAAATCGAACCGTTGCACAGAGACCTTCATTCCAACGATATCTTTGATTTATTAGGGTAGCCAACAATTTTTGATTTTTTTCGATTTATCCTAATATATATATGTCGTTAAAAATTAATTTTTTTGCAACGTCCCCTAAAAAGCTTCCGTTTAATGAAAAAACGTGAGGTACATTTTTTTTTTAAATAAAAAATACCGCGTGCCGCAAGACGATCTAAGTTCATTTTCATCGAAGAAAAATTTTTATTTCCAAACGGCTAGACCGATTTTCATGAAATTTAGACACGTTACAAAGGTATGTTAAGGCTATTTTTAGAAAAAATAAGACCTCATAATCTTCATAATAACTAATGAACACAGTTGATTTTTTCGGTAATCATTTTTTTTCTCCAGGATAACGTTTTGGCACAATTATGAAAACAATTTTTTAATTGTGTTTTACTATCCCATATAATGTCTCCAAAGTCCAAATTTCAAATTGATCGGAGAGGTACTTCATATTTAAAAAAATAAAATAAAATTACATTAAAAAATGGTTTTTAAAAAAAATGAAGTACCTCTCGGATGAATTTGAAATTTGGGGACATTATATGAAATAGTAAAACACAGAAAAAAAAAATTTTCATAATTGTGCCAGAACGTTATCCTGGAGAAAAAAAATAATTACTGAAAAAATTAACAGTTTTCATTAGTAATTATGAGGATTATAAGCTGTTATTTTTTCTGTAAATAGCCTTTTTATTTCTTTGTAACGTGTCCGAATTTCATTCAAATCAGTCTAGCCGTTTGTAAAAAAAACTGTTTTTTGATGAAAAACAACTTAGATCGTCTTGCGGCACGTTTTATTTTTGATTGAAAAAAAAAGTACCTCGCGTTTTTTCATTAAGCGGAAGCTTTTTAGGGGGGGCAGCAAAAATTGAATTTTTAACGAACAGTCTAATACTTATCTATGAATATAAAGCATAAAATTTAAGTTAGATTTTGGTGTACCTAAAATTTAGGTTTCATTTTGACTTATTAACTATGTATAATGCTATATATTCACAGATATGTTATACATATAGATAAGGATATATATATTTGTTCATAGATGATCTATATATATATTAAATCCTATATATAATTATATATATACATAGATATACTGCATATATGTAGATAATGCTATATTTAAAGAAATTAAATCTCGAAGGACCACCCTAATATTAATTGAGACCTGAAATAATGACCACCTTAATGTATATCTTAATAAATATGTATATAAAAATGTGAAACATCAAATCTCGAATGACCGCCCAAATGTGAGTTGATACCTGAAATAACGACCACCCTAATATACATCGTATATGTATAAAAAATACTCGACACACTGGCACATACACACATATACTCTTTTTTATATATAGAGATAGAATATACATGCAAACCTGTGTACAAGCCCGAGTCTACGGTTGGTGGGGTGGGGGAACGCCGTGTTCTCGCACACACTCATATTTTCCCACACTAATGCAAGGCCTCTCTGTAAAAGTCGGCCTCTCTGTAAACACCGCTTATACACGGGCTTTATATCTATAGAGACGTGACGTGAACATTTTCGCGATGATTGATATTCGGAATAATTCGCCCAATATTATGATATCTCAGTATCACGTGGGCGGAAAAAAATAAAAATGGTATCAATGGAAAGCTATTTTTTTTTTAAGATGATCATAGTTCGTAAATGTTGAAAAAGTTGTCGTTTTTTAGTAATATGAAATTGAAATGTAAAAAGGGCGTAGGCCGAGGCTTATTCGCGTATATAAGAGTGCGCGGCAATCTCGACTGGGACTCTCAGTTTTTTTAATACTTGGCGTCGAGTCGCTGCCGCGACTCTTGATTATGTGCGAATTTC
The DNA here is from genome assembly GCA_946863875.1 of Alloplasta piceator. NCBI lineage: Eukaryota > Metazoa > Arthropoda > Insecta > Hymenoptera > Ichneumonidae > Alloplasta > Alloplasta piceator. The sequence continues at coordinate 37,391,710 of OX333075.1, read as the reverse complement.
GAAAAGGGGTAATTTTTTTAAAGTAAAGTTGTACTCATCCGTGCTCTTGCAATCTCCGTACGCAAATTTGCATTTCTATCTCTTGACTTGTCCGTGTACAATTACCACGTTATACATAATTCTAATGATGCGTTACTATATCCTCGCGAACGTGTTAATGAGATTTCGCGTGGTTCAAAGAAGTGCAAGCATCGTAAAAATCGAATTTTACGCTTCGTGTTTCCTGGTTGTAAGACGAGTTGACAAACGGCCTTGTGACCGGATGCTTTCGATCTCGGGTAGCAAGCTGCAGTGATCCAACGTGCGATAGAAAAAGAAGGAAGGAGGTGGAAGAACAGAAAACGAGTGACAAGCGTACGAAATGAAGAACCTTCGGAGGGAAGTGTAGGATGATGATTCGAAGCTCTTTCGCTACCAAGACAGCGCGACAAGTGTGCAATAACAAATGCGTGGCATTCCATTCAAGCCCAGGTATTGTGACACAAGCTTGCTTTTGTGGCTGCTATGTCGACGATGAAAAAAGCAATCAGTAGAAGAGGCTATCGAGCGCACTCGAGTAAGAGCTCCGGATGTAAAAGTTAAATTTTCCTTTGACGAATATACACTCAGTCGAAAAATTAAAGGAACAGCAAAATTTTCGAGATTTTTCAGCGATTTTCCAAAGGCGGTAACTTTGTTAATTATGGTCGTAAAAAAATTTTTTAAATAGGATTTTGAAGCTTGAATCTTCTAGTTTTGGAATATTGAGTCAAAAAAGTTTGGTGGGCATCACCGTTGACGCAGTCGAAAGAAATATCACGGTAAAAGTATTCTCGAAATTTTTGCTTTTTTAAAAACAGTCGATGGGCTCCAAATTTTTCTTTTAAGCTGAACCAATCTATGGATTGCTTAGCTGAATTCTTTGGCTTCAATTTTCTTTTTCTCAATTTCTGTTCTACGGCTATTTTTCGCTGAGATATCGGCGATTGAACCAAAATTCGTGCTTTTTTTTAAATCTTCGATATCTCTGGAACTAACAATCGTACATCGAGTAAGTGGCGATTTTCGAAAACTTGAATCTACCCTCTATAAGTGCCTGTTACTGTCATAAATAAAAAAAAAATTGTTTCCATGCTTAATTTTGACTTAAAAAAACCAAATTTTTTTTTTGTTTTAGAAAATCTACCACAACTTTGCAGATATTGCGAAAAATACTAATGTTATAAGGTTCTTTTTAGCTCAATACACACCTGAAAACCATGCCCATTTTCAAAATGATCGGTTCAGCCGTTTTAGAAACTTTTAGAAAAATTGAAGGAACACGCTTATTGATCCCTAAAGACCAATTAATTAATGGTGTTAAAAAAGAAAAAAAAATTTAGAAATATTTATTTTTATTTGAAAATAAAATTGTATTGGCATTTTTTTTTAATTTTATTTCGATATTTATTGAATGTCGAATGCAAAATTGTGAAAAAAATGCCACGACAATTTTTTTTTTCGAATAAAAAAAAAACTAGAAGTGAAACTTCTTGCTTTTATCTGTTATTAAAAAAAGTCTGAAGAAAATCCCATCACAACGCTAATAAATATCTGGATGTTAAGGTAGTACATCCCAAAATCGCTTTGGGACAGAAAAGGTTGTAATTTGAAACTAATATTATTCAGGACATTCAGAACGCGCTTGTACAATTTCAAATATATTCACTTTCCCGTGACTATCCCGACGAGATATTTATAATTGAAATAGGCGTTTTTAACACGCTTTGCATAGGGTACATACGCATTTCGATTGATAATTAAAAAATGACGGGACAAAAGACGATGAAAAACTTACGCAAGGATAAAGGGGAATTCGGCGATTATTTTGAAAAAATATTGTTCCATTTTATCACAAAGTTCCTGAGTTATAAATGTTTAAAGCATGAAATACGTGACGAAACGTGATCACCTGAACCAGCGAACATAGAGGTACATGGAAGCGGAAGCTTTATGAGAGCGCTTGACAGAGTTCTATTAGCTAGTACCTCGACCACGGCGAGCGCTGCTTGTAACGGTGTCCACGAACATATACCACCTCACCAAGCTGCTTGGTAATACCGTCAACTCTTATCTATTTTACATGGTCGGGACCGACGGACGCCACTTATTTTACGGCGTGAGGGGTCCCCCAACACTAATAGCAATAGTAGCGCCATCTCACTGTACCCGCGCGAAAGCCATGGCGAAAGTAGCTATATAGGTATGAAGATTCAAACACGATACCGGCGATCAGAGTTTATATCCAAAACAAAACAAAAAAGTTAATATATAAATAATGATTACTGCAGATTGCGACATGAACTATAAAAAGAAGGTACGTTCTCCAGCTGGAATGCATAATTTATAAATTCGTACACGATAATATGAAGAAATGAAAATATAAAAACTTGCTAATAGTGAGGTTAAATAAGCTGTTAGATATTTATTCGGTTTTTCGACTATTGTAGATGGATGAATCAAGGAAGAAAAGGAAATATAAACAGATATCCATTGCCGATAAATTGAAAATAGTACAATGTTTAGAGGCTGGAGAAGCAAACAAAATTCTTGAGGCAGAATATGGTGTTTTGCATGCTGCCATTAGTTACATCACCAAACAAAAAGAAAATCTGAAGGGACATTAAAAATTGCTGGATAATCAATAAGGGAATCCGAAGAAAGCGAGAATGGATGCTGTTGACAATTCATTATTCGAAAACCAACTTTTCAGTGGTTCCGTCAAAAAAGGAGCCTTGGAGAACCAGTTTCCGACAATGTCCTCCAAGAAAAAGCTCGCATATTCAATAAAATGTTGCAAGGCCCAAAAAGTTTTGCTGCAAGTTCAGGATGGATCACGAGGTTTAAGCACAGACACGGGATTCGCGAACTCTCAATACAAGAAGAAAAATTGTCATCAGATATCGGGGAAAGTGCACATTTAAAGGAGTATTTCAAAAAGTTTTACTTGACGAAGGATACGACTGGCTACGACTTGGATAACGTATACAATGCTGATGAAACTGGTCTAGCCTGGAAATCGTTACCACGACGTACGCTTGCAGGAAGGAATGAGACTACAGCAGCCGGCCGGAAGGTACTCAAGGATTGAGTGACTGTTATGACGTGGGCAAATGCAACTGGCAGTCACAGAATAAAGCTACTGGTGATTGGAAAATCAAAAAACCCTCTCTGCTTCAAAAACACTATGAATTTACCAGTGAATTATAAGAGCCAGAAAAGCGCTTGGATCGATCGATCACTGTTCGAAGAGTGGTATAGAACAGAGTTTCTTCCATCAGTGACATCAAGAAAGAACGGAGCAAACGAGAAATTTGTGCTCCGATTGGATAATGCACCTTCGCATCCACCTCCAAATTGTAAATCTGATAATTGAAGCCATAACAAAAACTACCGGAAAGCTTTCCTGCGAAACCTTCTGAAAGATTGTGCTGATGACTCACATATGAGCAACTTCCTGAAGCGATTGGCACTGTTGGACTGTTGCAGAATGATCGCCGAAGCATTTTGACAGAAAACACTCCGCAATGGATGAAAATTGTTGCTGGATACATCGTTCACAACTCCCAGCTTGAAAACAGCAGGTGAGCTGACGTTTTTGTTGAACCAACTGAAATCGACTGAAAGTCAATACTCCGTGGATGAAACTAAGGAATGGCTTCGAATCGATAATTCATGCAGATCATGGGGAGAATGGTCAGACAAGGAAATCGTTGCGCCAGCTTGCAGAACCTCATCTGTATAAGCAATCATCAAGGAATGGGATGGAGATAAAAGCAGCGACGATGAGGATCCTGCCCCAGATTTGTCAAAATCATTGGAAGTTCTCGCAGCAATGGATGTAGTCGCTAGATGGTACGAAAGCCGGTGGGAGGCCCAGTCAGAAGACTTTAGGAGTCTACGCAAAATGCGAAATGATGCATTGGATGTTGCACTGGAAACCGAGTGATACATTCTAAGCGAGGAATGTTTAACGGAGAAACCAAAGTTCTTATGTGATATTATGAAAATGCATATCAGCTTTATTTGCTGTGCTGTGATAACATTTTAAAAACAGATTTTATAGTTCCATTTATTTTAGTTAAAATAAATGAAAGATTAATAACTCATTTGTGATACAATTAACTAGTCTATGGATATTTTTAAAATGAAACTTTACGAGTCAATTAATTCAAATAATAAAAGAATTTCATTGAAAAGATCCCGTGCATTTATTATTTATAAAGACCACCATGAAACACTTTGCAGTTACGAACTCCCAATGATATGTGTATTCCAAGAATGTAAATTATAACAAACACTTGATAAAACTCATTCCATATCATGACAATGCAAATAAATAAGATATGTTTGTTTATAGTACATACTGTCCAGAGATCGGCAAAATTATAATTTCAAATTATGATTATTTAATTACGTGATCATTTCATAATTCGAGGGAAGAATTTCGTGATTAATTATAGATTTAATAATCTCAATAATTCATTGATAATAACTTGAGTAATCGGTAATTCGTCTTTGAAAGCCCAATTTTTCGGTTAATGATTAATCATCATTCAACGATTATTGATTAATCAATTCATCATTAATCCCCACACAGCAAAATTAATCCCGGGACCATCCCGAGATAGTCCCATTCGTGTCCTACCAAGATAGTACGTCTTATGAACGTCTATGGGAGGAACCAGTGAGATATTGTTCTACCCGGGATTAATATTAGATGTCTTGAGGATATCCTGTCGCAACCGTAATTAGACGATCCCAACGCACTCTCTTATAGACGTCTGTGGGAGGTAGTGGTAGGACATTGTTCCACCCGAGATTAATATAGGATGTGTTGAGGATATCCTGCCATCACCGTGTGTGGACAATCGTACCGCACTCACTTGTAGATGTATGTGGGAGGTACTAGTAAGACATCGGTCTACTCGAGATTAATATAGGATGTCTTGAGGATATCCTGTCGCAACCGTGTTTGGACGATCCCAGTGCACTCTCTTATAGATGTATCTGGGAGGTACTGGTAAGACATTGTTCTACCCGAGATTGATATGGGATGTCTTGTGGATATCCTGCCGTTACCGTATGTAGACGATCCCAACGCACTCTATTATAGACGTCTGTGGAAGGTACTGGTAGGACATTGTTCTACCCAAGATTAATATGGGATGTCTCTAGGATATCCTGCCGTGACCGCGTGTAGACGATCGTACTACACTATCTTGTAGATGTCTGTGGGAGATACTAGTGGGACATTGGTCTACTGGAGATAAATATAGGATGTCTTGAGGATATCCTATCGTGACCGTGTTTTGACGATCCCAGCGTATTCTCTTAGAGATGTCTCTGGGAGGTACTGGTAAGACATTGTTCTACGCGAGATTAATATAGGATGTCTTGAGGATATCCTGTCGCAACCGTGTTTTAACGATCCCAGCGCACTCTTATAGAGATGTCTCTGGGAGGTGCCGGTAAGACATTGTTCTACGCGAGATTAATATGGGATGTCTTGAGAATATCCTGCCGTAACCGTGTGTAGACGATCCCAGCAGACTCTCTTAGAGATGTCTATAGGAGGTCAGCCATTCCACAGCGTTAGTTCCAGACTCGCCGCGAGATGGCACAGGCTCTCACATACGGATCATTCAAATAGAAAGCTTATATAGCTGAGCGTGAACACGGACATTTGACACCGAAAGAAGTCAGACCTCATAAGAGGCCATATTACAAGGAGTACTTGCTGTCTCCCTCTGTACTGTACCCATTTTATTGAAATTTAATTAATTAATTGAAATAAACTAATATTAAATTGAAATAAAAATAATTATCCACTGCTGTGTTGGCAGTCCAAGAGACGTCTCGAAGACATCCCAAAGACATCCCGGGACGGCAGTGGGACCATCCTATTGCGGTAATCACTGCGGAAATTTCAGAGCCCATGGGAATCCCATGGGACTATCCCATTACCATCACGGGACAATTGAGTCAATTGACGTGATGTCCAAAAGACGTACTTGGGACGTATCATTGCTAGGTCTGATAATTCTGGAATACCTTGGTGACGTCTTTAAGAAGTCTCGATAATATCTCATCGATATCTCCACTCTGCTGTATTTACAGTCCAAGAGATGTCCCGAAGACATCCCGGGACGACAATGGGACGATCCCATTCCGGTAATCACTGCGGACACTTTAGAGCCCATGGGAATCCCATGAGACCATCCCATTACCATCACGGGATAATTGACGTGATGTCCGAAAGACGTACTTGGGACTTATTTTTGTTGTGTGGGTCAGAACGTTTTTTTTTTCCAGTAGCCCGGGGTCCTTCCTCTTTAGCCAACCCCCTCTCACCTACCCCAATCTTCCACTTCCAATATTTCCCACTTCCTCCCCCCTTCCAATATTTCCCACCTCTTCCTCCCCCCCCCACCGCTGAGTCGGTTCTGAGTTCGTCTTCCGATTCCGGAGCTACGCACAGTGGGGCGAAATCCCAAAAAGCTGGCCAAAAGTCGAAAACGTTACAAATTCGGCTGAAAGTCAGTACTCGGTAGTTTTTAGGGTCGCTGATTACGAATCCGAAGTCAAAATTGGAAATAAAAACAAAATGGCGGATTTGAAGTCCCAAAAAGCTGGCAAAAAGTCGAAAGCGTTATAAATTCGGCTGAAAGTCAGTACTCAGGGCTTTTTGGGGTCGCTGACTATGAATCTGAAGTCAAAATTTAAAATAATAACAAAACGGCGGATTTGAAGTCTCAAAAAGCTCGCAAAAAGTCGAAAGCGTCATAAATTCGGCTGAAAGTCAGTCCTCGGAGGTTTTCGGGGTCGCTAGTAGTATCGGTACCCGTCTGGCGCCCCCCACTCCTATCCCCACTCCTTCCCCCATCATGCGGCTTCCTCCACCACTTCACTTTTCCCCCACCACATCCAGGTGGCCGAGGAAAAAGCGATGAGGTGAGGATGATGGCGGGGTGGGTGAGGACAAGGGGGTGCCACACGAGTACCAATTTTGTGGTGATAATGATAATAATCTGATAATAATAATAATGATAGTGAAAATTGGGAACTACTTACATCTGGAAGCCCATGTCATATTCCTCGAAGTTGACGCAGCAACGACACACACGCGCGCGCGGGCCCGCTCTCATAATCATAATAATAATAATAATTATTATTATTAAGAATAACTCATGGTTGTTGGATTTACTACTGACAATTCAGCAAATCTTATCTCGATGGTAACACATACACACACACACACACACACACACACACAGACACCTATTTCCTTCACTAGTCACGCTAAATGATCAAGGACCGTTTATTACTGACACTGCGAACTTTTTATATTACACGGAATTTGGATGAGTGGAGCTGTGCATTACCGATTTACGCTGCCACAAATCGGTGACTACAAAATAAGAGTATTTTTAAATGTTTAGTTATTATCGAATAATATAATACAACCTTTTTTAAATTTCGATAAATTTTTTATCGACGCATGCAACATCCATTGCGTACGTGTTCGAAAATCTTAGGTTATTGAATCTACCGCTTCCGAACGAGCACTCTTCTTCACTTTCCGAAGTTTCTACCTTTTCCCGATAAACGAATCTTTTGCGTTGCGTCAATTGATCTATTTTTGCACAAAAATTCTTTGAGCGCATTTTGAAATTTTGAAACAAAATTTTGTTCCCCAATTTTTATGTGTTTAAAGAAAATTCAACTTCACTTCCGAAATTCATCGTCATTCACCTCCACAAGTTTTAAAATGCAACGATGTTATGGAAACTTCTGAATTTTTCATTATTTTTTACCGTACGATATATCGTTTGAAATTATAAAAAATTGTAACTTTCAAAAATACATAATTTTTCACTGAAAACGCGCGCAGCGGAGCAATCCGCGAACTTCAGTGACTGGATAAGGACTGCAGCTGTTGTGCAAAGTTGAGACCTCTTAACAATACCGAAAAAGGGAATGCGTCGGTATGAAACTTTGTCAGCATTTTTACCCCGGTGGATATCCGATTGCAACTTTTAGCAAAAATGCTATTCTCTCTGCAGCGGCTCACCAGCATTCTAAGCTTCAAGCGCGACACTCCATCTATTCCAGAAAATAAGATAGAGCTCATTCTTCATATGTGTAACGTTGCGAAATTTTTTTTGCGAAAGATTTAACGTGTTCAGATACACACACACACACACACACGTGTTGTGTGTGTGCACAGACCCACACACACACAGATACACAACAAAGACACACGAACACAAACATACACACAGAAAAGCACGTTCAAACACAAAGGCTGTAGGAACGCAAAAGAACTGCTTATCTCAGCATCATAATCGATATCATTACTCTATGTGATTGCATAGTTTTAATAATCACCTTTGATCGCGAAAAAATATGACTACGTTCATAACGTACTCGAAAAAAATTGCTAACAATCGTTCATTTCCATTCACCGCTTCAGATTATTTTTATCGTCAATGCTATCATCAACCTCACAATATATTTACAGCATTATTTACGGAAATACAAACCAACCTAATGATTTGAACGTTATGTAGAGATAATTTCAAAAATTTGATTTTGATTGTAGTTTTTGCGTGATTTTTTAGAAGCATGAAATCAAATATTTTTGGTCAAAGACCCATTGATATTCACTGATTTAAGTGTTCTCATTATTTTCAAACGACATTTAAATTGAAAAAAGTTTTGTCATGATATTTCGATATTTAGATATTTCAAAGCTATCACAATTAAATTCTTTGAGAAAAATTTAATATTTTGTTCTGTTCCAGGATTAACGCATATAAGTGATAAATCAATATATGTGCCATTCCATACCATTTCGACCTGGGTCTGACCCTTGACCTCTCGGATTTGGCTCGCGATTTTTTATATGATTGTTCTCACTTTGAAAGGTACCCAGTTTTTTTCTAGATTTTTCAGATTTAATTTGAATCTTCTATATTTCATCAAACGATTTTATTGATCGACACAATTTAAACATTTGAAAAAATTCTGAAAAATCGTGTGTCAGATATCAAAATTTTAGAGCTTAGAGCCGGAGTGAGGAGATTTTTCCTTCTTACTATTTTTAAGCTTTTTCGGAAAAAAACGTTCAAAAAAATAGAAGCGGAAGTTATTTTACTATGAATGGTTGCTGAAACATTTTCATATGTAATATCGGATTTTTGAAAAAAAATTCAGATTTTTCGCAAGAGATTTTTTCTTCTTGATTTTGCTAATATAAATGATTCCGAAAAACTGAAATTTTTTTTGAAAAATCCCATATGATATATGAAAATGTTCCAGCAACCATCCATAGTAAAATCACTCACGCTTCTAATTTTTTTAAATTTTTGTAATAAAATCGTTTGAAAAATTGTAGAATATTCAAATTGAATCCCTATGTTTTAAACCATGAGATTGTGCGGGCGAGAGGTTGGGGTCTATTGACGTTCTCGATTTTCTTTTTCATTCTGAGTTGATCACGCATTCCGTCGACTTCTCTGTTTTTTCATCCATACATTTTTTTCATCAACGGTATACGATAATGGACGCGAAAAAGTGCAAAAGAACTTTGACAATTATGAGAAAAGGATATTCCACGCACAAGGATAAACCTCCTTCACACGTTGAAGTGCAATAGCGTTCAGTGATCGCAATGTGGCGCTATTGCGTAAAAGTTTGCGAGCGTCTAATTTGAATGTTGGCAAAAAATTGAGCATTCAATCAACGATTGCCGCTTTAATATCCCTCGCGGAAAAATTGAAGAAGCGTGGTTCGGGAGTGTCTGTGCCTGGAGTGGAATGGGGGGAAATGGATTCGGCATTCCAATCCAGAATAACCACAGGGCTGGTAATCAATATATCGCATAAAGATCTTGGACCTTTTTTGGATGATGCGGTAAAACTTATCGATGAGCGGCTAACCGAGTCATTACACATTCACGGAAATTTAAAATGTAATGTTGCGCTAGTTTGCATATTTCGTATCGTGAAAAGTGCCAATATCGCCGAGGAGGAAAAAGCGTTTCAGACTGCAAACGCAGTAATATTACCAACAACAAACATCGTGGAGTGGCTCGACAATCATGTAAAAACAACCTTGCTGGCAAAAGTTGAAGACTTTGAGGAGAACGAATCTGGTTGGACGCTTCGTGAAGTTTTACATTTGCAAGTGAACATTAATCGGTACCAACCATTGCGAGGGGGTGTCTCGACGTTTGTGCGTCTTCCTGACGATGTGCGAGATAAGCATGCAGTGGTGAACATTGAGAACAATGATCCATATTGTTTTTTATGGTCAGTTACGGCTGCTCTTTCGCCACTACCCTCGATGAATAGAAATCGAACAAATTCATATCCGCATTTCAGTGAAGTGGTGAATTACGCGGGGCTCGATTTTCCCATGAGCATTCGAGATGTTGGAAAATTTGAGAAAATGAATGATCTAGCTATAAACATTTATGGCATAGAAAAGGGACAAAATGAGCGTAGTGAAATAGTGCCGGTACATATAAGTTCAAACCAATCGCAAAGACCGACAATACATTTGCTCATTGTGGAATGTGAGGACGAGGACGACGACGACGACGACGACGACGACGACGACGACGCCGATGACGATGAATTTCAACTGCGCAAGCCAATCCATCACTTCGCTTGGATACGCGATCTTTCTCGTCTGGTCAGCGCGCAAATATCGAATACTGAGCATAGTAAGTTAATATGTGACAGATGCCTGTATCACTTTAAAACGGAATTGGCCCTCAACAACCATCTCGTTGACTGTGCCAATATACGTAAAGCATGTCGAGTCACATTGCCCGAACCAGAACAGGCAATTTTGAAATTCAAAAATTTTCATAATAAATTGAGCGTTCCATTCGTTATTTACGCTGATCTGGAATGTCTCCTCGAGCCAATTAATGGGCAACAGAATTGTCAAACACGCACTGTCAGTTATCAAAAACACACACCTTACAGTATTGGCTATTATTTAAATTGTTCTTTTGACGATTCAAAGAGTGAATACAAGAGCCGTCGTGGTAAAAATTGTATTAATTGGTTTATGGAAGAATTGGTGAAATTGTCAAGCAGTCTTCACAAGCGAATAAAAACGATCAAAAAGATGGAACAATTCAACGCCGAGAATCGTCGTAAATTCTATTCAGCTAAAATATGTCATATATGCGAAAAACCTTTTGTTGCTGGATGTATGAAAGTTCGTGATCATTGTCACTTTACGGGGGAATTTCGCGGTGCAGCTCATCAGGACTGTAATTTAAATTACACAAAATCACACGTAGTCCCCGTCGTCTTCCACAATCTCTCAGGTTATGACGCGCATTTTTTGATTCGAGCATTGGCCACGGCATTCGAGGGAGGGGTAAACCTCTTGCCCGTGAATAAAGAAAAATATATCTCATTTACAAAAGTCGTCAAAGGTACATGTATACAATATCGGTTTATTGATTCATACCGTTTCATGCCGAGTGGTCTTGAGAAATTGGCCTCTTATCTCACAAATGACTGTAAATCGATCACGGGTAAGCATTGTAATAGTGCAGTGGAGCTGGAATTATTGGCGAGAAAGGGGGTCTTTCCCTATGATTATCTCGATTCTTGGACGAAACTCGACGAGCCTGAATTACCTAGTAAAGAAAAATTCCACTCTAAACTTTACGACGAGGACATTACGGACGATGACTATGCACATGCACGTGACGTTTGGACAACTTTTAAAATAAAAGACTTGGGGGAATATTCGGACTTGTATCTCAAGACTGATATATTGCTTCTTGCCGATATTTTTGAAAATTTTCGATCCAACTGCTTGGAGGCATACAATCTCGATCCACTGCACTATTATACAGCGCCCGGTCTTGCTTTTGATGCTATGCTCAAGATCACTAATATTGAACTTCAACTCCTCACTGACATTGACATGCTATTATTTATCGAGCGAGGTGTTCGGGGTGGTGTGGCTCAATGCTCGAATCGATATGCAAAAGCCAATAATCGGTACATGAAATCAGACTTTAATAAAGACGAACCTGAGAGCTACTTGATGTATTTTGATGTCAACAATTTATATGGTGCTGCTATGAGCAATCCATTGCCTTATAGTTCCTTCGAGTGGGTACAAAATTTTGATATAAATAGCATCCAATCGCTTGCCGATGACGATGAAATTGGATATATATTCGAGGTTGATCTAGATTATCCGGAAGACATTCACGATTTTCACAAAGATCTCCCTCTATGTCCCGAACATTACACACCTCCGGGATTCAAGCAAACAAAACTTATGACAACATTATTGCCGAAACAGAGATATGTTATACATTATCAAAATTTAAAACAAGCTCTAACCCTCGGACTTCGGATAACGAAAATTCATCGCACATTAAAATTCCGACAAAAAGCATGGCTGAAAAAATATATTGACATTAACACAGACCTGCGCAAAAAAGCGAAAAATGAATTTGAGAAAAACTTTTTTAAACTCATGAACAATGCAGTTTTCGGCAAGATGATGGAGAACGTTAGGCGACATCGAAATGTTAAGCTTGTAACGAAATGGGACGGTCCTTTTGGTGCAAAGGCTTTAATCGCAAAGGCGACATTTCACAGCTGCACGATTTTTGATCACGATATGGTGATAATTGAATCAAATCGAGTTAACGTAAAATTTGCAAAACCAATATATGTGGGCTTTTCCATTCTCGACATGTCGAAAATCTTCATCTACGACTTTCATTATAATTACATGAAGAAGAAAAATTTTGATCAAGCCAAACTACTTTACACCGATACGGACAGTCTCATTTATCACATCACAACCCCCGATATATACAGCGATATTAAGGACGATTCGCACAAATTTGATACATCCGATTATGAAACCAACAATCCCTATGGCATTCCATTGGTTAATAAAAAAATATTAGGACTGATGAAGGATGAAAATAATGGGAGATAATGGAGGAATTTGTTGGTTTGAGAGCGAAATTATACGCCTTCAAAGTCCATCGCGAGAATAAGAAAGAAGAGAAAAGAGCCAAAGGCATTCGAGCAGCGACGTTAAGATCGATAACGTTTAGCGATTATAAAGAATGTTTGTTTCACCATGAAAATCTCGAAAAAACTCAGCACTTGATTCGCAGTCGAAAACACGTTGTCGAAACTGTTGCGCAGACAAAGTTAGCTCAGTTGGGAGGACAATAAAAGAATTTTGATCCAGAATTCCACGGATACGTTACCATGGGGCTATAAAATTATCGAGGATATGGATGAATGATGCAAAACGAGGGAAAAAAAAAACTCTAAAAAAACATTGAAAACGGAAAAATGTTTGAAAATTAGACTAAAAATGTATAAACATTTATTTTTCATGCGACGCATTTTGTCAAAAAATATATATAAATCTACGAAATTTAATAATGTTTAAGAATTATCCTAAGAATGTATAAACAATTATTTTTCACGCGATGGATTTTGTCAAAAAATATATATAAATCTACGAAATTTAATAGTGTTTAAGAATTATCCTAAGAATGTATAAACAATTATTTTTTATGCGTGAGTTTTTGGAAAAAATGTATAAAAATCTATGAATTTAGGGAAAAAAACCTAAGAAACAGTTGAAAAAACTACAAATGTTTAAGAATTAGACTAAGAATGTATAAACAATTATATTTGATACGGCGTATTTTGAAAAAATATTTATAAATCTACGAATTTGAAAACAAATGTATTCTCCTGTTTGATCTTCAACCATGCGTTTAAAAAGATTTACCTCGTATTTTTTCAATAAAAACGAAATATAAACGAATCATCGATGAAAATCATTTCGAAATCCTTCCTATCGCGAGAGAAGCGTTCCACGGGGAAAAAAAAATCATCCATAAATTTCATAAATCTGCTTTATTGATCCAAGTGTTGTGGGTATCATCGAATCCCAGCCATTTTACAAAAATTTTATCACCACGCTTCCGTAGAACTTTTTCAATCAGATAAATATCTGGATATTTGACTTTCAACAGTTCTTGTTCGTAAAATCCACCGGCGATGGGCTCGTTCTGATAATCATCGATATTATACGTCACAGGATTGGTATTGTTCACTCGGCTGATGGTAAATATTTCCGTCGTCCAATTGGGAGTATAACCCTTCGCAAAAACATTTTTAAATTTACTTATTCGCACTTTGTCGCCAATTTTGAATTTTTTCTTTTTCGTTGGTTCACAATTCTTCTTCTTGAATACACGCTGAAGTAGTTGTTTTTCATTTCCAGCATTAACATTTCGCGGTTTCATACGAATAGTGCGATGCGTGGAATTATTGTAATCAGCGCGTAAATTATCGAGAATATCGATCCATTTGTACTTTCCACGTAAGCTAAATTGCATCCACATTTTATTTTTCAATGTGCGATTAAATCGTTCGCAGATGGATGCCTTCAAGTTGCTGTATGTCGAGTACATGTGAATATTATATTTCCGCATGAGAGATTCAAAATCCGAATTATAAAATTCTTTGCCACGATCAACGTGAAGTTTCATTGGCACGCGTCCCACGCTGAGAATAGATTTCATAGCTCTCATTGTATCCTTGCCCTTCTTGCTTTTCATCGGAACGGCCCATGCATATTTGGAGAATATATCGATGCAGGTGAGGAGGAACTTGTGTCCAGAGTTTTCGTTCGCGTACGTTGACATATCCACCAAATCAGCTTGCCAGGTTTCATCCAAGCCACGTATATCCACGCGGCGACGTGGAAAATTTCGTCGGGCGGGTTTGTGTAGTTCCCCCACCAGCGCTTCTCGCTCAATCTCACTCATTTTTGCCTCCCTCTCTCTTTGTCTCCAGAGCCGTTAATCGAGTATCGAGTTGAGAGATTAGATGTGGGATGCGAACGGTCAAATCTCGTACTGCCTGCACTTTTGCGTTGAGAGTTTGCGCAATGTTTTGTATGCTAGCTTCGAGTCCTTGCACCAGCAATGAATTACTCTGATTTATCTCTTTACGCAGAAATTTTATGTTGCTGTGTGATTTTTTATGCAGCGCATTTAACGTGGCGACATCGCTTGACTCTTCAGGATCGGCAACGTTGCACAGTCGTTTTCCCTCTAAATCGTAATCACCGCTGACGGTAGTCTTAAATCCAATACCCGGTCTGCCGGGGGGACCTCGACTGTTTCCGAGCACACTCTTATTCAACTGTCGTCCAAACACGTCAACGCTCATGTTGCGAATGTGCGGAACATTAACACACAACGGATTAATAAATGATTTTGGCCTCACGCAACTCCTCGATTATCGATATAATTTCATTCGAATGCGATAGATTTCCGGCGGCCTGAGATGATAAGAGCAAACGTGAACGATCAACAAGCTCATTAGGATCATCCCAATAAACATAATCAAATTTTGCCGGTTTTTTTCGCGCAATCTTGTATTTCGGCATGCCTTCGCCGCGGTGTGAGTGGTCAGATATCTTGGATATGTAATTTTTGAATTTGGTGCTTTTATCCGCACGTATAGCGCCCGAGGCTTTGTAATATTTCCGATGAGCATTTGTCTCGGTGATAATTTTTTCATACGTCCGCAAATCATCCGTTGTAAAATCAACAGGCTGTTTTTTGAATAATACCTCGACTAATCCAACGATTTTTGCATAATTTTTCTCCTTCACGCGAATTCCGGAGGATGAGGAAAAAACTATCGGTGAATCGCCAATCATTAGCTTGTCATTGACGAGGTTTCTCACACCATACGTAACATCGAGGCTTGTTTTTCTATTCGAGCGCAGCAACGAAAGATACTCATTGATTAATTCATCCGCGTTGCTGGACATTGCGTCTCCCTCTGCTGAGCGGAAGGATTCATCGAAATCACCCGATTGATTCATCATGCTGCGCTCATTTTCTTCATTCGCTACATTTTCATTCTCCTCTTCTTCTTCTTCTTCTTCTTTAGCCTCCTTTTCCACCTCCTCCTCCTCTTCATCATCGTTGTCCTCTTCCTGCTCCTCGTCCTCCGGCTCCTTCTCCTCCTCCTCCTCATGTTTCACGCTATTTTCAGTTTTTTCTCGTTTAATTTCCCGCTTGATGGGGAATCTTTTGCGTGATACATTTACCAGCTTCTCCAATGGCTGCACTATCGGCTGGAAAACATCTTGCATCGCGCGCTCAGCATTGTCTCTGCCCAGCTTTATCATACGATGCTTTCGCCGTATAGCGACGCTCGCTCGCACAATCTCGCGCAAAACGTCTTTTTCCTCGAGCACTTTCATGTTGTCGGTGCTGGGTCAACGATGCTACTGTGCCGCCATCGTCATACGATACATTATTTATCACTGTGTGCTGAGAAAATTGTCAAAACCTCGCCTATATCGACCCTCATTAATTTCACTATCCTTGTCAATCATGATAAATGCATACTTGCCGGCGCGCCAACATTCCGAGCACAAATTCTTAAATTTCTCATACGTCATGTCAGTATTCACGTGATCGTTGTACACATGCCGGAGATTCATCTCATCCTGCTTGAATAGCACAACGAAATTCGTATTATCGCGTATTAGATGCTTGGGAATACGTGCGTATGTTTGACAAAGATAAAAACAATCGACATTTTAATGCCTGCCCATGGCGAAAAAGGCTCGAATATTGTCCTGTTTTTCGCACGCTACATCGTCAAAGATGAATATCGAGTTTGGACGTGCGTCATTCGGTGTAATTACTTGTTCGTGCTCGTTGAAGGGAAAATATTCGATATCGGACACTGGCTTGAGCAAACGTTCGAGCAGCTTGTACTTTGGCTGCTTCAACGACTTTGAGTATACATAAACATTTTCAAATCTCACGCCATTTGGATGAGTAATGAGACTGAATAATGCATTAGTCTTGCCACAATTTGACGGTCCGCAGAATACCGCGCGAATGCTATTCGGCAATAAATGACTGTGACGTTTCACCTCCTTCTCCTCGCGCTGCGTTAATGCGTCAAAATTCATTATAGGTAATCCCTGTTGCTTGGACGCCATCTTCATCACGACTAACTCGACAATAAGTATAAATAAGCTTTTTATAGATGTCTAAGTCAGTCGGGTAGTTACTCCTGTATGGACATGATCGTGCATACTCGTGGAGAGGGCAAAGAAAAGTGTGGCAGCGGTCTGGTAAACAGTATCATCAATAATCTTCCCGTTGAGTTGCATTTGCCCGGTTATCGGTACTGCGGCCCCGGCACAAAATTAGCAAAACGTCTTGCTCGAGGTGATCCGGGCATTAATCCACTAGACGCAGCCTGCAAACAGCACGATATCACCTATTCGAAAAATCGTGAAAATCTCGAGGCGAGAAGCGAGGCTGATAGAGTATTGGCTGAGAGAGCTTGGAAACGAGTTTTCGCGAAAGACGCGAGTATCGCGGAAAAAGCAAATGCTTGGGGTGTAGCGACTATGATGAAGGGGAAGAGAAAATTCGGAATGGGTGCGGGGACGCCGAAGAAAAAGAAGATTTGTAACCTTAAACGGATTATCGGTGCTGCGAGGAAGACAATGAGTCATAGCAGTGACCCGAAGGTTATAATTTGTCAGCTTTGAAGGGTGCACGTGCTGCTGTAAAGAGGATAGGGGGTAAACAAAAATTGCGTACACCGCGGATTCTTCCGGTGCCGGGGAAAATTGGAGGTTTCTTGCCATTCCTCGTGCCAATATTTGCCGGTCTCAGCGCCGCTGGAGCACTGACGGGTGGTGCAGCGAGTATAGCAAAAGCTGTAAATGCTGCTCAAGCCGCAAAACGTGAATTGGACGAGAGTAAGCGACATAATAAAACGATGGAATCCATTGCATTGGGTAGGGGTTTGCATCTCAAGCCATACAAGAAGGGTCTCGGTCTCCATATTGGGTCAAAAAACGTAAAATAACGCTACCACGCCAAGCACTCACCGACGTCGATATTCTCAAGTCCGCGAAATCTATGAAAATTCCCCATTTTCGTGGTGTTTTCATGCGAAATGGCTTGCCCGAGGGTGGTCCGTGGAAACGTGAGTCTGCGATTATTAATCTCGATGAGCGTAGTGGACCAGGCACACATTGGGTCGCATACAAAAAGATTGGCGGCAAAGTCGTTTACTTTGACAGTTTCGGTGATCTTCAACCACCGTCCGAACTCATGAGATATCTTGGTGTGCGTAGCGTTAATTACAATTATATACGATATCAGAACTACGACACGATGGAGTGCGGACATTTATGCCTTAAATTTCTCTGCAAACAGCTTAATCGAAAAGACAATTATAGCCTATATAAATGTGCATCGTGATGAAATCAGTATCAGTATCGGGCGATCAGCATGGATGATAGTTTCACCCTGACAAAATCGGGGACATCTTCTATCCTCGAGGCGCAATATTTTCCCCCAATTGAACTTGACGCGCACAAAAATTATACTCTCGGACTCGTTGAGCTGTTAACCTTCAATTCTATTCCCAACATAGACGCGGGCAATGATAAATTTTACGCGGGCGATGAGATAGTAACGATACCCACCGGCAGCTACGGAATTGAAGATATTGCGGCATACTTGCAGTCAGAGTTGACCAATAAGAACATCAACATTACAATTAAACCCAATAACAATACGCTGCGAAGTGAAATTGTGTGTAATCGCGATGTAAATTTTTCATCCGATGATTCAATTGGATCTCTATTGGGATTCACTCGACGCATCCTCGAAGCCAATAAAAACCACAAATCTGATCTTCCGGTGGCCATTCTGAAAGTGAACGCCTTGCGTGTCGAATGTAGCATCACAGCAGGTGCATATATAAACGAGCAAAAAGTCCACACAATTCACGAATTTTTTCCACTCGCACCACCGGGCTATAAAATCATTGAAGTTCCGTCGCACGTCATTTATCTGCCGATAACAAGCAAGACAATAGATCATATTCAGCTTCGAATAGTAGATCAAGACGGTGATTTAGTCAATTTTCGTGGTGAGGTTATAACCATACGATTGCACATCAAATCCGGATAATGGGTATAGTCTTTGATAGAACAACAACAACGTCAACTGTGAATAATAATAGGGTACCATGGGTAAAGGCAATCAGTCGTCGAACTACATTCAGAGGACTAACACCTCAAAACGTGCAACTGTTGAAGAGCCTCGGCCTTCACGTTCGTGGCAAAGGACTGTGAAACATTACTTTTTCTGTGTGCTTTGCATTTGTTGTGCAAGATGGCGGAAGCAATAGTGAATATTCACACACCAATTATCTTTGACGAATCTATCGTACACTCGGAGATTCATGCTCACCAGCCATACGCCTCATCGGCGTTCAACAACAGCGATGAAATACGTATTGCCGTTCAGCATCAAGATCTCTGTCTACTACCGAGCAAAAGTTCTCTTCATATATGCGGAAAATTGAGTAAACCCAATGGCGCTCCATGCGTCACCACTAAACTCGTCAATAATGCAATTTGCCATTTGTTTGAGGAGATACGTTATGAACTCAATGCCATAGAAATCGATCGAAATAAAAATGTTGGGCTCACGAGTCTGATAAAGGGTTACGCGTCGTTGGGCGCTGGTAAAATTTCCATGCTTGAAAATACGGGCTGGCTCGACGTGGATGAAACGAAACAAATAACCGATGCCGCGGGCTTTTTCGATATATGCATACCACTGAGCATGCTGCTCGGTTTTGCCGAAGATTATCAAAAAATTCTCGTCAATGCCAAGCACGAATTAATTCTCTCGCGATCCAAGAGCGATGATAATGCAGTTATTCAAACGGATGTGGAAGATAATGCAGTTAATCGACCGCCTGCGGAAGATTATAAGCTGGTGTTGCAAAAAGTTGAATGGCTCATACCATACGTGACAATTTCCGATCAACGACGAATACAACTTTTAAAGTTTATTGCCAAAGACGCGCCAATCTTCATGAGTTTTCGCACGTGGGAATTGTATGAATATCCAATGCTTCCGGCTACGTCAAAGCACGTGTGGACCGTCAAAACATCCACTCAGCTTGAAAAACCTCGTTATGTCATTCTCGCCTTTCAGACCGATCGAAAAAATCGTGTGAAGAAGAATGCAAGCCATTTCGATCATTGTAATATTGCCGACATTAAGCTATATTTGAATTCGCAATGTTATCCGTACGGAAATTTGAATCTAAATATAGGACAAAACCAGTATGCCATGCTCTACGAAATGTATGCAAACTTTCAGAACGCATATTATGGCAAAGAGGCGGAACCATGGCTCGAAAAGACTGAATTTCTCAATTACGCGCCTCTCATCGTCATTGATTGTTCGAAACAGAACGATTCACTCAAGTCCGGACCTGTCGATTTGCGCCTTGAATTTGAAGCAAGAGCTAATTTTCCCCCGCAAACATCAGCATATTGTTTGATCATACATGATCGTATAGTCGAGTATAGTCCGCTGAGTGGTGGCGTGAAAAAATTACTATAAAATCATATTCAGAGCACGAACGCGGGTTAGTCGTTACCGAGATGGACTTTATCGTAGATCTACAAGGCTTCAAAAGACCCATCAATGAGTTTGTACTGAAGGAAATATCAATAATTGCCGTCAATCGCAACGTGGAGCCCTTGACTCTCCACATCAAACCCGCGACACCGTGGACATCCCTACCGGCAAAGTACAAGGCGATTAACGCATGGCTAGAACGAAATTATCATGGGCTGAAATGGAATTCAGGCGAAATATCGTACAGTGCAGCTGTGAAAAAGATTCGAGCGAGCTTGGAAGGTGCTCGCATAATTTACGTCAAAGGACTGGAGAAATCAATCTGGCTGTCGAAAGTGATCGATCCCTCGATGAATCTGAATCTGTTTTGGCATATATTTTAAGTCACTAGGTGTCAATTCCCACACCTTTTTTCGAGGATACACTCTTTTGTTGCTCTCTTCAGTTTCCCCCTTCTCCGCAGTTTCCTCTTTCGCCTTCCGACGACAGCCCGCGCAATTTCGTCGTAAGGGTGCCTTAATTTCTTCCGAATGAAACTCATCCCAATGTTTTACGCACGGTAGATATGACATCATTTCCTCATCTTCGCGTAAATGCTCGGGTAAACGATCCCACAGCCAGTAAATCAATCGTGGATACAATATTAAAATCATCTCTTTTGACGCATATTTTAAGTCACTATGTGTCAATTCCCGCGCATCTTTCGGAGGATAATACACTCGGCCACGTGAATCCATTTTAACAGCAAGCGACACACACACACACACAATGACGGCAGAGGATTGACTGAAATTTCTTCTCAATAAAAATGAGAATTAGCCGATATGATTCTCGATGAAATTCACGTCTCAGCCTGATCAGTCTGTCACCCCAATTGTTTATCTCAAAATATCAAAAGGCATGCCGACAGAAATTCCACGAACTCCCTCTGCAACGGACGACGAAAAACTCAACGCTCCTCTTTGTCCTCTTCAGTTTTCGCTTTCTTCGCCTTTTCCTCCTCCTCCTTCTCTTTCGCCTCCCAACAACATTTAACGCAATCTCGTCGTGGTCGTGTGGGACCATCTATGCGAGTTTCCAGCATATCAAGCGTATTCCAATGTTTTACGCACGGTAGACATGAGATTATTTCCCTATCCTCGCGTAGATGCTGCGGCAAACGATCCCACAGCCAATAAATATTTCGCGAATAAAACATTAAAATGACCTCTTTCGACATATATTTCAAGTCACTATGTGTCAATTCCCACGCTGCTTTTGCGGGGTAACACACTCGCACGCTCGTGTCCATTTTACCGGTAAGCGGATCAACCATTGCAACGGGCGGCGAATCGACTAAAATATTTTTAATTGTGAATTGCGACGATCGTCTATGCAGCTATGTGTTGATAATATCCGCATGCGTCGCGACGAAAAAAGTTGGACCTTGTTTGTATACATTTGTATACATCATAAATTTGACACTCGACACTCTGCGAGTGAGAGCGCGCGCGAGCGAGAGCGAGAGAAAGAGCGCGAGCGAGCGAAAGAGAGAGAGAGAGAGAGAGAGAGCGCGCGAGCGAGAGAGAGCGCGCGAGCGAGCAAGAGAGAGAGAGAGGGAGAGAGAGAGAGAGAGAGCGCGTGCGAGTCAACGCCATCGACGACGCCGTCATCTAACGCTTTCTTCAAAAAATCACGGGCATCTCATCGAAAATCCCAAGACTCCCCCCCCTCCCCCGCACACACACACATGCACGTACATACACGCACATACACGCAACACATGCTAACAAAAAAAATCCCAAATCCCCCCCCCCTACCACCCACCACCCACCTGCCACCCACCACCCACCTGCCACCCACCACCCACCTGCCACCCCCCACCCCCTGTGCGCAGCATACACACACACACACACACACATGCACACGCATACGTATATACACACAAGATGTGCGGACGAAAAAATCCCCCCCCCCTGAGCCGCCCACCCACCACCCACTGGCCACCCGTAAGCCACCCACTCACGACGCGCAACGGTTTGTGTCTCGGCTAAGTGGTTTGTGTCTCGGCTAAGTGCCTCGAATCGCGGGTTGAAAAAGGTCGGTAAATGTCGGGGTAGGGATCTTGATTCAGAACCGGCCCTATTTCACTACTCATAACTTATTTTTCAAGTCATAAAATTAAACTATTATATATGATTTTTTCTCCGATGATACAGCATCGAGGGGCTTTACTCTCCTGCCTGGTGTACAAATGATCTCAGTGAGGGTCCGCCTGCACGTGATTTCCTGTATGATTTTAGTGATTGCAACCCAACATGATTTCAAAGATTCATACATAGTTTTCCTGATTTCGCAGATAATTGAAGTTTCGAACGATCGGTTGAACGAAAAATCTATAAATGTATCTGTTTAACGAAAAAATTGGGAGAACTATGCAAATTACTTTGTTAATAATAACTTCAGATATTGAACAACGTTTCAAAAAGTATTTCCAAAGTGTTAACAAGCCTTATAAAAAACTTCTGTAAAAGGATAAGTTTGTCGATTTTTTCGTTCGAAACTTTCAATTCATGATTTCATTGACTTCATTTAATTCGAATCATGATTGCAAAATACGAGTAATTACAGAGAATTCGCTTTTATATCTGAAAAATACTTGGAGAAACAATGAGAGGAAGAGCGCGGGCCAAGGGCCGATTTGAGGTCTTGAAAATAACACTTACATTCAACAACAACAAAAATTTATTTCCTGATAAATAACTTCTTCAATACCCGCTAAACTCTGTCAACAAAATACGTATGACTGAATTCCTTTACCACTAACTCACCCTTTGCCATACTTGCGACTTCATGTCAGGCATAACGTGTGCCGCGGATAACGTTACATCCTGGAATAATCCGTATCATTCCTCATCCGCATTCTGTCCCTATTTTTACAGATTGCGGCATTAATTTTGTCCGTTAAGGAAGCACACATCTGTGTTAAGTAATTGGGTGTTTACTGCTAAAGTTAGAAATAAAAAACATCAATTGCTCATCGGCACTCTTTACATTTTCAGACGACAAGTGTTTGTCTCCGCTCCAGAAAAAATACAACTTAAAACTTTTTTATCACTGTAGTCAATTTCTGCTAGTTGCTTCTATTGGTATATGCAAAATGACGGAGTAGATGTGCTAAAGGTTCATGAAACTTTGTGTGTTATTTGTTATATCCTATATATACGTACGAAAAAAATAGTACTGTATTATTCTCATCTAAAATATATACTATATATGAAATCGTCAAAATTTGAAAAAAATGTCGCGCGATTTGGAATGCTTTTATACCGTTATATATCGCTCCTTTTTTGCACGATCTGCGCATTTATCGTATAATTTTTACGATTTTACGATAACGAAACTTGGTGCATTATTCGCAAATCCGTAAGACGATTTGCCGTTTTTCGATATTTTGTACGAGCGATTTTCTATGAGCTGATCGGACGCGTCATTTTATCACCTTATGATAACGAGTTCCGCTCATTATTCGCATTCTCGTATAATGATTTAACCTTTTCATAAGTTTTGGACATGCGTTTTTTCTATAAGCTGATGGGACGGGTCCAACTGGACGTACGTCCAGTTGGACCCGTCCCATCAAACTTATGTTCAACTTATGTTCCCGTTCAAACTTATGTCGCCCCGTTCGAAAATCCGCGAGTGCAATAAACAGAAAACTATCAATTTTCGAACGAACGAACGAATTTTTGGCCAAAAACTAAGCAGTAAAGCGTTTGTGAAAAAAGTTTTCATTAAAACAAATTTTTAATACAGTACAAGACCTCGAACGAAAAACCAAAATATTACATAATCTACATGCTATCGGCAATGGAACTACGTAGTGATTTTTATTCTTTAATTAAATTTTTTAGAAATGGTGCGCTTTTGAAAAATAAATCGATTTTTAGCGAAAAAATATGCAGTAAAGTGTTTTCCTGCAATGGGTATATTTGCGTGCAAACTCGCGAATTTTCGCATAGGGTTCATTTTCGCTTCCAATTAGCTTACAGAAAAACGACGCAACCAAAATATGTAGCAAGGTTGAATGTTCATGCGGATATGAGAATAATGTGCAAGAATTGTTATCATGGGATCACTGAAAATCAAGCGTCCAACCAGCTTCTAGAAAAACGCTTTTCCAATCAGCTCATCGAAAAACCCCTCGACTAAAATATCTCGGGAGATTGAATAATCGTAAGAATATGCGAATAATATGCGAGGTTTTGTAATAATATTTTTAGGATCTTAATAATGATGAACCATTCTGCTTGTGGAAAAAGGCGTGTCCAAATTTTCTGAAAAGGTTAAATCGTCACACGGAAATGCGAATAATGTGTGGAATTTCGTTATCATATGATCATGAAAAGTGAAGCAACCAATGAGTTTTTAGAAGATTACCGTCCAATTAGCGCAATGAAAAACCCTCGTCCAAAATATCTGGGAAAGTTACATCATCATAAGAATGTGTGAATAATGTTCGAGGTTTTGTTACAACAGGATCATAAAAATGATGAGACAGTTGGAGAAATCTCGAAAAATAGGAGCGACGTAGATATAGTGTGATTGACGAGCCTTTTATAAAATCAGAATATTTGAAAAAGCTGTATCAGTGCATCGATATGAGAATAATGTGTAAACTTTCGATATCATTGGAGCATCCAAAACGATGTGATTGCGTCCAATGAGCTTACAGCCAAACGTACGTCCAGTTGGACCCGTCCCATCAGCTTATAGAAAATCGCTCGTACGAAATATCGAAAAACGGCAAATCGCCTTACGGATTTGCGAATAGTGCACCAAGTTTCGTTATCGTAAAATCGTAAAAATTATACGATAAATGCGCAGATCGTGCAAAAAAGAAGCGATATATAACGGTATAAAAGCATTCTAAATCGCGCGACATTTTTTTCAAATTTTGACGATTTCATATATATATATTTTAAATGAGAATAATACAGTACTATTTTTTTCGTACGTATATATATGATATAACAAATAACACACAAAGTTTCATGAACCTTTAGCACATCTACTCCGTCATTTTGCATATACCAATAGAAGCAACTAGCAGAAATTGACTACAGTGATAAAAAAGTTTTAAGTTGTATTTTTTCGGGAGCGGAGACAAACACTTGTCGTCTGAAAATGTAAAGAGTGCCGATGAGCAATTGATATTTTTTATTTCTAACTTTAGCAGTAAACACCCAATCACTTAACACAGATGTGTGCTTCCTTAACGGACAAAATTAATGCTGCAATCTGTAAAAATAGGGACAGAATGCGGATGAGGAATGATACGGATTATTCCAGGATGTAACGTTATCCGCGGCACACGTTATGCCTGACATGAAGTCGCAAGTATGGCAAAGGGTGAGTTAGTGGTAAAGGAATTCAGTCATACGTATTTTGTCGACAGAGTTTAGCGGGTATTGAAAAAGTTATTTATCAGAAAATAAATTTTTGTTGTTGTTGAATGTAAGTGTTATTTTCAAGACCTCAAATCGGCCCTTGGCCCGCGCCCTTCCTCTCATTGTTTCTCCAAGTATTTTTCAGATATAAAAGCGAATTCTCTGTAATTACTCGTATTTTGCAATCATGATTCGAATTAAATGAAGTCAATGAAATCATGAATTGAAAGTTTCGAACGAAAAAATCGACAAACTTATCCTTTTACAGAAGTTTTTTTTAAGGCTTGTTAACACTTTGGAAATACTTTTTGAAACGTTGTTCAATATCTGAAGTTATTATTAACAAAGTAATTTGCATAGTTCTCCCAATTTTTTCGTTAAACAGATACATTTATAGATTTTTCGTTCAACCGATCGTTCGAAACTTCAATTATTTGCGAAATCAGGAAAACTATGTATGAATCTTTGAAATCATGTTGGGTTGCAATCACTAAAATCATACACGAAATCACGTGAAGGCGGACCCTCACTGAAATCATTTGTACACCGGGCAGGAGAGTAAAGCCCCTCGATGCTGTATCATCGGAGAAAAAATCATATATAATAGTTTAATTTTATGACTTGAAAAATAAGTTATGAAAAATAATGGTTTAATTTTACGATACTAACAATGATGAGACTCAAAGCCCGATTTTTTTGACAACAATAGAAATAAAATATTCTTCCGACCGAGAATCCCTTGACGTTAATGTCTTTTATTTTTTCTTATAATCTATCGATTATATTTAGAAATTCGTGTAAAGTTTTATCATGATAAAAATTAGAGTTATCATGAACTACAATAAAAATGGAAATTGTTTCGAGCGGTTCCATTCCAATTTCTAAGAAGAATAGGAAGCAAATATTTTTCGATTGAGGTCTCCTTATCGATCTTGATATTCTCGTAGATGATATGCAAATTCCATGAGAAGGATTGACGCGGCGATGTCGGATGAAGTATATCATGAAGAAATCGGATATTTCATAGTTACGATAACTTTAATTTTTGTGTAGATTTCATATTTTTCTAGAACCGTCGATATGAGGATTACTTACTGTTCTCATATTTTTGCAAATGTAACAGAAATTTTATGCAAAGCCATAAGAAATAATTTAAAAAAGAAATCAAATAAATGAGCTGGCTACTTTATGATATATTTTTTCAAGGATTTTCATGTAATCTACGGATTGTAAGAAAAATTGTTAGTTACATAATGTTATTAATAATGATTTCTCTAATTTAAAAAAAGTTTTGTTTTGAAGGAGCAAGATGTTTCAACGGTACAAAAATTTAGATTTTTTCTGTACGTGGCGACATGGTTGTTAGTGATATATATTTGGATGATGTGATAATTACATAGATATGCATATACAATTGAGAAATAGAACCCCCTCAAAATCATGACAATTTACATTTTCGGGAAGTTTTAATATTTATTTCTGACCATAGGCCCGAAAATATTAATATAATCGATTTTTCTCCGAGCGTATCGATGACATAGAATTTTCGTGAAAATTTATCATGAAGAAATCAGATGTTCCAAAGATAAGACAATTAAGATTTTTCTGAATGATTTAATATTTTTCTGTACGAGGGCCCTTCCAAATAATATATAACTTCTACGTTATTCGCAGAAGATGAGAAAAAAATGAGTAACCCTCATTTCCATGGTCCTTCGTTCAGAGGAATATTCAATTATTCGAAACAAATTTAACTGTCATAGTTTTGGAACATCTGATTTCGTCGTGATGATTTTTCAAGAAATTTGTGTCATTGACAGATGATGAAAAAAAAAATTACATTAATATTCTTAGGCCTTTGGTGAGAAAAAATTATAAATTTTTCCGAAAATAAACGTTTCTGTAATTTTTATTGCGTCCATAGAATATATATATGTGTCATTCCATACCATTTCGACCTGGGCCTGACCCTTGACCTCTCGAATTTGGCTCGCGATTTTTTATATGATTGTTCTCACTTTAAAAGGCACCCAGTTTTTTTTTGGAGGTTTTTCAGATTCAATTTGAATATTCTACAATTTTTCAAACGATTTTATTACAAAAATTTAAAAAAATTAGAAGCTTGAGTGATTTTACTATGGATGGTTGCTGGAAAATTTTCATATATCATATGGGATTTTTCAAAAAAAATTTCAGTTTTTCGGAATCATTTATATTAGCAAAATCAAGAAGAAAAAATCTCTTGCGAAAAATCTGAATTTTTTTTCAAAAATCCGATATTACATATGAAAATGTTTCAGCAACCATTCATAGTAAAATAACTTCCGCTTCTATTTTTTTAAACGTTTTTTTCCGAAAAAGCTTAAAAATAGTAAGAAGGAAAAATCTCCCCACTCCGGCTCTAAGCTCTAAAATTTTGATATCTGACACACGATTTTTCAGAATTTTTTCAAATGTTTAAATTGTGTCGATCAATAAAATCGTTTGATGAAATATAGAAGATTCAAATTAAATCTGAAAAATCTAGAAAAAAACTGGGTACCTTTCAAAGTGAGAACAATCATATAAAAAATCGCGAGCCAAATCCGAGAGGTCAAGGGTCAGACCCAGGTCGAAATGGTATGGAATGGCACATATATTGATTTATCACTTATATGCGTTAATCCTGGAACAGAACAAAATATTAAATTTTTCTCAAAGAATTTAATTGTGATAGCTTTGAAATATCTAAATATCGAAATATCATGACAAAACTTTTTTCAATTTGAATGTCGTTTGAAAATAATGAGAACACTTAAATCAGTGAATATCAATGGGTCTTTGACCAAAAATATTTGATTTCATGCTTCTAAAAAATCACGCAAAAACTACAATAAAAATCCAATTTTTGAAATTATCTCTACATAACGTTCAAATCATTAGGTTGGTTTGTATTTCCGTAAATAATGCTGTAAATATATTGTGAGGTTGATGATAGCATTGACGATAAAAATAATCTGAAGCGGTGAATGGAAATGAACGATTGTTAGCAATTTTTTTCGAGTACGTTATGAACGTAGTCATATTTTTTCGCGATCAAAGGTGATTATTAAAACTATGCAATCACATAGAGTAATGATATCGAATATGATGCTGAGATAAGCAGTTCTTTTGCGTTCCTACAGCCTTTGTGTTTGAACGTGCTTTTCTGTGTGTATGTTTGTGTTCGTGTGTCTTTGTTGTGTATCTGTGTGTGTGTGGGTCTGTGCACACACACAACACGTGTGTGTGTGTGTGTGTGTGTATCTGGACACGTTAAATCTTTCGCAAAAAAAAATTTCGCAACGTTACACATATGAAGAATGAGCTCTTTCTTATTTTCTGGAATAGATGGAGTGTCGCGCTTGAAGCTTAGAATGCTGGTGAGCCGCTGCAGAGAGAATAGCATTTTTGCTAAAAGTTGCAATCGGATATCCACCGGGGTAAAAATGCTGACAAAGTTTCATACCGACGCATTCCCTTTTTCGGTATTGTTAAGAGGTCTCAACTTTGCACAACAGCTGCAGTCCTTATCCAGTCACCGAAGTTCGCGGATTGCTCCGCTGCGCGCGTTTTCAGTGAAAAATTATGTATTTTTCAAAGTTATAATTTTTTATAATTTCAAACAATATATCGTACGGTAAAAAATAATGAAAAATTCAGAAGTTTCCATAACATCGTTGCATTTTAAAACTTGTGGAGGTGAATGACGATTAATTTCAGAAGTGAAGTTGAATTTTCTCTAAACACATAAAAATTGGGGAACAATATTTTGTTTCAAAATTTCAACATGTGCTCAAAGAATTTTTGTGCAAAAATAGATCAATTGACGCAACGCAAAAGATTCGTTTATCGGGAAAAGGTAGAAACTTCGGAAAGTAAAGAAGAGTGCTCGTTCGGAAGCGGTAGATTCAATAACCTAAGATTTTCGAACACGTACGCAATGGATGTTGTATGCGTCGATAAAAAATTTATCGAAATTTAAAAAAGGTTGTATTATATTATTCGATAATAACTAAACATTTAAAAATACTCTTATTTTGTAGTCACCGATTTGTGGCAGCGTAAATCGGTAATGCACAGCTCCACTCATCCAAATTCCGTGTAATATAAAAAGTTCGCAGTGTCAGCAATAAACGGTCCTTGACCATTCAGCGTGACTAGTGAAGGAAATAGGTGTCTGTGTGTGTGTGTGTGTGTGTGTGTGTGTGTGTGTGTGTGTGTGTATGTGTTACCATCGAGATAAGATTTGCTGAATTGTCAGTAGTAAATCCAACAACCATGAGTTATTCTTAATAATAATAATTATTATTATTATTATGATTATGAGAGCGGGCCCGCGCGCGCGTGTGTGTCGTTGCTGCGTCAACTTCGAGAAATATGACATGGGCTTCCAGATGTAAGTAGTTCCCAATTTTCACTATCATTATTATTATTATTAGATTATTATCATTATCACCACAAAATTGGTACTCGTTCTGCACCCCCTTGTCCTCACCCTCCCCCGCCATCATCCTCACCTCATCGCTTTTTCCTCGGC